>KV908422.1:121581-146581 GCA_002005505.1 Botryococcus braunii
ATTACTGCTGAGCACTTCTGTCGAGGGACCGTTTGCTGACTTTCTTTTAAAAAGAAAAAGTCTGTAATAGTCTCTCCTGGAACTTTAGGACCCCATTCATATGAATGAGCCCAATCATAAATGTCCAGCACCAACAGGCGCTGGGGAGGCAGGGTCACTAGTGTTTCCCTATCGGCTTAAGTTCCAGAGTTTCTAGGAGCGAGTGAAAGATATATCTTTCTTCCTCTGATTCGCGCCATTGCATCACCGAGCATTGGCCCTCCGGAGGGTTTAACACCAGCTTCGCTAGACACCAACACACTTTCTCAAAAACTCCTTCCCAATCACAGAGCTCGTGCACATGGAAGCAGGCCTCGAGGAAACCGATGAAGAAGGTGTCACAGCAGGACCTTAGCGCATGACCAAATCCCAACCACACAGGCCGACGCCAAAGCCTTGTAAGGGTACTGTAGCTTTGGAGTGCAAATCGCACTTGAACAGGATCGAACTTTGGCACGATGCCTGGCCGGCCAGGACTGCGTCAACCTCAGTAGAGCTTGTGCGGCAAGCCACTACAAATTGATGCTAAAATGTCAGTTACTCGGCATCCCCGCCCTACATCCAGAGGGAAGAGCCTGAAAGAGTGTCCACAGCTTGCCCAAATCTCAAATGCAAAGACCGAGCCCAAGGCCGACAACATCACGGCTACCCTGGCCAACCTCATATTTTGGGCTGCTTAGGCCCAAAACACAGTGCTGGTGCCAAGCGCAATGCACCGCACGCGTCTAAACAGATCTGATGCAACGAGCCAGACGAACTGGCCCGAGAGTCCCGTGTAGCATTGCAGAGGAAACGCTGGTGGATTGGTAAACCACTGCGTTAACATACGTACCCTGGCAGAGGAAACACTTGTGGAGTGGTAAACCACTGCGCTTCCCTAAATTGGTTCACTCCTAGCCAGTGGGCCTTGGAGGAGTGACAAGACAATATCTGCTTTCATATGGAGCCATGAATAGCACACAGCCACGCATGTGGGCATGACCGCAAAAGAGAGAGCACCTCCGCGCGCTAGCGCGCCCGCTCTCTCTCTCTCTCTCTCTCTCTCTCTCTCTCTCTCTCTCTCTCTCTCTCTCTCTCTCTCTCTCTCTCTCTCTCACACGATTGTAGCACACGCATATATGTGGATGGCCTCACAGGAACCCAATAGATGGCCTCTGTACGCGGTCTGCATTCGTGAGCGTGCTTCGGGGAAGCACTATCCCGAGGTCATTAGCAAGACATACGGACCTACTTCGACCAACTACACTTTGACTACCGTTCAACCCTACCATAGGGCTGCCATCAATAAGGCTCAAACTGTCAGGGAGGTTCTCTTTAGTTTACTGGGGAATACGCACAGCTATTGGCAACTTCAACAAACATTCGCAGCCCCCAGTGGGGGCAGCACAATTCATGTCCTAGTTTTTAGTTGAAGTCTAGCGTTTCCGTGCACACTCAAAACCGCAGTACAAAAAAATCTGTACTTCCCGGGAAAACCCTTGCCGACTAGTTGTGAAGCAGTGGTAGCACGGTGCAAATCCCATGCATTGTTTGTTACCGCCCGTAGATCCATGCAACCTACAATTTATAGAAGAGCCTTTTGGGGAGGCTGCGTCAATTATATGAAGGCCATTCATGGCATGCGCCTCTGTGCATTAAAAGCTATATCCGGCACGAACACATGAAGCTAGGCCTGGCAAACAACAGCACATATGCATAGCCTACCTTTTTAAAGCCTCCATACTTTTCGACTCCTTGAGACGACGGCCCCGAAACACATGGCATCCTGTAAGGACACCAGAAAAATGAGGGGCAGTAAGCACGATAGCTGCTCACCAAATGTAGACGCCGGTCTTAGAGCTCGTAAAAGGCTGAAAATTTCAGCATTACTCTTCTAAAAACGCCACTTCGACCCCTGGTCACAGCCAGGACGAGGGCGGAAATTCCGTTCTTGCAAGCCCCATAGAAAGGGGGGGGGGGGGGCAGGACAGGGACAGGAAAGGCACGACCCTTCCTGTCAGTGATGCGAATCTATCTCGAGTTCATCCTCGTCAACATCAACACTTTGTTCCTACAGCAAGAAGAGGAATACGCAGCGCTTGTGCTGTTCTGCGGCGGTGCGTATTCCTCTTCTTGCTGCGACAATGTGCAAGTTGCATGGCATTATACAGCCTTAACCGAGGACAAACAATCGGGGGGTCTCGGCATTTCACACGAATGTATATCGAGTGTACCAGTATCTGCCAAACACCTGAACAAACAACGCTGGCATAGTCTTGAGCTGTCAGCTTTGAACATGTGCATGATTTCCGCATATCCTCTGCAAACGCGAGTTGCCTCTTCACCAAGGGAGTGGCCTGCAACCAGCGTTGTACTTGCATGGAAGCCATTAGTGCAGTCTGAAATGCTGCATTAGCAGAGAGGGGGCAACCATGGAATGAGATACCCCTTAAATGCTGCACATGTTGGAATGGCCTTTCAAGAGACACTAACACAACCAATTGTGGTGGCTCCCACAAGCAGCTCCCATACAAGTCTGATGGCTCCTTCGTCACAGCATAAACATGCTTGCACGCCATCAATTATGTAAAACATCGCCAAAACAAGCCAACACCTTCATGCTCTTGCTGTGCTCAACGGCGCCGTTGTGAAGCGTCACAGCTGATACTCTAATTCAGACATAGTCGAGAAAAAGTGGCACTTTGCCGGAAACATGGGTTGGCGACCTCGAGCCAGAAACAAATGTGGAGCCCCCAACTGCAAAGGCTGGCCAAAAGGCCTTCCATGGGCTCTAACAAAGGAGACGTGAGGTAGCTCAACCATGCACCACACCAGATGCGGCATTCAGCCTTACCGTGCAGCCCTTTCCAAATCAGGGCCTTCAAACCCTCTTGGACGGCCATAAAGCAAGCATATGCAGAAGCAGATGAAAAATGAGGCCGCATTTAAATTTGCCCATATACCCCTTGTTTCCATCTTGACTGAAACTTCTGCATGGAGCACAACTTTCAATATTGATGTCTTGCACTTCTGGTTGCCGGAAAAGGGGGGGGGGGGGCGGGAACTCAATCCACGCAAGCATCTGTAGCCCCACCAGAATTGCAAGACGCATGGCCTAGAATCTAAAAAAAGCTATTACTTCTATGTAAATAAATCTCAAAAACCAACACACACAGACACACGCGTGCGCACACACGCACATACACACACACACACACACACACACACACACACACACACACTCTCACACACACTCTGTCTCTCTCTCATTGTACAAATCACACTTCAGAAGTGGCACAAGCCAGGCATGCAAACACGTGGCAACCAAATTCCCTTGCCATGACCGTTCCACAACAAGGTAGCCTGCTGTACACACTGCTGGCCCGAACAGGCTTGACTGTACCTCAGCACATCCAAGGTTTCCGCGCTGGAACACCTCGGACGATCACACAAAACATAGCATCCACACAATCAGTTTCATGAGACAGGCAGCCGGCATTACAAAATGCCAAAGCCTGCCCGTTGATGTAGGCCGACAAGGCGTCCTCAGGGAAACTTAAGGCGGGCTAAGCCAGCTACCCAGAAAACAAGCCTATTGCCTCAATTGTCAAGCTGAATTTTCAAGAAAACTTAAACCCTATACTTCGGAAAATTCTTAGTTTCATTTGTATGGCCAAGGCACAAGGCGCCAAACAAGTTGGCAGCCCCATGTCGTTCTACCGTGGCTGCGAGTATCTTAAGCACAGTACAGCGACTTTTCTATCGTAGGTGGGATGGGCTGAATTTCCGTGCCCAACTCCTGTTCGATCCGATAGAGGTTAAAACGATCATCAAAAGTGATCAGGTTGACTGCAAGACCCAAGTGTCCAAATCTGCCCGACCTGCCCACCCGATGAAGATAGGTCTCCGAATTCTTGGGAAAGTCGAAATTGATGACAACATTGACTGCTTGGATGTCAATCCCCCTTGTAAATAAATCTGCAGTCACTATCAATAGTCAGTATCCAGAACGACAATAAGATTGGTTTGCCTGAACACAATTCTTGTCGACCCCAACCTCGTCTATGAGCCTATCACGACAAATCCACCACAAGGTTTGACACCCTGGCTGATAGTAACATGAGATGCCAAACAGAGAGCCCACCTGAGGAGACCAGGTTCCGGCAGTTCCCATTTCGGAAGTCATGAAAGACCCGGTTTCGATGACTTTGTACCATCTTGGCATGAATGTAGAAGCAAGAGTAGCCCAGTTCTGTTATCTTCTTAGCCAGGAGTTCCACACGATTGACGGAGTTACAAAAGATGATCGATTGATTTATTTGGAGCTGCACAAGCCAACACTTTGCTTTCAGTCCCCCTCTGTTAACCCGCACATGCAATGTAAGCACTCTTCTTTCTGACACACAGTACAACAAGCATCCATGTCACTTCAACAAGCTCATGATCAAAGCCTGAATGACCAGCCTCCCTCCAGACTTAACCTTTTCCGAATTGACAGCAGAAATGCCTCCTCACAATGGTGTGTACACCCCATGCAAAATTGGAAAGTGCACTTCCGTAAAGCGAACAAATAATGGGAACCCAAACACAATGGATCTTAGATCCACCCCCACAGTGCTTGAGGGACCAATGAGGCATGTTTCCCGGATAAGACGTACAAAAGTGTTACTAGACCAGTCAACACTGAAATTGATAAATAGCCGGGACCCCAAACTCGTACAGCACACTCAACAATGCCCATGACAATGTCCAGACCGCAAATCTCCATTTCTTTATCAATATCAGAGTTGCCACACTCACCTTGGCAAAAAGTGTGTTCAAACAATGGACCTTTTGCTTCTCCTCGACGAAGGCATAATACTGTCCAGAACCCGTCCTCGATTTCAATCAGTTCCAACTCGAATAACTTAACTCATGGGCCTCAACAGATCCATCCAATTTGCACACCTCTTTTTATGTCTTACATATGCTTCGTTGGGTCATGTCTGCCACCCCTTCAAAACGTCCATCCACTCCCCCCTCCTTCCCCCCATCCCACCCCCCCTCTCCTATTCGCTTCCTCCATCCCACTCCCATCCTCCCTCCCACAAGCATTGTTTGAAGACAAATGGGTACATAAGACTGTCTCCCTGTCCCTGTGTGAGTGTGTGTGTGTGTAAGTGAGTGTGTGTGTTGGGGGGGGGGGTGTTTTCGTGTGTGTGTGTGTGTGTGTGTGTGTGCGTGCGTGCGCGTGCGTGCGTGTGTGTGTGTGTGTGTGTGTGTGTGTGTGTGTGTGTGTGTGTGTGTGTGTGTGTGGACGCATTGGGTCAGAGTCAACCCGGAAAAGAATGCCATTTTGAAATGAGAGGTCTGCCAGCACTACAACACCCGTCTTCCATCATAAGTTTGGCGTATGCATCATGTTTTCTCGTGAACAACCACGAGGAAAATTCAAAACATAACACTTTACAACCCAAGAACATACTGTCCCCAGATGACGCAAATTTACGCGATTATCTCTCAATCATTCTTGCTCAGACATCAAGGCGCCTAGCGTGCTGCTTGCCTGTAGTCCTAAGACATCCCTAGCTTTCTTATGGGAAGCCAAAACATCTTTCCCAAGCTCTCACCGTGCCGGATGTCGCAAAAGTGACTGGTGCAACAATTCTACAACCTCAAAGTCCCACATGCGTTCCTTGCTGCAATTTTGCTTTATGACATGGCCCCTTGATTACACACAGTGTATGGGCCATGGTTGGGATCAAGGCATGACAACGACCACAAACAAGAGACCATTCCTGGATATGTGGAGGCCGCACCTGGGTGATGCCTTTAAGAGTGAGCTCCTCCATCAGGTTGACAATGTAGGGTTTACGCAAAAACCTGTCTTTGAACTCCTTGACTGTGACGGGAAAGGTTGCCGAGTACAACAGAATTTGTCGCTCTCGCGCCAAGAATCCAATCAGCTTCTCCACCACTGGCTGAAACTCCGGTGATAATAGTTTGTCTGCCTACGCGATGGGTGGGTTACCCGATAAAGGCAAAGTGAGGAACAACCCGTAACATTCAAAACCGTTTTTTAAACTTAAGTCCCCCGCATGGGAAAGTCATCCACTTACCGAAACCACAGACCAAGAAGAACTGAGAACATTCACAGCTACAACATAAATAACAAACCAGCCAATACACAAGGGCGCCGATGGAGACAAGAAACCTGCCATATTACTCTGCACCTGACATATGGTCTTCTTGTACCGTCAAATCCACCATCAACAAGGGGAAGTTACAGGTTTTCCCCTTTCCCGTCCCTCCCCCAATCACAGTCCCTTCCCTCCCCCATGCATTAACCACCTTCATATCCCATGGAGAAGGGGAACATATTCTGGGGTATCATTGGTTTGCAAAGGGGTGTCATGACAAAGTCTGGCCTCACCAAGATGGGATTAGCCTGGAATGTAAACACAGGAACACACGACATATCTCACAAACTCAGGCAGCAAATGAAATGGCGACAACAAATAAACAGATAAACCCACAACAGCCTATCAATTCACAGAAGAATATGGACCCTGGGGGCATAATTGTCAAAGTATTTTCCCTCGAGGAAGAATTGTGAAGAGGAGAAAGCACACCTCGTCCATAACTAAGATTTTGCATGCACCCAATCTGCAAATGCCTTTGTCAGCCAGATCAAGAACTCGACCTGGCGTAGCAACTACCACATGCACTATATTGTGAAGCCGCATAATATCATCCCTCAAACTTGTACCCCCTGTCGTCACCATCACTTCGACGCCCATGTGCTTTCCCAGCTCTTTGCAGACTTGGCTGGTTTGGAGGGCCAGCTCTCTGGTAGGAACAAGGATCATCCCTGGCCACTTTCACCCTCTTAGGTCCCCCATGACATGCCCTGCATACAGTTTCAGACAAGTCCTCAGAACCCAGTACAACGAAAGCACACCTTGAATTTCGTTCTTCTCCGTGTCTACGCGCTCTAGCAGAGGTATGCAGAACGCAGCAGTTTTCCCTGTTCCATTCTTCGCTCGAGCCAAAATATCTCGACCCGCAAGAGCTATAGGAATGCTCTCCTCCTGGATCGGACTCGGCTTTTCGAACCCCTTCTCATATATTCCCTGGAGAAGCTCCCGCCTAAGGAAGTAGTCCTCAAAATTATTTCCTTTCGTATTTGTGACATCCTGCGGCAAAACCATCGATGTAAACAGGGTGAGGGCAGAAACAGATCTACTCTAAAGAAAAAACACAAAGAACACGTACCGCTGTTCTTATACGTGTGTCTCTTGGTGGTAACTTTAATTTCGCTTTCCACTCGTCGTCCATTCGTGTTCAGAACTCAAACAGCTTAACAAGTAGTGACAATTAGTTCATGAAGATCAACTCGAGCCTAACCCCTAAGACCCAAATCCTGCGGACTGCCATCGTTCACAGGGCATCTGAATTTGCATCAAATGGATTGCCTGGACACCTGGAGCTTTGCGGGATGTTTGCGTTGTGGAACCTGCAGATAAGACATGTGGAATGAAGAGCACTTCGTAGCCTAGTGCGCACTCACGGATCAACGACCCTCAGTCAGGGCCTGAGGCGGCCGCATCCGAGTCGGATCCCGCGGGGCTCCAATTGAAGTTGACTGCACGCCGCGATGAGACCGAATCCTGGACAAACACACGCCCCCTCCAGGACCACACTATCTATGCACACTTCCCCTATCATGCAATACTCCCCTGCTTTCGCTATTCAGACCCAACCTAGCAGTTCCCTAATTTCTCATTGGATTCTACACCAGCCCCTTTACCCACAAGTTAAGCTCCCTATTTTTAGGGTCCAGATCAAGTTTCACCACCATCGATCAATTCTCCAGCTTCCTAAACACCACCCAGGGTTTTCGTTTATCGTAACGCCTTACGATTGTCTGACGAAATCCCTCTCTCTCTCTCTCTCTCTCTCTCTCTCTCTCTCTCTCTCTCTCTCTCTCTCTCTCTCTCTCTCTCTCTCTCTCTCTCTCTCCCCCCCCCCCTCCCCCCCTCTCCCCCCCTCTCCCTCTCTCTCTCCCTCCTCCCTCCCTCTCTCTCTCTCTCCCCCCCCCTCTCTCTCTCTCTCTCTCTCTCTCTCTCTCTCTCTCTCTCTCTCTCTCTCCCCCTCCCTCCCTCTTCCTTCCTCTTCCCTACAGGATCAAACTATTTATGCACACTTCCCCTATCATGCAATACTGCCCTGCCTTCGCTTTTCAGACCCAAACCAGCATTTCCCTAACTTGTCATGGGATTCTACGCCCGCCACTTTACATGCAAGTTAAGATTACTATTTTTAGGGTCCCGATTGATTTTCACCACCAACCGTCAATTCTACAGTTCACTACACACCAGCCAGGGTTTACGTTTGTCGTTACGCCTTTAGGGTGTCTGCCAAAATCCCGCTATCTCTCTCCCTCTCCCTCCCTCTCCCTCCCTCTCCTCTCTCCTCTCTCTCTCTCTCTCTCTCTCTCTCTCTCTCTCTCTCTCTCTCTGTAGTGCGGAGAGGAGCGGATCAGGCCTGGGCACCCCGATCCGGCTCGGATACATAAGCAGGCGATTATTCGTACAAGTACCTTGGTACTTTTAGCCGATCGGTTAGAGCCGCGACTCTGGGTCGAGTCGGTCGAGGGTTCGATCCCCCGGCACAACATTTGGTATCGGCGATCTGGTTGATGGGCCATTTTCATGGTAAAATCGCCTCGGGTATGAGCGCAAGGCTGAAATGGGCCCAAATCGATCGCAGGTGCTTGGTGCACGTGTTTGAGGCCCCACGGGAGTGGCCACGTGATCAGGCACAGTGCGAAGGGGGGATTCGGTGATCGGTGGCGATAATCGCGGAATGTAAGCGCGGTATATCTCCTTCCCGGGCGGCCAATCGGGCCGCTGCCTCCTTACCTAGAGTGGAATACGAGCGAGGACGCTCGGTTCTTAGGTGGGGGGAGATGTAGTGCGGAGAGGAGCGGATCAGGCCTGGGCACCCCGATCCGGCTCGGATACATAAGCGGGCGATTATTCGTTCAAGTACCTTGGTACTTTTAGCCGATCGGTTAGAACCGCGACTCTGGGTCGAGTTGGTCGAGGGTTCGATCCCCCGGCACAACATCTGGTATCGGCGGATATGACGAGGTCTTGCTTTGTTGATTGGCGCCGAGTAGCATGGAGCTGAAAATGCTTTCTATTTTCACAGTCTCTTTTAGTGCTCGGTTTGCTTAGTACTGCATTTATGGGGCCGTTGAGTAACGCCTAAGAGTGGTGGAGTGCGAGCGAGGACGCTCGATTCTTAGGTGGGGGGAGATGTAGTGCGGAGCGGATCGGGATCTCTTGTCCCCGGTCCGGCTCGGATACATAAGCAGGCGATTATTCGTACAAGTACCTTGGTACTTTTAGCCGATCGGTTAGAGCCGCGACTCTGGGTCGAGTCGGTCGAGGGTTCGATCCCCCGGCACAACACTCTCTCTCTCTCTCTCTCTCTCTCTCTCTCTCTCTCTCTCTCTCTCTCCCTCCCTCTCTCATTATCACCTTGCACATTTGGCCCCTAGATTCCGCGTCCCTGCATGATGGATTTATGGTATGCGGTGAGCATAGGCTTCACTCTTAATTTTAAACACAAGAGCCCTCCTCCCTCCATCCTCCTCCTCTTCCTCCCCCCACTTTTATCTCTCCATCTCCATTCCCCCCCTCCCCCCCCCCCCCCTCTCTCTCTCTCTCTCTCTCTCTCTCTCTCTCTCTCTCTCTCTCTCTCTCTCTCTCTACACTCTCCTCCCCCCCCCTCCCCTTGCCTCTCTCCCTCCCTCTCCCCTCGTGTTTTTTACTTCAACACCTTTTGTCTCGGACCCCTAGATTCCACGTACCCGCGTGCCCGATTTCCGGTGTGCGATTAGGATAGGCTTTTCTCTTTTATGTAAACACAGGCTTCACTCTTAACTGTAAACACAGGATGCCGAATTTCTGGTATGCGGTTAGGATAGGCTTCACTCTTAATTCTAAACAAAGGATAGGCGTCAATCTTTATAATAAACACTGATTTATTCTAAACACTAATAAATTTCACTACATAACTTTCCTCTTTGGACTTAAATTAGTCCAAAAAACCTACGGTGAAGTAGCCCGAGTGTAACTCATATATGCATATGATATTGCACTCGCACCCACTTACTAAGGTTATTATTGCTCTCTCAGTTAACCGCACAATTCTCCCTCGAAGAAAATTGAATATTAATATTAATATTACATGCATGCAAACTGGCAGCTGCCAATTTTGAATAAAAAGTGAAGTCTATCCTAACTGCACACCAATTTGTATGCCTACGGGGAGTAACTATATAGGGGCTTGAGGTTCATCAAGCGCACTTCATGATTTTTGGCACGTCACTTGTCAGATGTACAAACCAAGCGCCGGTTGGTCATAGAAACGCTCGCAGAAGTAAGAGAGCATGGTGTTACTGTACCAGTGACTCAAGAAGGACTTGCAAGTACAGTAACACCATGCTCTCTTACTGCTGCGAGCGTTTCTATGACAATTGTTAAGGGTGAATGAAGGTTAGGGCCATCATGCAAGTACAGGTCTCTATCGCTTGAAGTTCCAGGCCTGGAACTAAGATTGAGACCCTGACGCGCGTGTACACGTGTGAGAAAGGAATCCCTGAGGAGCAGCATGAATCTGCAAATCACTGGGACTAGGGATGTATTTCTCGGTTATTTCATGTGGCCATAACCTGCACTTCGAAGAGAGAACAATAACGAACAGTAATGCTCGATCTAAACTAGGAGGCCTGATCGCAAGCGTCTCGCCAGACAGTTGGACTTAGCAAAGTGCCTGGAGCATTTGATGTGTTACATCGTGCATAGTGTCTGGAGAAATCTTTCATGATCAGCTGCTTCTTGTATAAGTTGTGACTTAGACTTCGGGTTGAAGGAGAGCTGCAGTTCGCTTTGGGCCATTGAGTTTAACACTGTGCTGCCAGTGTATTGCGTTTACAAAGGAAGAGCAGTGGCAGGTAAGTAACCCCATTTGGAGCAGTGGAGAAAGTAACCTGCAAGTGCAACCGATACACAGTTTGTAAGCGACAAGGGCTTACGGGAAATACTGGTGCGCACCATGCAGGATGCATGTGAGCAACGTTACGGATATATGCCTTCATCTCAACACAATAGGGGGATTGCAAAGTACGACAAACAAACTGAGATTTTGTCTCTGGCCCCTAGTTTCACGCACCTGCATGCCGGATGTATGGTGTGCGGTTAGGATAGGCTTCACTGTTTATTCTAAACACACTGAGCTGCTGCAGCCATCAAAGAAGCTTATTGCCAGTAGAGAAGTCTTCGAAGCAGATTGCACCTGGCTGGAAGTTACATATGTTTGGAATATCATACCTGTCTAATCATTACTGTAAGACGATGGACAAGAACCAAGTGATCAGACGTCGCTTAAATCCACCGTTGTTGTAGGGTTCGTGGTGTAGGGTTGGTCGTGTCGATAACATTTGGAGCTCGTGGCGCAATCTGGCGGAAAAACCTATCAAGGGTTCCTTAGCAACCACTTTTGCTGAAGACCTCCTTCCAGCGCGTCACCTGCTTACTCGCAAGCAGACCCTCAACTACTCTGTGCACTTCCGGTGTGCGAATCACTCATTTGTACAGATGCGTCTGGGATGGTCTGGCAGTGCACTGGTCATGCGAGGGGCGCCCACTTAGTGTCCCATCTAAGCGAGATCTTCAGTCTTGGGGTTCGCTCTCAACTTAGCATTCATGGCTCCTCCAGGGCAGACTCAGGAACCCACCGAAACTTTGGGAAATCATCCCAAGTATACAAAGGTGGGTCATGCCAGATTCCTGTCAAATTACGCTGTGTGGTGGGCACACCATAACTCTGAAGCATTATCATGTTAGACTCATTTGTTTTACACGTTCAAGTGTTTCATGACTCTACGGGCCCCTCATTGGTATTTAGCTTGGCTTGGCAGCCTCAGCGATGTTGATGTGTCGGTTGTTTCTTGGAATATTTGTGATAAAGTGGCCCTGGGCACTGGCAGATTCGAGACCTCAACAGCGGAACTTTCGGATTTGTGGAACTTGCGTATGATAAACTGACAGGACAACAGGTGGCTGTCAAGTTTATTGAACGAGGAGATAAGGTCCGTCTCTATTACGCACCTAGGTCGACACTCTGCCGTAGATTTACATGCAAACTTCATGAATGCTCTGGCTTGTCATTCCTTTGCAATTATCTTTTCCCATCCGCTTGTCTTTTTGGCCCTTGCATTTGGCGAGTGCTTGGACGGGGTGTTACTTACCATCAAAGGTCTGCATTCATCACTGCGAGCCCCTGATTGGCAGCAAACAGGAATCACTCAGACTTAACATGTGTATGGGATGTGCAGGTGACGAAGTATGTAGAGCGGGAGATTTTGAACCACCGGGTTCTTATGCATCCACATATCGTGCAGTTCAAAGAGGTAAAACAATTGACCTTTCATCTGGTTGAAATCAATTACAGTTCCTAGATTTCCCAGTTTGTGTAATCAACTGCTGTTTTCCTTTCATCTGAAGGTGGTGGTTGTTTATCACAGGTGTTCCTCACACCGCACTATCTGGCAATTGCCATGGAGTTTGTGGCTGGAGGAGATATGTTTGAGTATGTCGTCAGAAAAGGAGGGCTGAAAGAAAGCGAAGCTCGATGGTTTTTCCAACAATTGATTGTCGGCGTGGACTACTTGCACAGGATGGTATGGATTAAAGTTTCCTGGCTTGATTTGCACCTGTTTCCATTGGCGCTGCTGTGTGGATGCTCTTGCAGATCTTCAGGGCTCATGATGGTTTGTGTGGTCAGGGGGTGGCCAGCAGAGACATAAAGTTGGAAAACACTCTTTTAGATGGCAGCCCCCGTCCTCTTCTCAAGATTTGCGATTTTGGATACTCGAAGGTAGATTTCACTGTCCTTGCTGTATTCGACTGCTTTATGTTTGTTGTTACCAGACTGTTTAATGTGTCAGGCTTCCTGGTTCACTTTTGGCTTACGAACTGCAGCACGAGAAATTCCAATCTGCGCCTGGATCTAGAGTGGGAACCCCAGCATATTTGGCACCTGAAGTCATCATGACAACAAAGGGCCAGACTTACGATGGGAAGGTAAGTAGTTTTCTTCCCTTTTGCAGTCTATCGGTGTTTTGCTTCATCTGATGCAAGCAGAGAGGACCATCAGGTTGCATATGCCATTTTAGCTTTAAGGCCCCTGTGAGGGATCCTGCGTGAGCACATGGGGGCGGTGAGGGCTGTGCATATAAGGGTTCTGGGGTTCTGACTGCACGGTAACCAGTGCAATCGGCTGAACGTGCCTATCAGGGAGTGTGAATTTTTAAATTTCTGTCCTCTCAGCTTGTGAGCATGTGTGCTGACTCTGGCAAACGGCATCCTGATGTCTGCAAGATATTAAAGTGTCATTGTGGCCGGTCACCCCATGTGGTTACTGTTGTTTGGTTGAACCCTGTTCTGGCTTCCTCTGCGTGGCATTGCGTGCGTGGATTTAGTCAGTCTATCCATCCTGGCCCGAAACATATGATGAAGTCTTTAGTTTATTGGCTAGGGCCAAATGCAAGCAGGACATCTTGTTCCAATCAAGTTGAAGACTGTTCCAACCAAGCACAGCGGGAAGAGTGTGAGGCGCTCACTGACCTAACAGCTTAATCGTAATCACAGCTGTCCTGTATGTATTGATTGTGTACAATGATTTACTCAGCTACTCCGACACCCTTTGAAGCATGGTGGCTTGAAATAACGATCTGGATTTGAATAGGTTGGGAGTTGATGTGCAGGTGGCTGACATCTGGTCCTGTGGTGTTATGCTCTATGTCATGCTCGTGGGTGCATACCCTTTTGAACGGCCTGAGGATAAGCATGACAATCAGAAACTTCAGAAAATGATTCAGGTCTGGACTTATCCTCCCTCAAAACATTGTTAACAGTGGCTATTGGCGGAGTCATGAATAAGGACGGGCAGATACAGTTATTGTCCAGGAGTTCATGATCTTGACACTGTTGTGTTTGCCATATGTCTTGCTTTGTACCCTACGCTTGAAAATTGTTTGGACTCATGCACAAGTCTCAGCAACATTGCACTTCTGAGGTCTGCATTTGTATGATTTTTCAATGATGACACTAGTGTGAATTGTAAGTTGTCGCCACCTTGTTGTTCATGTGCTGCGGGGTATCGTCATTCCAACACATTTGTATCTGACTGCCAGGCTTGTTTTAAGTATGGATAAGCAACTGATTGAGTGCACCCATTGCAGAGGATTCTGAAAGTGGAGTACGAATTTCCGCCACATGTCAAGGTGTCTCGTGAACTGCGGGATCTCTTAACAAAGATCCTGGTCCCGGATCCCAGCAAGCGGATTACAATCCAGGGTATTCAGAAGCATCCTTGGTATCTAAAAGATCTGCCGCCAGGGGTAGCTGAAATGAATGACAACCTTCCTTCACCAGGCCCTGGTGTACAGGTTGCACCCTGTTGGCAGATTTAGTTTGGGGATGTTCTGGGAACCCGTGTTGTTTGTTTGTGCCTATATGCGTGAAGGGGTGTGTGAGGGGGGGGGATAAGGGAGAAGGGGGCAGGGGGGGGGGAGAGTGATGTAAGATGGGGAGAGAATATTAGACAAAAGAGGAAAGGGAGGGGGAGGGAGAGAGGGAGAGGAAGGAGAGAGAGGGGGAGGAGGGAGAGGGAGAGGGATAGATGCAGGAAGGCACCCAGCCACCCCCATCCCCTGTCTCCCAAACCCCCCCCTCCCTCTCTCTCCAAAAGATGGACTGGCAGTCTGACAGATAGACGAACCGTCTCTCCAATGCCCCTGGCCCGCGCGCGCACGCGCACACACACACACACACCTACACACACACACACACACACACACACACACACACACACACACACACACACACACACACACACATGGACTCACGCACCTGTGACCGGTGGCCCCTGTACAGAGAGGACACAAGCAGACATGCCGCCCCGGGGGGGGGGGGGGAGGTGGGGCCTGGGGGCGGGGCGATTGGGGGAGACAGGGTGTGGGATACGTACACATTCACAACCGCGCGAGCGCGCTCACACACACACACACACACACACACACACACACACACACACACACACACACACACACACACACCCCGCGCGCGAACGAGAGAGAGAGAGAGAGAGAGAGAGAGAGAGAGAGAGAGAGAGAGAGAGAGAGAGAGAGAGAGAGAGAGAGAGAGAGAGAGAGAGAGAGAGAGAGAGAGAGAGAGAGAGAGAGAGCGAGCGAGCGAGCGCGCACGTGAGCGTTCGTGTGTGTCTCAATTTGGGTTTACTGCAATTTGGAAGCTTCATATGATGGTGCAAATGCGGCAAAGATTGTGCTGTTCTGAAAATTGCTGTTGGGCTGTTAAGTGTTCTTGTATCCGGATTAAGGAGAAATGAAATGGGATTATGCAACGGGAGTATGAGGAACATGAAGCTGTGTGACTCTCATTGCAGTGATGAAGTCTGTGCTGCTGTGGTCATATGGATTTATGTAGGGCTATAAACAGGTCATGTCATTAAGAGCACGTCTTCAGTCAGACAGTGAACTGGGTTAACAGGGTTTTCTACTGATGCAGGTAGATTTTCAGAAGGTCACTAACATATGTTTTTATGTTAGGCTTATTACTTGGATTATTTCCATCGACTGATATGGTCCACTCTACTGTGAAGCCTGACAGGCTGAAGCTTTTGTGTTAGCTGTGCTTGGGTCCGGTGGAGTCAGAGCTTTCCAGTAGACTGCCCATCTTAGTACTGATTGTCTTGTTGCTCCGCAGACGGTGGAAGAGATTCAACGTATTGTCCGAGAAGCACAAACCCCTCCTGCAGGCCCCGCTGGGTGGGATAATGACGAGTACATCGACGATGCCATGGACCAGGAGCAATACGAGTCATCTTTTGATGAATGGGGCATGGGTACCAGTATTTGAGCTGGATTTTGAACCTGTGCATGCCTCTGCCATATGTCTGGCAGGGTGCAAGTCACATCCATAACCCGGAAAGCCTGTTATTGTGCAAGCTGGTCCCTGGTGAACACAATTCTTAAACGTCAACGTCACGTCAAAAGATATCCCACATCAAGTGGGAATGTGCAAAGTTGTGGTGATCGAATTTCTCCTTGAGTTGTTTACGCCAGTCCTGGTGTAAGTCTACCCCGGAATGGGGTGCATCGCATCAGCACCAGAACAACCGTCTTGCCATTGCACTTGTCACAGGTTATCAGGTATCTTTATTGTTGCTTTTCATCTGGTTTTCTTGACATTGAATTGTGTTTTAGGCCCTAAATAGAACAAAGAGCCCACAAGATGGTGTGCCAGCTTCCTGTCCTTTTGTTGTGACGGGTCTGTGAAGGTCTTGCCTGCACCATGTCTTGTTATTGGGCCTTTTGGAAGTGTTGGTGAAGCCAGTGCTTTTGAAGAGGATTTTTGTGCGGCACAACAAGCATGCAAAGCGCTGCAACTGTTGTTGTTGTTGTCGTTGTTGTTGGTGGTGGTGGCTGATTGTTCAATTCCCGCTCGTGAAAGACGATACATTTGCAGGTTTTGTTCTTGACCCTGAGAAAAGCGGCCTGGAGGGATGGGCACTAAGCACAGGCCTTTCCCTCGACAGCAGGACAGTGATGATGAAGTTGGGAAACTTTGGGAGTGATGTAGCTGGTTACGATTGTTTATTTTATGCTGGAGCATCAGATGCGCTGATCCGAAGTGTGCAGTTAGTGGATTGCATTAGTCTGATCTGTAGTTTGGTTTGATACCTGCATAGTAGTAAGGTGCACGGATAGCATCGTTGAAAATCCATTCATATGTGGTGTAGCTTTGAATGGGATTATCTGCACGTAGGCATCTCTTCAGTGTTCTTTTGATGGTATTACCAGTCCGCTGTAATGACTTGAAACTATGTACCATGCTGTAAATGGTATGGGGCCCACGGGGAATATTGGTGGTGCTTACATAATCTCTTCCCCGCATGTGCCGGGTCGTGCACACTTTACCCTTTTTCTAAGTGCTGTAAAAGTGTTCGGACTGCATGTTTAGGATTTCAACACCAAGCAATTGTCAGAAGTGGTACTCACGCCAAGGATTTTGTTATTATGCTTCCTTATGCTTCCTTCCACCAACCACTTGCATTCCAAGTTCAAGCCACAGAGGTGGTTTGATCCAGCTGCTTTAAGTTTTGTAAGTCCACCACAAATGCTTGAGAAAGCTTTACCACATTGGCTCTCTTCCTGACCTGGTTTGCTCCAGCTATCCGTGGCGCGTTCTGGCCAGGCTTGCGGTCTGGGGTTAAGTACCGGTCATCAGGTGCACTGTTGAAGCTGATCAACCAAAACTCCTTTGGCCAAGATGCATGGTTTCACTAGAGAATACGTGTTTACAGAAGTTCCTTTCATCCGTTGATGGACACGCTGTAGGGGATGACCTGCGTTGGCATCGTCACAATGGCTAACGTGGAGTTGATCGAACATACTGGCTTGAGGATTGCAGCCCGAGGTAAGTTGGACGTTGCAGTACAGGTCCATGGCAGAGGACTCTGACCATATCACTGGATTTGGATGTCTCAAACCGGTCCCTAACTCCACATCGTTTCTGCCATTAGGAGGTATACCCTGTGCGCATGCATGCCCTGGGACCCATTCCGGAAAAGTTTTAAGAGATTTCCTTTCTACAGGATTTGCCACAACACAGGAGCTGCCCGTCCTTTTCTACCACTCAGGTGGAGGGCATGGCCGTGCATGGGCAAGGCTTGCAACCTTGAAAATTTGCTGGAGCTTTTCATGCCAAATTTGCTACGTTCTGCGGAGGGGTCCAGGACTTCCAGCCCCTTTGTCAGTTT
The DNA here is from genome assembly GCA_002005505.1 of Botryococcus braunii. Lineage (NCBI taxonomy): Eukaryota > Viridiplantae > Chlorophyta > Trebouxiophyceae > Botryococcus > Botryococcus braunii. The sequence continues at coordinate 139,495 of KV908422.1, forward strand.
TACTAGCTAGGCTTGTGACCCTCTGCAATATTCGAACGTCTGCAGGACTTTGGGGGGACCAACGACCCTGGACTGTGCAAGCACTGCCGGCATGAGGCTCTCAAGTCCCAATTATAGGGTTCAGACATATGATTGGGACTCGAGAAGCTCATGCCAGCAGATTCGCTGCTCTTTGAAGTTATGAAGGCAGATTGTTGGGAAATATGGCAGGTTCACCTGGAGCATGTTCTCTAACACTGTTGTGAGAGAGCTTACTGACCTGCGCAGCTGTTTGGCAGGGCAACGCCTTGGGGGCCGTGAGCTATCGGGAGTTCAGACGTGGTGCGTTTGCCACGGTTTGGTTCTGCATCTTGGAATGAGCAGATTTCTTTTTTCGTATTCCCTGGGAACAACCTAAACGGATGCATTAGTAACGTTAATACAGAACAAAGAAAACTACATCCAGCTTAGGCACTAATATGAAGAGACGCATCAGCGTCTTGCCATCCTCAAAAAGCAGCCGAACATCGTGGATACCACAAATCCGGGCGCAGCCACATCGCACACCAGACTAATAATTCCTTCACACACTCGGGGACTCCGGGGGATGCGCACTGCTTGGGGAGTATGGTTAGCCTGTGTGGCTCCTCTGGATCTCTAGATTTATGCTGGGTGGAATGGAGGTTGGTTCAAGTATGGTGGGAACAAGGCATACTTCTTGTTGCTGCATAACCTTTTTCTCCACGTGTCCCGGTTCATGCACATTTACATTTTTTCCAATAAGGCTTTCTTAGGTGTCTTCCACGAGTCCTTGTGGTGGATGGCTCATCCAGGATGGGAGTCCCCTATGCATGGGACCCCAGTGGGTCACCCCACTGCAGGGTACTGCCAGAGGCCGTACCCAGCGGGTCCCCACTGAGGAGATTCTGGGGACTCCCACAGCCTCGGCCGGTGACGGCTCCCTCCCAATGGGGCCGCAACTTTTCGGCTCAATAAGGCCTTCTTCTTCTTTAGTATTTTGTATGAATGGGTCGCCTTTTTAAATCAGTGATTTATTTATAAACTGCTGAGATTATGTGGAATGTTGATGTCTGGTAATGTACAAGGATGTGTTCGATAAGTCTCTGATTTCCGGATCAACAACCTGTGGCGGGGCGTTTTTGATACGAAATGCGTTGCGTTTCCTTCAAGAGATTACATAACTTAGACAAAAGTAATTCATTACCCTTTGAGACACTTATTGAACTATGAACTGTCCATTCCACGGACGTTCGTAAGAACAACTTGACAGGCATGGCTAGGGGCTTGGCTGATTGGGACAAGCTTTTGCGACAAAGCGAAAGTACTGCGACGCAGGTTCGACCGTATTTCTTTTCTCGAGGCTATCTCAGTGGGCCTTAAGTAATGGTAACTGATGCATGAACGTTATATGACAGGACAGCAAGGGTCACCCACAAATCGGGAGGGACCTTCAGCAAATTGAGCTTTTTTCAGAGGAGCTCAAAGATAAACTTCATAATACTGTTGTTACTTCAGATCAGCACGCTGCCACTCGCCTCCTGGCAGAGCAAGGAGTAAACGGTCGCAGGTCGGGTGCTATGTTGTGGGGTGCCTTTTCAACATCGTATTGAGGTATCTCAATGTGCCAGAACCCAGAGGCTAACTATCCTTAACAACATACTTGCTCTCCAACAGGATCAACAAAGCCCTTGTGGCACTGGAATTGAAGCCAGCCTATGAGGACTTACTTCAGGTTGAGTACACCAGCACTGATGAGTATTTAAGGAGTCTTCACCAGACAATTGTTACCACAGCAATAAAGGTATCACATTCTTAACCATTCAAGTACTTCTTATGCTGAAGTACTTCTTATGCGGTCTCTAAAGCACACATGCATTCAATGTTAGGATGCAACTTTTTCAATCCTAAACAGATTTGCCAGAACCCTTCCTCCTCTGCTTCCCCTCCAGGGCCCCCTTCTCCCTCCCCCCCCCCTCTCTCTCCCCCCGCCCTCGTCCCTTCCCCAATTTTCTTCTCGCCCTCTCTGTGTCTAGCATCCCCTTCCCGTCATCTCCCTCTCTGTACCTTTCTGCTCTCCATCTCTTCTCTCTCTTCCATCCTTCCCTCACTCGCCCTCTTTCCTTTTTCAAGTGCCCCTTCATCCCCTTTCCTCTTCCTGACACCTTCTTGAGAACTCCACTCCAATTCTCCTCCTGCTCTGTATCGTCCCAGAGCGGGCAGTGTGGCCCCCACCCTGGGCTGCCAATTGATTTCTGGTGTCCTTCTTTTGAGCAGCCCGGAGCATCCCCCATATCATCTCTAACAAGGGAGTGAGGATGGGCTACAGGAGGCTCAGCTCGACACGTTGGCAACATTTGACGATTACATGGAGTCCTGCCTGAGGGCAGACTGGGCCGCGGACAAGCGTTCGCTGTTGGATGCTGTCGTGCTTGATTCATACGACATGAATGGAGCCTCCCCTGTGTTGTTAAGAGGATCTTCTGCTCGTGCACCAGGTGAGACGTGTTACTGTCACAAGCCGTAGGGGTTATTGTGACTCACCCCCCTTTCAACCCCCCTTACCATCTTCCCCCTTTTCGCCCAACCTCATGCAGGGATGAACGCACTGCCCCCACCTGGCCCCTGCCCCAAATCAGCCATCCCTCAAGCAGCCTCCCCCCCCTTCATGCTGCCTTCTGTCAAGCTGCAGCTGTTGAGGATGACATATTGCTCCGTGGAGATGGCTCCAGCCCGGTTGTCGGACTGGCTCCCTCTAGTTCTGTATCCAAGACTAAGGACACATAGGACACAAGGGACACAAGGTAAAGAGATTACCGGACAGGACACTCTGAGTTGCTGCAGAGGACAAATCGAGATGTGCCCAGGCATCCCACGCACCCTTGAGCAATGTGTTGAAAATTCGCAACCTTGCCGCACCGGGCCCCTGGCTGCCCTGAGGCAACTGAAAGTGGCCTGTCCGGTTAGTTTTAAGTCTTGGATGCACAATGAGAGGAAGCCAGTCCGACAGTCGAGTTGAAGCAATCTGGACATGTTTCCGACAAGGGTATGTGGGATGTCTGGGCATGTGCCGGGCAGTTCCTCAAACGGGTTGTGAGGTACCTGGGGACTTGCTCGTCACCTTTGTGTCAGATGTCTGGGATATCTGAGGAAGCGCTCCATAGCTTTTATGGCGTTTAGGATATCAGGGGGTTGCCTGACCTGGTCATGAAAGGGATATTTTGGGACATGCGTTTCTCACCGCTGTCAATATCTTTCTGGCTGAGATACAAATGTGCAGGGAAGGCAAGCTGGAGATCTGGTACGCTTTTGACCTCGAAGCAATCACCACCAGTTTCAGCAGCCCCACATGGGCACGGACTGCTGGCATTTGTGAGCAAGCAGGATCTTATCTCGTTCTTTCTCCACAGACCTGGACTTATCTTTCTTGCCGCTGGCAAAATTTATACATTCCACTGTTTCCTAAAAGGATATCCTCGTAAGAAGAGGATGACTAGAGCCTGTCTGTAAAAATTATTCAGCTTTGGGTAACCAAGAAAGGATTGGGGGCGAAGGGAAATGAGGCCTTATTCTACCTTTATCACCCAACCTGTCCATCTGGTTCCATGAGCCTCAAGTCTGAATGAGGAGTCTATGCAGAGACAGTCCTGAAGCCACAGGTTCTTACACATACAGCTCTGGCTATTTCATGTGGGATCAAAGAGTTTCCAAAACAATTTTTGTCCGGAAGGGTTATGTGGGGGATCAGAGAATGGGGTTGTTGAAGACATAGGAGTGCTGAAGGGCACCTGTCTGTGCTCTGAGGCTTCTGAAGGCCATCTGTTAGCCTTACTTTGGAATGTCTGTTGTCCATCCTCAATCTTTGTTCTGGGACGTTCTGGAATACATCCTGTTAGATGCCGTGGAGGATTACATCGAGTTCTTTTGATATGGGCTGGAGGACACTGTAGTACATCCCTTACATTGGCGCTGGAGGATCCTGTACTATATGCCTTGCGTTTGCTCCAAGGAGTCTGTACTGCATCCTTTATGTTTGTTCTGGAGGATCCTGTACTGTACCCTTTTGATTTGCTCTCAGAGATCAGAACTACATCTTTTACAGTCGCGCTGGGGGATTCTGCAATCCGTCCCTTAGATATAATTAAATATACTCTGGAGGGCTTCTGTAGTCCATCAGCATGCTTTGTTCTGCAGGGTTCTGCATTCCACACTATTCTATGGTGCTCTAAGAGGAATATGTACTGCATCCTTAGAAATTTACTTTCAAGTACTCTGTGTACTGTGTCCTTCAAAGCTGCTCTAAAAGTTTTGTAGATCATCCCTTTATTCTGTTCTGAGGATTTCTGTGCTCTGGGCTTTACATTTGCTCTTGAGGCGTTGTGTGTAGTACGTGCTTCTGATCTGCTTTTGAGGATCCTGAGGCATGTCCATTGAATTTGCTCTGCAAATGTCCTTTGAATTCTTCACTCCATCCTTTGAAGTTGCCATAAACAAGTTCTGTAGCCCACGGGTAACATTTGGCTTGGAGGGAATCTGTATTACAAGTTATAGCATGCTGTGGGAGGAATCTGATAGGCTTTTTGAACCCGATCCGAGGAATCTGTCGTGCATTGCTCACACTTGCTCTGGCGGATTCCGTAGTGCATCCATTGAAATTGTCATGGCTTGATCCTGGGACAGGCACCCACACTCTTTTCTATGCTGTGCAAGCCTTACCCCCTTCGCCAACCTTTGTTGGCACCTGCCCCCTTTTTTGCTTGCCTTGCAGGACTCTGTATTCCGTCATTCGAATTTCATCTGGATGGTTCTGTAGTTACCTCCCTCCTAACTGTAGTCACCCTAACTGTAGCCACCCCCTCCCCCTAAATGCTCTGGAGGTTTTGGAAGTGCATCCTCCAGACCTGCTTTGGAGGCTTCTCTTGTTCAGCCACTTAACGACCTTGCTCTGCAAAATTCTGTGGCGCATGCTCAGGTTCTCCAGAAGGTTCGTGAGTTGGACATTTCACAAGAGCAGTGTTCCTTTTAGCATAGACTCTGCTCTGTATGCCGAAAGTCATCTAGTCATCAATGAAAACCAAAGGGCCGGTGAAGCAGGGAGAGGTGGAACCGCCAGCACTTCTGCAATAGGCTGGCCGGAAGCGAAACTGGTGGGGCGGGAGAAGGGGTATGCTGAGGTCGTTGCAAAGATGAACGAGCCCACTGTCATCCAGGACGACTTTGATCCTGTCGCTGGCTTCTTGGCCGCTGCCAACAGTTCTCCTGAAGGTGAGCGAGACTTCAAGCAAATCTCTTTTTTCATTTTTTTTCTTTTGATTATTTTCAGGAGCAAAGCCTTTGAAAGAATATTACCCCTTTTTGTTGATAAAATGAGCTTATACGAGATAACCACTTACTTCACTACTTGCACTTTTCTAAAACCACACCATCTCATGAGGGGACCCTGATGGGTATTGATGTATGGCATAAAGCATGTTTTGCATTTTTGACGTCCTTTCAGCCTGATGCAGATGTTTTTTGTCGATGTGCTCAGGCATGTTATGAAACCATTTGTGAAATTTGCTCAAAGCCAGATGCAGATGTGCTCTCTGTCTTCTCCACTGTAGTTGTCTGTGAAGGCCCCGTGAAAGCAGGAGATTGTGATGTGGTGTCCCGTTTTTTTGCGCCTTCCTTTTCGATGGTTGGGGGCTGGGGACAAGGTTGGCAAATTGCTTGTCAAGCAGACTCACCCTCACATCAAACCTGTGCATGCACAGACCCCAGGACAGACTCCAGGTCAGGACAGTTGTTCCTTAGTTAGAGAATGTTTACAAGCATATGTAGAGTGTTGGACGGGCAGGCCGAGCGAAAGGCGTGTTTGCACGTAAGAGATGGGAGAAGTCCCGGTAGTATAAGGGACAGTTCTTTGTGTATGCAGGGTATGAGGGAGGTAGGGTAATGGAAGCTCTCTGTGTAGGTAAGGTACGAGAGGCGCAGGGAAACGAACATCCTCTCTATGCAAAAATGTATGAGAGATGTAGGGCAAGATAAAGCACTGTGTGTTTAAAAGGTAGGGAAAACCTGCAGCAGTGATCCCCCTCTCCATCCCCCCCTCCACCCATCCCCCCCCCCCCCGCCCCAAAAAAGGGGGGAGGGGGAAAGAGGACCAGAGTGGGGGAGAGGGAGGGAGTGAGTGAGCACGACACACACAGACACAGACACACACACACACACACACACACACACACACACACACACATTCACACATGCACACACACACACACACACACACACACACACACACAGAGAGAGAGAGAGAGAGAGAGAGAGAGAGAGAGAGAGAGAGAGAGAGAGAGAGAGAGAGAGAGAGAGAGAGAGAGAGAGAGAAAGAGAGAGAGAGGGAGGGAGGGAGGGAGGGAGTTAGGGAGGGACGGACGGAGGGAGGGAGGGAGGGAGGGGGGCGGGGAGGGAGGGAGGGAGAGAGAGTGCGCAAATTAGGACTCCTTTCAATTTTGGATATCTAGCTTGGATTCTGGGAAACTCTGGCTGTGATGGCAGTCTTTCCCAGGCTGTTGAGGTTGATGCTCCTGGCTGCAGGTCTGGACAGACGAGCAACTGTGAAAACTATGTGGGAGGTGGTGAAAGCCATCCTGCGGGACTCGGACAAGGTGCCGCCCTCTGAGCGCACCCACAGCTTGCTCCGGGGGGCTCGGAGGTTTCTGGAATCAAGCTTTGCCTCTGTGATTCGCAACACTATTCAGAGCAACAGGGCCCAGGTGATGCTCTGCTCTGTCCACACAAATCTGTCTGTCAGAAACCTGTGCACCCCGTGCCTGCGTTAGGAATCTTGACGAAGGGAGGGAGCGGAGGGTTGGGGACTGATAACTGGGGCAATTGGGTTAGATGGGTTAACAGAAATTACATCCGTTTTGGACACAAAGTCCAGAAGTTGTGACAAGGCGGCGTGAGTTGGGTGGGATAGGGTCCTTCTTTAGCAGAGAAACAAAAGCCGTCAAAGAAATAGAAACTGAACATTGTCGGCAACTTGCTACGAGGCTGCCACGTGTGGGGTGAAGAGTTTGGTTTTTCGCATCAGGTTGGGGCTGGTTTCCAG
>KV908422.1:156581-161581 GCA_002005505.1 Botryococcus braunii
GTTACCGTAGCTTCTAAATTCAGATACATTCCGTAGGAGGTTGGTTTTTAGAACTCGTGAGTATATTGTGGTAAGCGGCAATAAGCCCGCAGTTCTGGTGGACAACAGTATCTAAGGAGCCAATTTGTGCACGCTTTCAAGCACAACTTCTGTGTGTACGCCATATTGCAAACATGCAGGCTACTCTTGCATTGTCTCAAGGGTCTGTCATGGCTGCCGTTGTCACTAAGAAACTCAAGGCTTTGCCGAAGAAGACAACTACCGTTAGACCAGGGACCGTAACTCTAAAACCCGGTACAACAAAGAAAGTCGGGACAGCCAAGGTTGGAACTGCTACAAAGCCGGCCCCGCCAAAGGTGAGCGCCTGGGTATGAACTTGCTGCACCGAAGTCGTGCTGGCCTTGGGTGTGGTCTTTGAGCAAGCATTGATGTTTCCGTTGGTACTTGCAGCCAACACCTGCTCCAGCAGCTGGTGGACCTCGTCTTCTGACCAGGTAATGGAGCCCGAGGTCAGCTACGTGGTTTGACGTTCCAGATCAGAGTTATCCGGGCATCCAAGGCTGGAGAATCTGCAGTCGATTGACAGATATCTTAAACATTTAGCGACGACCATGATAAGATAGCTGAAATTCTTTCTAAACTTGGAGAACATTCCAATTGTGGAATGGACTGAGCAGTTACGGGGAAATCAGTCACCAGGATATCTGAAACGCGGTTGAAAAGCGCAATAACGAAGTTTTTCTCATAAGTCACAATAGAAGTGGATCAATTCACTAGAATGCAACTAGAAGGGTGAGTTAAGGTTTGCTCTCCATTTGGATATTATAGTGACAGGGAGATCTGGGGGTAAGTTCAAGACAACCTGTTGCTGCAAAGCCAGTAAATGTCCATAGCTCGAAAAGAACCGAGCATTATTTCACACATTCTGCGTCTTTGCCCTGACACGCTTCCAGAGGGCCAGCTGCTACATACCTTTACAACAATGGTAATATGAATTTGGGAGCCGGTTCCAGACCGGAGCATGCAGGGATGGTTCGAATGTACTACAAAAGTGACACAAGGGCATCTGTGAGCAGCAAACTTGATTTGAGAAAGTGGATGGGTAGAGGGCAGATGCAGAGGGAGGTGTCCACAAGTTATCCTGTGTGTGTGTGTGTGTGTGTGTGTGTGTGTGTGTGTGTGTGTGTGTGTGTGTGTGTGTGTGTGTGTGTGTGTGTGCGCGCGCGTGTGCGTGCCGGGGGGGGGGTCAACTCGTGCTCTCCTGAATGCTTTGCATCTTGCACGTGCCGGGTAGGTGTTTATCGATTAGTGTAAAAAAGCGCAAAGCATTATGAGAAAGGGGCATCAATATCTGGAATCTCCTTCATTTGGTATGGGGGTGAGGTAGGAGGGAGAGAAGGGGGGGTTTGAGAACAGGGTTTTCCAGCTCAGAAGGGTTAAACACTCAGTCGCTATCACTGGTTATGCGTAAAGATGTGATGATTGTACGTCTTCAAACTGTGATCGCTGAAGCCTGTGCAAAAGCCAGGAAGGCAGTGGGAGAGCATGTACGCCTCCCATGTGTTGGCCTCACGTACCCTGGACATGATCACTTCCACAGGTCTCACAGGAAAAATGGCGAGGAGAGTTTCTGCGGCGTTCTACAGCATGATGATGTTGCATGATGTGGGGCGTACTGTTTTTGCAGGATACAGCAGCTTCGCTTGCTGTCCAAGGTGGAGCAGGCTGGTCTTCTCTCTCTGCTGGAAAAGAACGGCATCACGCTGACCGCCATTGAAAAGTCAGGCGCCCTCTCCACAGCTGAGTCTCTGGGCCTCCTCTCTGCGGCTGCGGACAAGTGGGCTCCCTGCCACTCTTTTCCCTCCTCAACTCTGTTTCCTCAACATTTGCCCCACACTCCTCCCCCTCTGCCCCTTCCCACCTGTCTGCGGCTGCTGACAAGTGGACTCCCTGCCACTCTTTTTCCCCATCAACTCTGTTTGCTCAATTGAGCTCCACTCCCCCCCCTCTGCCCCCCCCCCCCTTTTCCCATCTTCCCCCTTCCCACCCCTTCCGCCCCGTTCCCGTCTTCCCCCTTCCCCCCCCCCCCCCCCCTTCCCATCTTCCCCCCTTCACACCCGTGGCCCCCCCTTCTCAACTTCCTCCCTTCCCATTCTTGCCCCTCACCCTCCCATCTTCTCCACTTCAACCCCTGCCCCCCCCCCTTCCCATCTTTCCCCCTTCCCACCCCTATTCACCACCCGTCGTATCGTCCCCCTTCCCACCTGCCCCCTTCCCACCTTCCCAGGGGCACTGGTGGTTTTCCGTCCCCTACTCCTCCGGAACTCATCGTAATTGATGTCAAAGGAGTGCCGGCTCAATGTCACGTCAGAAATGACACCGGTGTCGCAAGCATCCACCCTCGCTCCAATTGTTTCAGCTGAGGTCCATTCCCCATGTACTAATTGTCTCATTTAAGGTTTCGGTGGGGGCGGCTTCCAAACATGATCACGCCGCTCCGCACCCTCTTCCTCTTGTTCCCCGTCCCATTAGGAGGTCCTGCAAGGTCGGCTGGAATACATATACACATTCACGTCTTTCTCCCGGCTCGGTTGTGCGTAGCTACCAACCGCCGAGGCTATCCGTAAGGACACCCTCCCCCCCCGGGCGCCCTGGGCAGACACTTCTCACTGCCCACACCGGGTGGCGCCATTGACAGGGGGAAGAGGTGTGGGCTTGAGCAGGAACACGCCCACACTGCTCAACACGCTGGCGCTGCTGCTGTTCGTTGCGGGTCCGGCCGTTGTGTACATAACCCCGGACGATTCCCCGCTGCTGATCGGGGTGCAGGTCCTCGTGGCCCTCACTGCCATCATCGGGGGGAGCGCTGCCTATGGGGGAGCCTCCCTTCTGTCCACTCTGCAGAAGTAGAAAAAAACTTCGCAAAGAATTGATCTCATTCTATTTAACTGCTCCCTGTAACCCTGGCTTTCAGAGGTGGACTTTGCGCCCCTCTCTTCTGGGACACACGCCGAATGAAGCGTCCTCCCTGGGGAGGGAGCTCAGCTCGCTGCTGCAGCCGACAACGGGTGCCTGTGCAACACTCCCAAGAGAGTGGAGATGGGGTGGAAAGATGGGAAGGCGTGGGTAGAGAGATGGGGTGGGATGGGGACCTGGGATGGGTTGAGATTGGGATTTATGCCGGGCAGTCCCCAAGTTCATGCCGGAAACGAGGAAGAGGCTGGAAATTGTTGGTGCGCCTGGTGGCCCACCCGTTAAGAACAGGAGCGGCCAGATATCCCAACGATCCAAGTGATTGAGGATGCTCCTTTGTAGGGCCCCCTTTTGAGAACAGGAGCGGTCAGTAATCAAACACTCCAAAAGATGCTCCTCTGGATGCGGCATTCCCCGCAAGTCCCCTGGGCCCCTCAGGGTACCTCGTTTCCGTGCCAGGGCACATTGTCCCCCCGTTTGGCTATGCCCTGTATGCGTGAGGACTCTGAAGTGTGGCCAGGATTGCTCAAGCCCAAGACCCTGGCGGACGAGGACGTAGAGTTACCACGAAAGAGACGTCCACAGGGCGTACTGGAGGCTTTCTGAGGCTGGACTGGGCTGGGCATGGCTGCGGTGGGATGCATGCCTGCTATAGCCAACCGTCTGTACGTATTGGAGGTGCAGAGCTCAGAGACAAGGAGAGGGACATTGTGAAGCTAGAGAGCGGGAGCTAGGGAGCGTGGACAAGCCTATGGGCCAATGGGGTCTTGGTGGGAATCCCTTAGCGGTGTCGCAAGTGGGCTAGAGAGTTTGTTTCTATCACGGGCCGTGTCACCATCGTGTGGTTTTGGGAGGTTGCGTTTGGATTGGGGCTGGTTTCTCGGGTTGTTTCCGAAAGCTCGGCGAAGTTGCACTACCTCTTTGGTCTGGACAGAGCCACCACGCGGTGGCAAGTTCCTCCCACAAGTGGCAGGGTGGGAGAGCACTGCATTGGGAGGGGTTTATCTTAGGCTATTGCCAAGAATGTATTTAATTTGATTTCCAACAGCTGTCCAAGGCTCTAATGGTAGAGCCGAGGCAGTGCATATAATCGTTGCCGTCCCCTCTTTGATTTCGCTGCTGTGTGTTTCTCCTGATCGTCCCTTGGAGAGCCAATGCCGTGCATGTTTCGTCTCGGTTGGGAGGCGATAGAGTGTTGTACTTGGAAGGAATTGAGAAGACATTGGTTGCTAGCAATGTGGTGTAAGACGCAGGACACTTGGAAAATGCGTTTGATGGAGATAGTGCAGGAGGTGGTGTTGTACTGCCACTCTTGAGCACATGCGCTATTCAGTACACTGCGGGTAGGACTCTGTAATGCGATCCACCAGAGGCAATTGCTCTGCAATTGGTGGTCAAGCGGTTCATTTAGTAACACAAGCCGGTCTCAAAGGCCCCCGGTGAGCTGCAATGAATGGAGTTGAAGCCCAAAGCAAGTTTGCCTTCTGTTCCCCCAAAGATAGTACCTGCCCGCGCTTTTGAACCAAGGAAAAAAAAAACACTTAAAAAAGGAGATCATTTTCCCTCGCTTCGAGAAATCATAAAAGGTGCCAAAGCATGGCCATTGGAAGTAAGTTGTGTATCAGTGCACGTACAGTCACCCTTCGGTCAGGCGTGCACGTGACGGTGGCGTACCTGACCAAAGGTTTTTCCAAAGGCGTTGCCTACACGACTGGAGCATTTGTAAAATGGATTGCTCCATCACAAGAAACAAGCAGATCTTGCCGTCGGGCATGCAAAACCACACCCCAGGAAAGCTATCGCTGCGTCAAACACGTCAAAGCCTGCAGGGGTTGTGGAGGCTAGACCGACTCCCTAAGGGCTCTCCCTCCTTCCACCTGAAATAACAAGCGGCAATCACCACAATTGGACCTTTTGGAGGTCGCTAAGGCAACTTCAGGAGCATGCCTGCCACCCGGCCTTGATCTGCACTGCAAATCACTCCGCTAGCTTTCCCAGATTGCCACCATCGCCCCACCAGCCTTTGG
>KV908422.1:166581-171581 GCA_002005505.1 Botryococcus braunii
CAATATTTTTTGGAGGACCCGCAGTAGGACTGTATCTGGAGATACGCCTCACCCCAGAGGTTGAAGGATCAACCTTCACAACACTAAAACGGCGCTCTATCAGCGACTTTCTGTTCTTAACTTCAAACAAACAATCTGCAAGAAGAAAACCTTTTGGACTATGTGAGCAGTAAGCTCCCAACGCACCACTGTGCTGTCTAACGTTGGTGGAAGGAGCACGCATCTGCTCCGGTACCCTATCACACTACACACAGAGTTACATATTAAGAGAGCTCAATAGTTTCTCATCCGATTCCCCTTGTTGACATTGAACAAACACTTGACATGATCGTGCTGGCCGTTTTTTTGAAGGGCCGGTACCTGCTTGAGGTACAAGTTATGATACAGTACAATCTGACTACAACACCCCCATCTTTACTTAGAAGCCAGTTTAATCACAAAGCACGTGCTAACAGTACTCGTACACATGTGAAGCTGTCCGTGTATCTGTCTTCTGCAACTTTCAACTGATAAGCTGTGTAACTCCTGGCATTTTAAAATCAAGAGTAAAGCCTATCCTAACCACACACCATGAATCTGGCATGCGTGTATTCGAAATCTAGGGGCCAGGGACAAATGGTGGTAGTGTAAAACTCCTTGGAATGTGGCCAAACAAGGCACGGTGCGAGCGACACGAAAAGGAAGGGAGGGTGGAGGGAGAAAAGAGGGGGGGGGCCTGTGAAGAAGGGGGGAGGAGAGAGAGAGAGAGAGAGAGAGAGAGAGAGAGAGAGAGAGAGAGAGAGAGAGAGAGAGAGAGAGAGAGAGAGAGAGAGAGAGAGAGAGAGAGAGAGAGAGAGAGAGAGAGAGAGAGAGAGAGAGAGAGAGAGAGAGAGAGAGAGAGAGAGAGAGAGAGAGAGAGAGAGAGAGAGAGAGAGAGAGGGACAGACAGACAGACAGACACAGCATCAATCTTGCCCTTGCTACGCTACTAGGAGTCAGTGTCTAGGACCTTACAATCGGGAAATCATTGTGGCTTGCAAGACGTATGGAGAGAAGCGAATCGCAGGGACAATCAATTCACTGCCTAGAACAGCTCTTAGCAACACAAGAAGTTTTTCTTTGATCAGCCCCCGTGTGGCAGAACAAACTTTGAAAACCTCTGAACACCCACTGCGAGGACACAAGGGACCACACACACCAGTCAGACCTAGGTCAGCATTCTACTATGCTTTCTATATAAAAGAGTGAAGCCGATCCTAACAGCACATTCTACAATCCTTTTGTCAACAATTTGTTTGCGTCTGCCGAGCCGTATTCTTGCATCCCTCAGCAGCAGCCATTACTTAAGTCGACATAGAACACGCCCCTCACAACTTCTGTGCACTTGTGCAGTGATGCCCTTCTACAGTCGGAGTATGTTTTCTTTTATGCCCTACTTACAGCTACCCCACCCCCCCCCCCCCCCAGGAAGTGCTCCTCGAGCCACATGCTAGACGTCTTTGCATCCACCATTATGCACTAAACAGTACAGTACAAACCAAAAAATATGCAGCACAAGTTAGAACACACAGTTGCAACTCCACACACACACACACACACACACACACACACACACACACACACACACACGCACGCACGCACTCACCCACCACAACAACAACTCTGATGGGAATAAACGTGTTTTGGAGGACTGGAAGTAGTCATCGTCATTGTACAAGACATCGTTACAGATGCAGAAAACAACACAGAACCAGGTTCTGCCATATTTTTGATATGCTAAAACATACCACTCCCCCCCCTCGGGGATGGCAAGCCCACAGACAATAGCAGTGGGTCTCGCCAGACCCTGCATCCTACGGACTACCAAAACCCTCCCCTAAATATGCTCCAAATCAACATTTCCAGAAAGTGATAATCCTATGCATTGCAGACTGTAGAAAAAGGTTCTTGGTCCATGAACAAGCCAAGAAGCGTTTGATACAGACTTACAAGACGGCACCAACTCCCCAGTCAGCGACCCCACCTCGAGTGTGCCATGACACTCAACGCACAAGCCTCCGAATGTGCAGCTACAGACACTGAGCTACCAAATGGCATTGGCAGGTAAGTCGAGTATGTTTCAACACATCATGATGTGGAATGCATCAAAACATACTTGTCCTGTCGGCTGTCTTGACTACCTGTTGAACATACAGTGACCGTGGCATGTTTACCGATAATCAAGATCAGTGTCGTAATTTCTACCGCAGAGCTCGGTAAAAGCCTACACCAAGTATATGTGTAACAGCAGCACCTAATGCTGCTATTACTCTAGCATGCCAGCACGGAGAGGCTTGCGATGCCAAAATTGCTCGATAGGCATTCTGGTGGCAAAAGAATCTGATCTTCTGTGCAGCGGGCTGTCAATGTCCACATCAGAACGAGACCCAGACTTCTCACCAACAAAATCGATGCCATCCAATCACATCTGTATTTGCGCCCTCCAGACGACAATTGTATGGCCCAAGCCAGCCTATTAAAAATGGGGAACAAGAAACGCAACCTTCCAAAGAAGGAACAACCTCCCTTACCCATCAATCATAGACAAATCTGCAGGAAGGGAGTAACGTCTGATAAGTTACACACTTCCTGCGGGGTGTGCTTAAAACACCACAATGTGTTGACGCCTGTCAGAGTTGCACCTTTCTCTAGACAGGAGACTCAACACTGACGGGCCTTCATTACTCAAAAACAGGCAAGTACTTCATAGGCAGGGATTGCCGGCTCCAGCCCTTTGAATACGGACAAGACTGCAATCACTCCGATTTCTTAGCTGCAAAGCAGCTTCGTTGCTGCAAACGCATAGGTCGAGCATTTCTGCGGACACAAGGAAGGTCTTGATGGACACCCTAAGCACCGTTGAACAAAATAACGGTTGAAACAAGAATATGCTTGGAAGCATCAGTTAGCTCAAATCCCAAGCCACGAAAGTCTGCGCATCAGAGATGCTTTCACCCCATCAGAGGGAGGCCTAGCTCAGCAAATGCCCAAGGCTACCTGGATTTGATCAACACCTCTCCAAAGCGAGCGTTGAGATGCTAAGAAATTTTGTCCTTGGGACAGGAGTCCTTGGCAGGGAGGGGGAGCCAACAAACCAAATTAGAACCTATCTAGCAAATTACAATCAAGCGGGGTTTCTCTTCGACATCAAGACATCGCCCCCTCTCACCAATGCAATCAACTTTTTGAACCCTCAGGGCTCTTGCAAGACATTCACAAGACGTTACAATACTAATGCCACCGTCCCTTAAGCTCATTCATGCTCATTCGCTGCCATCTCCAAGTCAACCTCTGTAGTACGCTTCTGCAAGACTTGGAACTTCTCATTGTTGGGAACATTTAAAGAGAGGGTGCACAAGACACGCCACACGTTCCATACATATATGCTTCTGGCTTCTTAACACACTCGCAACGTGCAGAGAGGGGCTCAGCCATGCAGTGCACCAGCTGCAACGAGGTGTTGTAAAGCTCAAAGCAGCCCACTGCAAGGAATGCAAGAAAAACACAACAAAGACACCGGGATACTCGGCATTGTTTAAATATTATTCTGCCCCATTGCACTTGTCCGGCAATCCTGCTGGATAGGTGTATCCGTTTCGCACCCAAAGAGCGGCAATGCATTACTGCAGAGCGAAATGCACCAGACCCAGGGAAGCAGCAACGCACTTGTGAGTGCAAAGCGTCTCTTTCCAGCAGACAACTCGCAAGCTCCAGTGGTTCTCAGCTCAAGTGCAAGGTCCCTTGTCATAGTAACTCGACATATATAGGTCACATTCACACACTCTTTCCATCCGCCGGTGGGAAATTGGCCTTAGGGTGCCAGTTAAGGCGCTCCTGCTCGATGGTGAGACATGTTGAGAGTTGGAAATCTTCAAGCCCTGCGGTGAGCTCCAAAATCTGCAAGGTTAAAGCATTTTGAACAAACGAATGCACTGAACTTCAAAGGCCCCAAATCCTGCCCCGTTTGAATCAAATATTTGCCATCGGCACGTACTTCTTTGCAGTGGCACAATACCAACGACACCCAAAAGAATGCCTGCACTAGATATAATCTATGACAAGGTTCTGCTGCTTCGCAATGCCTCCCATATTTCAAAGTAGGGAGAACTTCTGCTCACATAATACAAAGGGGCATTCTGCCATGGACGTGATCTGTCAGTTCTTGCCCTCCGCATATGCATGGAAAAATCACAAGCAGCAAAGTTTTGACTTTCTTTTCAATATTGCACCCCCATGTGATTGGTGCCTGGTAACAACGAACCAAAATGAGGAGGCTGTCACCAGAATGCAATACATGGCTAAATGCGGGGGGCCCAACAATGGCATGACCCCCTGCAAATGCCTCTGCATCTTTAAAAAATTTGCTGCCAGTCTTTTCACAAGAATTGAACCCTGTTCATGCGCAGGCATCCAACGACAGTAGTTGGTGGGACCTGAGCAGCTTCTCCATTATCTGCGATTCATCTGTCACTGGTATGGCATCTGATGGGAAAGGCCGTATTGTCCATTGCCATGGCCTGACATCTGAACCTCCAACCCCCAAGAGCCCCTTAAATCTCCCGCTTACAGGATCGTCACCCAAAACCCCCTGGTACCCTTAATGACAGCGCTGCGAGTCAAACTCACCAAAGATTGTACAGGAGGTAACAGCAGAGAAACCCTTGGCCAAAGACACACAATCCAAGAAAACTCACCCCAGCATTGCTGGATTAAACAGATTGTTCAAATCAAGCAATCTACTCAAACAAAGTGGTGGAAGATTCCTAATGCAACGAACATGCAATCAAACTGAACATGCTATCAACCCTGCCTGGTAGACCAAGGACAACCCTGCCTGGTAGACCAAGGTTCAACAGACCGTAGCGAGTGACAAACGCTCAGGGACACGCCTGCAAAGGCTAAGGCCTCAACCTTGACAGATCTTTGGTTCTTTATGCGCACAGGTGCTCACGCGCGTGCTCGCGCACACGCACGCACGCACA
>KV908422.1:179081-184081 GCA_002005505.1 Botryococcus braunii
ACATTTCCACGGATGAAGACAATCTTGTTAGCTAGGGTGGAAGAACTCTGAGTTCTGCCAGGCAGTACGCAATTTGAATGTAGAAAGGAATAACGCAAGTTACAGACACGTTTGCAGAAAGAAGGTTTTGTGGTAAGAGCACGGATAGGGAAGGCACTTGGTTGGAACAACAGTGGCACTCCGGGTGTCTATCAATCTGTTGCTAACCAGTCTCTGTTGCATATATGTCCTGTGTCTACTTCACACCGCACGAGTAGAGAGGACATCGTCTAACACCCTCCGTGCTGCCACCACGCAGGTGACTTAATCTTTGTTGGATTCCTGGGTCTGTTACCCAGATGAACTCTGATAGAACATGATAGACATATGGGTTTAAGTTTAGCTCATCGGACAAGGTATTGAGCATAATCTGAGTGAGAACAGGTTAGGCTTGTTTAAACTGCGTCGCCTCATAAGGAGAGATGAGAGCTATTGTAATGACTTGGTTGGAACAATAGTGGCACTCCGGGTGTCTATCAATCTGTTGCTAACCAGTCCTTGTTGCATATATGTCCTGTGTCTACTTCACACCGCACAAGTAAAGAGGACATCGTCTAACACCCTCCGTGCCCGCCACCACGCAGGACACGCCAAGCCCATAACCTCACAGAGAGAGAGGGAGAGGGAGAGAGGGGGGGGGGAGAGAGAGAGAGAGAGAGAGGAGAGAGAGAGAGAGAGAGAGAGAGAGAGAGAGAGAGAGAGAGAGAGAGAGAGAGAGGAGAGAGAGAGAGAGAGAGAGAGAGAGAGAGAGCGCGCGCGCGCGGCGCGCGCGCGCGCGGGGGATGGTCGTTGGGAGTCACTAGACTGTGTCTATACTTACGGCCCGGGATACGTACAACTGTGCCAGTGCCGGGTCGTAACGGCTGTGGTCTGGAATTCCTGACAATTCTTCGCGTCCTCCCGATTACCTACCTAATTTTCGTACGTCACGAAAATCTAAAATTTTCACTTCAATTTTCAACAGAAGGATGATCGCACGTGGATGCTGTGATGGACCACAAGTCCCCGTCTGGGTGCACCTTCCGGAGAGACACGATCTAGAGCCGCTCTAGTACAGCCAGCAGCTGGAATGAAGCTAGACAGAGGGGGCCCTTGCTACAAGGCGGACTGAACGGTCCACACGTGAGAGCGTCCGTAGCCCCCTCCGCGGCCTGCTGGTACCTGCTGGTACCGATACACCTGACCCTCGTGCAGACAAAATGTGTGGTCCACACCAGCAGGAAGGATGCGAGCGTCGTCAAATTCAGTCACAGTTGGGAGCTGGCGGCACAGTCCAATAGCTCCGAGGGATGTAGCTTCCAAAAACTCGGACCCCGCGCTACCAAGAGCCAAAGGCCGCTGTCATGTTTCCCTGAAGCGATGCCCTTTGGATGCCGATAGAGGCACAGAGATTTTGTCATATCTCTCTGGCAATATTAGTAACCGTACTGCTTTTCCGTGTAACGCAGTACACTTTACCGTTCCTACGGTTCAAGACGACCGTAGTGGTTTTGGGCTGCGTAGACGGGGAGTCCATGTTTCAAGGGAAAGTGAAATATGGCAGTCTCAGGCCCCCATGGTTCAGAATCATCTGGCTTTACCAGGGTCCTCGTGCTGTGACGTGGCGTGGTTCTTCCTTCCTTCCTTGCAACACTTTTTTCACCTCCCCGCTAGTTGTTGCGTGCCCTCATTTCTCTTCATCATTTCAAACTAAAAGTGAATATATCAGTCTCAGGTCCCCGTTACTCATGTGTCTTCATCATTTGCATCCCTTTCTATCATACGCGTGCTTATGGTGTGTTATGAGTTGGTGTATCGTCCCTGCACAGCTGACTCCATATGCGTGCTTTTTGTCTATTGCCATGCTTACCGTGGCAGATTGTGTTCCTTGGATGCTTAACATCAGAGAAGATCAGGTGGTTCTTCCACTAAGCTCACTGCACGGGCTTACTGGGAGGGATCCCAACAACCCATGCTTACCTGACGGCGGGAGTATTCCACCATTTTCTGTGGTTGGCATCGTTAGCTAGCCTTCACAATGGCATGTGGTCTCCCACTTCCAATTTTGGGCTGTGTGCAAATTGTTCTGAAGGTTAATGGGCTGGTTGGCATTGTGTATTGAACATATCCTGTCTTTTCCGTTGTGTTTCCTCTCTCCTCCTCCACCCCTAGTGGCTTGTCCGGCATGGAATATTTTTTCCTCACACACACACACACACACACACCACACACACACACACACACACACACACCACACACACACACACACACACACTCTCTCTCTCTCTCTCTCTCTCTCTCTCTCTCTCTCTCTCTCTCTCTCTCTCTCTCTCTCTCTCTCTCTCTCTCTCTCTCTCTCTCTCTCTCTCTCTCTTTCTCTCTCTCCCTCCTCCCCCTCCCTGTGCAGAATCCAGATTCGCAGATACCAAAAAATCGTTTACTTTCACAATAATGTCCTGTCAAGACTGCTGAAGACTATTGATTTGCATTTTTATATAATTTATACAAGGTCTTCAACATATTGTATATGTGTGCATGTGCAAGGTAGCTTTCCCACTAAGTATAAAGGGTGACGACTGCCTGCATGATCATTCTTTCAGAAGCTGCGAGTACTCGTTATCCCGGATAGACCTAGGGCTTGGTTGTAATACACTTGTCCGTGGGACCTATCGTTTGGGGAACTTTTCCGAGTACTTACCTGACCTTCTTCGTCAACTTCCCTAGTCACTGATTAGTAGAAAGCAGACATTGGTGTCGGTTTCTCTTGGTAGTCAGTTTCTCGATGCTAAGGTCGATCCTGTTATAAGTATGGTCTGCAAGATCCAAGGCGTTAACGTCAGATAGAGATTATCAATATACAACATGTATATCGTCTAGATACTGCACCAATTGGGCAAGCCACACCATATCAATGGTGACAATTGGTGCCAGTTCAGATAATCGGATTGCTTTCAGGACAATGCCACACCCACGGTGGGCTTTCAGGAAAGCAAGAACAATAAACAGACAGGTGAGTCAAATTCAATGAGTCAAAGATAAACTCCATACACTGGATTTACTCCCTGTCTCTCCGATTCCTAGGCCTATCTATGCTCAGATCAGCGCGTGAGAATTTGCGCTGTCCAGCAGTACATCTAGTCCATTTTCTTGAACTCCAATCTATTATACTGGTTCAGAACAGAAGGGATGGACCCTTGTTCCGAAATGAGATAACATGCTTACACTCATTGATGATAATTGCATGTCTGATAGCCACTCATTGATATGAGATTGTCCCAGCCATGTATTGTCTAAACGTCTATACCTTAATACTCGTGGACTGAGTTGTCTCACCTGATAGTAAAGGAAGTTCCACCTTGAGTTAATTCCAAGTTAACTCATAGCCAATTATTCAAGATGATTGCCTCAGTTTTAACATGACATGATGAACCACAAAATCCAACAAGAAGTACGTACTACCGCAATCTAGACTTTCGAATGTTTCTCTAGTAGATCAGTACGAACTACTGATGATGCACGTGGTAGCTTCTGCAGCAGTTACCTTAGCGAGATAAGATGCACAATGTACATTTCTGCAGTTTGTATAGGAGCCAATGCCTCGCTGGTTTAAGTAAGTTGTCATAAACACTGTTGCCCTAGACAATAGTGTTGGCAACGTATATACTGAAGTTCCGTGCATTGTCTATGGCCCAGGAACCCTGTTAACATATTTACAATGCTTAGACAGATTCGTGCGCCGGTTTTCCGAGCAATTCTGAGGTGTTGGCAAAAGACGTACGGACATACTTGTAAATTCAACTCCGCAGTACACACATACTTGTCTGCACTTGTACCTTTGCAAAATACGCTACTGTAACTCCGTAAACTTTTTGTTGAGAGCAGAACACAATATGTAATTCTGCGTATACGTACGTCTTTTTGCTATGATCCGTAGATCCATGGAATAACGGTCCGTAGATGTGCCAACACTGCTAGACACACACACATGGTCTCCGGTGTCTTTTAAAGTAAAACTGACGCATATCTTAACCGCACACCATGCATCCAGCATGCGCGCATGCGGAATCTAGGAATTGTAGACAAAAGGTGATGGTGAAAAAGTTGAAACATGTAAGGAAGGTATGGAGGGAGAGACACAAAGGGGGGGGGAGGAACAAAAGAAGGGGGGGAACAAAGGGAGGGAACAGAGAGAGAGAGAGAGAGAGAGAGAGAGAGAGAGAGAGAGAGAGAGAGAGAGAGAGAGAGAGAGAGAGAGAGAGAGAGAGAGAGAGAGAGAGAGAGAGAGAGAGAGAGAGAGAGCGCGCGCGTGCGCGGGGGTGGGGGGAGAGATGGGGGGAGGCGCGACGGTGTGTGAGCGCGGGGAGGGGGGGGGAGCGCGAAGGAGGGGGAGAGAGGGGGGGAGAGAGAGAGGAAGAAAGGGTGGGGGGAAGACAGAGAGAGAGAGAGAGAGAGAGAGAGAGAGAGAGAGAGAGAGAGAGAGAGAGAGAGAGAGAGAGAGAGAGAGAGAGAGAGAGAGAGAGAGAGAGAGAGAGAGAGAGAGAGAGAGAAGAGAGAGAGAGAGAGAGAGAGAGAGAGAGAGAGAGAGAGAGAGAGAGAATGGGGGGGGGGGCGGGAGGCAGAGCCCAACAACTAGGCAAGACCACCAACAGCAAAGGACTAAACATAGAACCACAAACTCAACCGAACAACTAACAACCGAACAACACAAACAGTGAGAAGGATCAACCCCAAGCATGAAGAAAACAAACAGTAGGTAAACCAGATAATAACAAGAGAACAAGAAGAACGACAAAAGAACAAAAAACAAAAACCTGCCCCGGCCAGGGAGCCCGTGTCTACTCGAAGGAGATGGGTTGGGAAGAATGGTACCTGTAACCAAATCCCAACACTTCCCCCGTCGGTAGGAGGAGCCCGCAGCTAGAAAAGTGGCCGGGGCACAGCTGGTAAAGGAAGGCTGGGAGACTGATGGGAAAAGGGAGGGT
>KV908422.1:189081-199081 GCA_002005505.1 Botryococcus braunii
GTGGATCTTAGGTTATTGTTGTATTGGCTTCCGCTGAGTTCTTGGTTGGGTCTTTGCAGCCTGGTATAACCACAGATGAGATAGATAAAGCTGTGCATCAGATGATCGTTGACAATGGTGCCTACCCGTCACCATTGATGTATGGTGAGTTCCTATCTTTCCTTTGCCCCTGCATGAGCATTACACAAACGCGAGGTATCCATTAAAAGGTATGATTTTGGGGCATTACAGGTGGCTTTCCCAAAAGTGTGTGCACCTCTGTCAATGAATGCGTCTGCCATGGCATTCCAGACTCTCGGCCTTTGCAAGATGGAGACATCTTGAACATAGACGTCACCGTGTACCTTCATGTAAGTATAATCAGTATTTTGTTGAAAGCCCCTTTAAAATGCATGCTTTTCAATTGGAAACCACTGCAGGCAGTGGATCAACGTGGCCTAGCCTGTATTTTTCCCAGTTTGTTTTGACGTCAGGCGAGCAAGCGATTGCAATTTCTGAGTGGGAAAGGCTTTAGAAGGTCTTGAGCCCCATGCCCCCCTCAAACATACATCAGCACAGAGAACCCTGTCTTCGCTCTGTTCCAACAACAGTACTCATACCTGGAGAATATGTTTGAGGAGACTCTGCTGGTGTTCAGATATTGTATCGTGTTTTTATGTGTTGTCTACGGACGCTGCTGCTCCTGTCGTTCTGGCTTGGGGACTGTGAAGAAGCGAGTGAGTTTGAAAGGGGATTTGCTTGTTGGCAATGGAATGTTTACCAAATACTGATGTGGCTTCTTGGTGCCTACAGGGATACCACGGTGATACTTCAAGAATGTTTTATGTTGGTGATGTTTCGACCAAGGCCAAGTTGCTGTGTGAGACTACATTGGCGTGCTTGGAAGCCGCGATTAAAATCTGCGGTCCGGGGGTGCCAATCAAGCAAATTGGAAAAGTGGGTGCATGAATTCTTTTCTGACACTAGCCTGCTAGCTTGTTGATGCCTCCTAGGTTACAGCCACAGTCTTTCATCATTCTGCGTTCGCAGTGAGTTTGCAGTGGGGTATCTGGTGGAAAACACATGAGCTTAAGCCTGTATGTTTATATGTTGGTGGGCTAGTGTTCCGTGGATGCCTCTCTTTCAGTCTCCAGACAGGTCAGGCTGGTATATTCCGACACAGGCTCCGTCGTTGTGTGTAAGAGCAGGTGGCGCTTGTAGGTAGGAAAGGGGTCACCTGGTTTTTGAGTTAAGCTCAGTATTCCTGTTTGGTGCAACATGTGTGCCTTGTCGTTTTTCTGGGAATGCGACCGGTTCGCTTACAAGCTTAATGGAATGTAGCTCCCTACTTTTCAGTGCACTCCCTGCTTTACCTGACTCCAGTATACTCATTGTGGTAACATATGCCTGAAGCTGCTATGACCCAAAAATTGCGGAAGGCTTGCGTTTCGGGCTTTTAGACTCTTCCTGAACCCCACAGGTGTACATCTTAAAACCATTGGGGCGTGTGCATGTACGAAGAGATTTGCTCTATTGAGATTCTTCCTGGGCCATTGGCAAAGTCGATTTGTGTATCCGTGCAGACCCCGGGTAAAAAATGTTGCCCAGAATAAAAGATACTTTTTAGGGTAGAACATGTTTCCTCTGGTTAAAAGATTATCTCGAGGGTAAAAGATGTTTCCCCAGGTTTAAAAATATCTCCCTGAGAACCCAAAAATCTCCGTGGGTAAAATGTGTATCCCTGGGTAACCAATGGTTCCCAGGGGCTTGCAAGAAGGGGGGAGTGAGCAAGGCACTGAGCCTTGGATTTTCCCCATGTGAGTACCATGTCCCCCTCCCCCGGGTCCTCCCCTTACTTTTATGGTCCCCTTTTGGCACCTGCTGCAACTGGGAAGGTGAACAGGACCCTTGGTATCCAAGGCTTCCCATTTGAGCATGTATCCCCCTTGCTTTTGTGTGGTTCCCTCTCCTCACCCTGGGCGGGGGGGGGGTGGGCTGGTGAAACAGGTTATCCACGACATGGCGGACAAGGCCAAATTTGGAGTGATCCAGGACTTTGTCGGGCATGGTGTGGGAGCCCAGTTCCACTCTCTGCCCATTGTCCAGCACAGTCGGAACTACGATCAAACCCAGATGGTGGAGGGCATGACGTTCACCATCGAGCCGATGCTAACAGAAGGCACCATACGTAACCGCATGTGGTCAGACAAGTGGACTGTGGTGACTGCTGACGGGAAATTGTCTGCCCAATACGAGCACACCATCCTGATCACGAGGGACGGCCATGAGGTTTTAACCGTATGGCCTCAGAAACGGTGATGATAAGTCGTGAGGTGGGTCCCGATCACACGGCTTCGCAACGCTGCTCACATTGATGTTCTGTGCCAAGACGTCATGTCATTTGATGCTGCCTCGCCTCGGAAATCCCTATGTCTGGCAAACTGATGATGGGCAGGGTATGTCGCACCGGATGTTCTTCTTAAGTACTCAAAGTGTATGGCTGGCTATTTTGACAGCTTTGCAGGGAGTTCAGGTTTTGCACCATGGTGGTGGCAATTGGTCCATTCTTGTGCCTGCTTGGATGTGCTGAACGGGGAGTATGAAGGAGAAACAATGCTTTTGAAGCTCTGAGCTCTGATGTGCGCTCTTGAAGTCAGGATGCGCAAGAGACACTGGGCAAAGCTCCAGAGTTCAACATTCGGGTGGGTTAACATTCGGATGGGTTAAGCGAAGCATGAGGGCCAGGAAGGTAGCTTGTAGCTGAACTGGCATGACGTTGGTTTTGAGGAGCTTTGAGGCTCAGGCTTTTGAATGCGGGGTCCTTCTTTTTTTGGAAGTATAGATGGCTCGCCTTGCTCTCTTTGAACTCAAGAAGGATCAAGTGTGAGAGATGCGAGGGAGTGGGCTCTTGGCTGTACAGAGCTAAGGGTGTGAAGTGACAGACGGGGCTGGGCGGCGGGGTGTAGGGCTAAGGGTGTGATTGTTGCATTATGTGACAGACGGGGTCATGGCTTTTATGATGTTTGCTGTGAGGGGCAAAGCATTGCAGCCCAAGTTGCGTAGCGTCTTGGTTTGGAACCCAGTCAGGCCATTTCATCTAAATAGTACATGTTTAACTTTTTCAAATGCGTAGCAACACTAGATTGATATGACCACAGATGGTCATGCCGTGGGCTTGCTTGTATATATATATAGATTTGCGGGCTTTCACAAATAGTCGTTTTAGCAGTGATCTTCCCTCCTTGATTTTTGTTATCAGGGGGACACTGCATGTTCTTGGCATCATGTCCATGATGCTGTTATGCACACACGATGGGATGATGGGGGCAGTTCCGCTAGATTGTTCTTTCAGGAAAAGCTCGGATTTGAGCATGGGACCTTTTAAGCGGTTTTCTGCTTGTAAATCAATATTGTTTATTGATAAAGCTCGTGACGATCCCATAATCTCTGACACTGGACCTGTCGCGGAGTATCCCGCGTACGTGTCGGAGGTGTACTTAATGCAATGTCAGAGTCATCAATGTAAGGCAGGTGTGTTTGTGTCTGGAACAACGGCGATGGGATGCTACATCTGTCTTGTTCTGTGCCTCTTTCCCTTGCCTGCAGGGTTGTTTCATCTTGGAAGTAGCGTGAAGGCAGGTGTTACTCAATTAGATATGATATTGGTCCCATGAGGATAGGGCGACAGGGAATATCGGCAGTTTCTCTGTACTGCCCTGGTCTGGAGATATCTCTTTGAAGCCTCGTCATGGTATTTGAGTCCTTGTCATGGTATTTGAGTCCTTGTCATGGTATTGGGAGGCAGCAGTGGCCCTCTCATCACGAATCGCCTTCTGTGGGCAAGAGGGCTCTGCCCATGGGACTCTCAACATCAGTGAGAGGTTACTTCAGCGAACCTTGAACTTCATGCTTCAGCCACAGCTTAGTTCGTAGGGTTGAAGTTCAAATCCGGGCTCGAGGCAGTAGGTTGTGGTGTTCCGTCGAGCTTAAATTCCGAATTCAAGCTCCGGGCACCACTTCAGGTGTGCCCTTTTGCATTATTCCGGCATCATGCTCAGGACTAGTGTTGGCCTTTCTACTACTAACAGTAGTTTCTACTGATCTACAAATCATACCAAAAATCCGTACGTGTTTTTGTCTGTGCCGAATTTTCTGTGGAATTGCAATAAGATATCCCAGTGAGGTACAAGTTTTTGTGTACTTCAGGGCTGCATTTTATCCCAGATCTAGTAGATTTTAGAAGATGTACATGACCTTTCCCATGTTCGCATAGATGTGTCATTTGAGTTTTATAAACTGAAATGACATTGAAGATCGTCCCTGACACTTTTCCCATATTCTACCAACTTTCCATATTCATAGGAATGTATGGGAAGAACTTCACCATACTCTAGAGAACCACAATCTGTACATCTTGAGCAAATCCGTAGACATTTGCGTGGACTTCCGTAGAATTTGCCAACACTACTCAGGACACATGGTTAATGTGTTCCTTTTGAAGCAGATTTCCAGAACCGAGCTTTAGACACCAAGTGAGGTGTTCCGTTTGAGCAGGATTCGATGTCCCAAGCTCCGGATACCAATTTAGCTGTCTCGAGGAGGGGATTCCAGGACCAAGCCCCCGACACCTGTTGGGTGTCTTGGTGAGGCAGGACTGTTAGAGTCTCTTTATTACGGAATGGACTCCACCGTCAAATTGGCTGACATCGTTGGCGGGTCCGCTAGTACGAAGCATTGGAGTGAAGGCTGTTGGGGTCTGAATGTGTCCATGGGTCACCATACATGACCTATCACGGGGCTTCCCTCCCTTTATTTGGGAGCTGGACAAGGGCATATCGCTCCGTTCCATTTTTTTTTTTTTTTTTTTTTTTTTTTTGGGGGGGGGGGGGGGGGATTGGACAACACTGTGCACTGTTGTCACAACAGTGTCCTGTTTCTCTTTTGACTAATTTCTGGGCGAATGTCTATTTATGGGCAAATTCCTCAGCCAGTGTACCTAGTGCTTTCCCTCCGGATCATTCGATGAGCCCTGCTTTTGGGCAGGCTCATCAGTATCTGAAAAGGATTGCCTAGTCTGTTGTTCTATTGTCTCCTGCAACGACTCGGAGTTTCTGTGTCGTTTGCAGGACACTGTCGTGTCCTGTTTCTCTCTTTTGACTGTTTCCTGGGCGAATGTCTATTTATGGGCAAATTCCTCAGCCAGTGTACCTAGCGCTTTCCCTCCGGATCATTCGGTAAGCCCTGCTTTTGGGCAGGCTCATCAGTATCTGGAAAGGATTGCCTAGTCTGTTGTTTTATTGTCTCCTGCACCGACTCGGAGTTTCTGTGTCGTTTGCAGGATACTGTTGTGTCCTGTTTCTCTCTTTTGACTGTTTCCTGGGCGAATGTCTATTTATGGGCAAATTCCTCAGCCAGTGTACCTAGCGCTTTCCCCCCCGGAGCATTCGATGAGCCCTGCTTTTGCGCAGGCTCATCAGTATCTGAAAAGGATTGCCTAGTCTGTTGTTCTATTGTCTCCTGCAACGACTCGGAGTTTCTGTGTCGTTTGCAGGACACTGTTGTGTCATGTTTCTCTCTTGACTGTTTACTTTTTTGGCTGTTTTCTGGGCGAATGTCTATTTATGGGCAAATTCCTCAGCCAGTGTACCTAGCGCTTTCCCTCGGAGCTCGCGATTAGCCCTGCTTTGGGGCAGGCTCGTCAGCTAGCTGAAAAAGGATTGCCTAGTCTTGTTTTCTATTTGTCTCCTGCAACGACTCGGAGTTTCTGTGTCGTTTGCATTTTTGTTTTTTCATGAAGGGCAGAGCTCCCCGTGTGACAACTTGTTGGACGCCAACTTCCGATCATGGATAGGCAATATGTTCCCCGGTTCTTAGTTGAAGCTCTTGGATGAGCTCCTGAGGAGCAGAACCGCCAGTCTTGCAGATGATGGCCTTGGCCTCTCCACGGGATCCTCTTAACAGCCAAGGTCTGGGCATGCTTGTGCTCTTTTCCCTTCAGGCATCTAGGCTGGGCTCGCACATCTGATATGAAGAACGGCTGATATGGGCTTCCGATGTTGTGTGAAGTACAGGAGCTTCACTGACGATGGCGCCAGCCTGTGTGATGTGGAATGTGAGTGTGACAACCTGCCGAGCCTATGCCTCATGTGGAACGCGTCTTTGGGAGAAAGGTGTGTTGCACGGAGGTATGAGGATGCACGTGGCCTGCGACTTCAGGTGTGATCGCGCCGGCAGTTGAGGACGTGATTTGCTCATGAGGAAGGATCCGAGTCGTCACACCAGGGCGTGAGGGTTAACAAGGGGTATGCAGGATCCGAGTCGTACGAAGGACTTTCTGGATGGGTTGCTGTAAAGTTTTGGCGAAGGTTGATGTTGGTCGCGCGCACGTGTGTGTGTGTGTGTGTGTGTGTGTGTGTGTGTGTGTGTGTGTGTGTGTGTGTGTGTGTGTGTGTGTGTGTGTGTGTGTGTGTGTGTGTGTGACGTTTGGAAGTCTCTGTTTGCACAATTGGCTGAGTAGGTCATCAGCTTGGCCTGACATCCCTCGGGGGAGTGGCCTAAGAGCACCTGGTCCCACGTTATGTCCAGAAGACTAGGGATCTGGCTGCTGATGGAGCCTGAAGTTTGAAGCTCTTTGTGTTTGGCAGTTTCAGCAACAACGACCGCTCTGTGGTTTGATTCATCACTCATTTGCTTTGTTTTGGATGCATTCCTGTGGGGCCAGCCTTGTGTTGGGGGATATGTCATCTTGCAAAGGGGTAGGAATACAGGCCAAGGGACCCGAATCTTTATCCAACTCCACGCGACTGGAACATGGCAACTTAGGTGACACCAAAGTGGGAGGTGTCCTGTAAATAGCGCATCTTTGTCATGATAACACCCGGACGAGGTGGGTTTTAGCACCAATAGGCATTATGTTTAGAAACATCATGATGTAGAAGCTTGAGCAGTGTCAGTCAGGAGTGATTGCGGACCATCAAAGAGGCTAAGAACGGAGACATGGTGATGAAGCTGGCCTTAACGTCAACTTAACCCCAGCAATCAACTGGTCATCCTTCCGCCTATGCATATTATCAGCAGCGATCTGTGTCCAAAGTCATACAAGCTGGGGTAAAGCCAGGGGAACATGAAGGTCTCTCTCTCTCTCTCTCTCTCTCTCTCTCTCTCTCTCTCTCTCTCTCTCTCTCTCTCTCTCTCTCTCTCTCTCTCTCTCTCTCTCTCTCTCTCTCTCTCTGTGTGTGTGTGTGTCTCTGTCTCTCTCGCCCCCCCCCCCTTCTCTCTCTCTCTCTCGCGCGCGCGCGCCCTTATCATCATCATGTGGGGCTGGAACAGCAGGGAAATGCACGAATGCATGTGAATGCGTGCAAGTAAGCCTGCTTGCCGTTTCCAGGGGCAGGACGGCCGCACATTCTGCACCAGTATTGTCGCATATGCTCCATATGTAATACAGAAGACTGCTGGCTCTACGGTTCAGACTGTACAGCTGTTGTTAATCCATGCAGTCCACACACAGACTTTGAGACGGCCACGACTGGAACACCGTGTTTTGGCAATTGTTCTCAACACTCATGCACACCTTAAACTTTTCTACCCCATTCAGCATGGCTCCACACTCCGGCTCATCAGCCGTCAGCAGGGTGAAACATACCCTCGGAACCACGCAGTAAAACTGCTCTGGAGGCTTTACCTGACAGTGCCGCGACAATTACTTACTAGTGCAAAAGTACAGGGTACCATTCAGTAATTTGTCGCTCCACTGTAACAATATGAAGGCCTTCAGGAACCTCCCTGCTCTCCAGTCCCCTCCCTCCTCTCCAATCCCCTCCCTCAATGATAAAACGAAGCAGTTCGAAACAAATTATACCAATTTACAGTACTATGTCCAACCTCGTTTTCTTAAAAAATAAACATGCGCACACACGCACACACACACACACACGCACGCACACACACACACACACACACACACACACACACACACACACACACACACACACACACACACACACACACACGCGCGCGCACGCATGCACGCGCGCGCACCCCCAAAAACTTAAAAAGTTAAGGTGGGGGGAAAAATGAAGTTGATTGGATCTCGGCCTTCAGAAAGTGCAATCAGAACACTATCTCCACATGCAAAAGGTCTATTTTGTTTACTGACGCAGTAGACATTCGAAGTAATCGCTGATAAAACATTAGGGTTACATTTGAAGTCTGTGAAGCGGTCCCCTCCCTGCTCTCCAGCCCCCTCCTCTTAGCGGTGACTCCGACTTCCCCACCCTCCCCAACCCCTCGCCCTCCTCTCCGCATGTCATCCAAACCCAAAGCCGGCCAGAGTCCGCTTCTGCACGCGCAGCTTGGCTGCTTCCCGTTTCTGACGCGCCTCCTCCTCCTCCTTGGAGAGGCTGGTATCTCCTTTGATTGAAGTACTTGCGCCGTCTGATCCTGCTGTACGGCTCTTCTTGGAGCCCTGTACAGCCTCGTCTTCTAAATAGCCCACCCTCTTGTTCCCGCCCACTTGGCCCGCCGTAGGGATCCGGTGACCCCCAATCCCTGCAGAGGGATGGTCTGCATCGCTCACCTGACGCCGCACAAACGCTGCCTGCCCCTTTGATTCTCCGGGCTGACCTGCACATCGCCATCCAGCCTGTGCGGCTGAGGACCTGATGTATGCGTAGCAGCACAGGCAGAGGACCTAATCAAAGTGTAGCAACACAAGCAGCACAGCGTGGTAACGAAATAACAAGTAGAAGGACGGGACAATAAGGTTCTCTCTATGGAGAAGCCGGTCGCTAAAAGGGGCCTACCACGATTGTCCACATGCTCTGGGACTAGGGGGAAGCCAGGAGATACTCCCCTTAGTCCCAGAGCATCCAAGAGGAGGTTTGGAGGAGCTCCCTCAAAAAACAACAAAGGATCCTCAACCCATCCTGGGCACCAAGAGGAGGTTTGGAATGTGCTACTTGCGCTTTGCAACCATATGACCGCGCATTATTTGACAATGACTGTAGATTATAAGGCTCCTCACCCCAACCCCCCACCCTCACCCCAACCCCAGGCCCGCCGGGGAGGGGGCTTGGGTTAGCAAGTGAACACTGGCTGCCTGGGAGGAGCCTTGTCAGCGTCTGGATTGAAGTCCCATTCCAGCTCAGCAGATGCAACCACGGCTTACCCCTCTCAGAGAACCCTCTATTGCCCCACAAACCACCCCCCCCCCAACCAAAAAAAAAAAAAAAAAAAAAAAAAAACGCCAGGGGAGGGGAAAAGGACGGGCGGGTGGAAAACAGAACAAACCCGCCCTCCCCACCCCCCCTCACGCGTGCGCGCACGCACGCACACACACACACACACACACACACACACACACACACACACACGCGAACGCGCGGGCGCGCACACACACACACCCCCACCCACCCCCATCCCCACCCTCCCTCTCTCTCTCTCAAGAATCACGCCCAGGCTCTGCGGAAGGAGGTTCGAACAGGGAGGGGAGCAACTCGGAGTGGATGGGAAGCACGGACACCGTTTCTGACCACCTCTGAAAACATACCCCACCCTGGGACTGATTTGAGTGGGCCTACCACGGCCTTCACGTGTTTGGGTTATGCCACAGCATGCTGCCACAAGGCGGGGGAGCAGGCCCACGAGCTAGCAAATGCTGATGGTGATGTCTGAGAGGGCAGGGCAGGGGACGAAGTGAAAAAAGCGGGAGCGAGAATGGGCCCACCGGCAGAGGGCAGGAGAGAACGGAAAGGGAAAGAGAAAGGAAGGGGGGGTGGCGGTGTATGCCTCTGTCTCGTGACAGGATCCCCTACCATTGGTATTTGTGTCTGCGTGCAGGAGAGCGTGCGGTTTTCCTGTGGTTACAAGTCTGTGTGTCGGCCCCCAAGGGGGGGGGGGGGAGTGCAAGCGGCATGTGTGCGGATGTGTGTGGGTGCGTGCATGTGAGCGAGTGAGTGAGTGTGTGAGTGTGTGTGTGTGTGTGTGTGTGTGTGTGTGTGTGTGTGTGTGCACGCGTGTG
>KV908422.1:204081-221581 GCA_002005505.1 Botryococcus braunii
ACAAGGGCCGAATTGAACACAGGCCACTGGCAATTTTAATTTAACGATGGCGATTTGCCCTGCTTTCATTCATATTTCCTGTCGCCATTATGGCGATTTGTCCTTCTTTTATTTCATTTTTGTGTCGCCAGGGCATGGCGA
The DNA here is from genome assembly GCA_002005505.1 of Botryococcus braunii. NCBI lineage: Eukaryota > Viridiplantae > Chlorophyta > Trebouxiophyceae > Botryococcus > Botryococcus braunii. Next base: position 204,223 of record KV908422.1, read on the forward strand.
AGTACCCACCAATGATTTTATTTTGTTATAGCCAAATTGGCGATGAGCAAGTCCCAGAATATTATTTTACATCGCCAAATCTTGCTTCATTTCATTTTATTTCGCCAAATTGGCGACATTTCGCCACTAATAAGTTCACTGTTTGTACGTCCCAAAAGGGATTCGTACTGTCAAATTCGGTTAGACCTTGGTGAAACTCATGCATCATGATGATACACATTTATTCAAAGAAATCTAAAGTACATCTGAACAAAATTCTTTTTGGCATAAACGCCATGTTTCAGAACCAATTTAATCGAAACCAAAGATGGAGGAAGAGGAGCGAGCTGGATGAAGGGAAAAGAGGGAAATTAGGATACTGGTCTCCATGTGTTGCTGCAGTCATCAGCTTCCGTCTGTGGCACGATGGGATTCTACTCGTCTCTCCTTCCAAGAGCTGCCGCACGCTGGCAGGTCTATACTACCTGGCTCCCACGTACCGTCCATCGGGATACCCAGAGCCTGAGGGAAGTAGGAAGTCCTGCTGGGATGTATATTGGACAAGCGCCACTCGTTACAATATTACCATCGAGTTAACTCTCTGTTGCAAGGAGGTTTGGCATTCGCCATGATTCAAGCTCTCCCTTTCTCTCTCCGCTGGCTCTACATAGGAGGAAGCATAGCAGCTGGAAAGTCGGAGACACACACACTCCCACACGTGCGTACACCCACCCCCACACACACACACACACACAGACACACAACACACACACACACACACACACACACACACACACACACACATAGACACACACACACACACACACACACACACACACACACACACACACACTGTGATCTGCAAAGATCCAAAGGTGTTATATTAGTCATAAATGATGACTATACTCACAAGTATATCATCCATGTACTTAATCAGTTTGACCAAGACATACATAGTCGACAGCGTCAAACTGATGAACAATTCACATATAGCAATTGCTTCCACAGAAGTTTCTCACAACAAGTGAGAGAGAAAGAAAGCAATTCACATGAGTCCATTCAGGAGTCGGCTTAACAAGCCAAAGAGATCGAATGACTTACAAACTACTGTCGAACGAACACACACACTAAATAGTCTTACCTGCAAAGATCCAAAGGTGTTATATTAGTCATAAATGATGACTATACTCACAAGTATATCATCCTGTGAACACACTAACACCTTTAGTTCATTGCATATGATGAACCTTATCTATAAGCACCCCTCAGCCGTCACATAGCTGACTTACCATGTACTTAATCAGTTTGACCAAGACATACATAGTCGACAGCGTCAAACTGATGAACAATTCTGCAACATTCACATACCCATCTTAGTCTCTGATCATCAAAACGGCACTTATGGCCGTGATCAAAAAACATGACCGGCAGAGCCCCGACTTACCACATATAGCAATTGCTTCCACAGAAGTTTCTCACAACAAGTGAGAGAGAAAGAAAGCAATTCACATGAGTCCATTCAGGAGTCGGCTTAACAAGCCAAAGAGATCGAATGACTGCCTGGTGGTCCGGGTTCTCTGGCTATCTGTACTCAGATCAGCGCGTGGGAAACGCGCTGTCCAGCACTGCTACTGGCCTTTTTCACGAACATTAGGACATGCTCAGGGTTCCTATCCACAGAATTTGGACCCTTATCCTACAGTAACACATTTATTAACTCTAGATGCATGTCTTCCAGCCACTAAAGGCTGGAAGGTATTTACAGCCATAGAATAAATATCTCTCAATGCATTAATACTCATAGATTGATCGTTCATAGCCATTGTCAAGATGTCTTTACCTTGAGTTAACTGCTTGGTTAACTTACAGCTAATTATTACATGTGATTGTACCTTCACACACGCACGCACGCACGCACGTGCACGCACGCACGCATGTTAATTAACATGACATAATGAAGTACAAAACCCAACAATCTTCCCCTTGCTTCACATGTCAGTTAATTAAAAGCAGGTCCTGACACACCCAATTTAGCCCTATGCTTCTCAAATGCAGCAGATGCCAGTGGTTTGGTAAACATATCTGCTACATTTTCAGATGTAGCAACATAGACAGGGTCAATCTGCCCCCAAGCCACTTTCTCACGTGCATAATGATAGCTGATGCTGATATGCTTAGTGAACTTTGACACTATGTGATTTTTCAAGTGCTGTATAGCCCCTTGATTATCACAGAATAGCTTGACAGTCTTCACTGTGACTCCAAGCTCTTCCAGCATACCACCCATCCACATTACCTCCTTTACTGCCGCAGCAGTCGCAACAAATTCAGCTTCCACAGTAGATGTAGACACTGAAGATTGCTTCTTGCTGCACCAAGACACTGCTGACCCGTTTAGAAGAAGAACAAACCCTGTGGTTGATTTTCTTCCATCCAAGTCACCAGCAAAATCTGCATCCACGTATCCCACCAACTCATTGTCACCAGAGTTAGTGTACGTTATGCCCATTTCCTTAGTGCAATTTAAGTACCTCAGTACTCTTATAGCACCATTCCAATGCGCTGTCGTAGGTTGCCCCCTGAACCGACTCAAAACCCCCACAGCCTGAGCTATGTCAGGCCTAGTTGTGGTAGCTAGGTATTGTAGTGATCCCACGAGCTCCAGATACCTGTGACCCTCTGGCAATGGTGTGCCTGCTCCTACCTGCTCACCACCAGCCCCCAAGGGTGGCTCTGGATTTTGTGAAGTGACAAACCCATGCGCCATTGGAGTATCAACATCCCTGCCTTGTGCAGGAAGTCCATACTCCTCCACCAGCCTCTCAATTTTTAATACGTTAGTCATCTTGAGGCTCCCAGTGGTCTCATCTTTGGTGATTTCACATCCCAGAAATGATTTAATCTCACCAAGATCATGAATAGAGAAACTACAAGTGAGCTTAGATTTGACTTGCTCAATGGTTTCCCCTTCCTTGCATACAATCAACAAGTCATCAACATAAGTCAGCAAGTAAACATGTGACTCATAGGATTCCTTGTTGACAAACAGTGATGAATCGCTTTTGCAGGCAGTAAAGCCAAACTTGCTAAGCTCTTCAACAAGGCGCTTATGCCACGCGCGTGGGGCCTGCTTCAGGCCATACAATGATTTCAGAAGCTTACATACTCTACTCGAATCACCATTAGAGAAACAGGGGGGTTGAGTTACATAAACTTCCTCCTCTAAGGACCCATTAAGAAAGGCAGTTTTAATATCTACCTGATGTACCTTCCATCCCTTAGCGTTTGCCAGATTCAGAAGCACACGCCTGGACGAGTGTGTACTGACAGGAGCAAAAGTCTCAAAATAATCCACCCCTGGTCTTTGTTTGCATCCTTGTGCCACAAGCCTCGCCTTGAACCTGATTACATCCCCAAAACCATCAGTTTTAATTGCATAAACCCACTTCAGTGGGATCACCTTGGCATGGGAAGGCTTGTGACAGTATTCAAATGTCTCATGAGACTCAATTGAGTCCATTTCCTCATTCATAGCCTCCTTCCAATATACCCATTGAGGTGAATTCCTCGCCTCAAACCAATCGTTAGGGATTTTTACATTCCTAGAGGACAGGACCTCCTTCTCCTTTGCACCATTTTGGTTAGGTGATGTGACCCTTGTTGCTCCTGCTATCGCATCGTCTTTGACAAAGTAAGATCCAGGTATATACTTATCAGGTTGAGCAAGTGTCTCTCTAAGATCATACCTACTCATCCCACCTCTTACCCTAACCTGCGCCTCATCCCCACTGTCAGACTCCTGTGATGAGCGGTCCTGATCCGAGTCACTACCGGGATCATTTTCACCATCTCCTGGCTGTTCCTGCTCATCCCCAGGGCCCATTGACTCTTCCCCTGAGACGCCTGGACCATGTGTATCCCTGTTCCCACTCTCTTCCGCCGGAGCTTGTTGCCTTAGTACTTCATTGAGTCTCTGCAACACTTCTACGTTAGCTGGTAGGATTTGGTCTGCTCCCCTTCCAGCTTCCCTGTTCATGTCCACTGCCTCAGCAATGTCAACTGGGACAAAATCCCAGTCCTCTTCGTCTGCAGAGCTTGGCACCTGATCACAGTTTACATCACGTGGGAAATCAGGGGGCAGTTGGGTATCTGTAGAGAGAGTGTGGATACCCAATTTGTCTTCAAAAAATTTCACATTTTTTGACACCTTGATCTTATCCCCAACCAGCACTCTATATGCCTTAGATGCTGGTTCGTACCCGACAAACATTCCTGCCTCTGATCTAGGAGAAAAGGCAGACAGATCCTTGTCAGGCGTTTTGATGTATGCCAGACAGCCAAATACCCTCAAGTAATGAACAGCAGGCTTCCTGCCAAATAATAGCTCATAAGGGGTAGCAGTCTTCCCCTTAATTGCCCTGAGGTTTAGTAACCTAACAGCAGTAGGCAGCGCTTCGGTCCACAAGCTTTGTGGAGCCTTAGCCTGTAGCAGCAACATTCTAACCTTCTCTTTCAAGGAACGGTTAAAGCGTTCGGCCCGGCCATTTTGTTGCGGGGTATAAGGGGCAGACGTCTCGTGTCTTATCCCCTTTGACTGAAAGAACTCACGCAAATCTGAGTTTACAAACTCAGTCCCTCTATCAGTCCTGACAACTTTTACAGTATGGCCAGTCTGATTTTCTAAGTACAGGAGAATTGCTCTAACAGCATCACCCACCTGAGACTTCAGGACCAATGCCCTTGCAACACCCGCCTTTGAGAAATCATCCAGCATGGTGAGCATGTATCTCTCTCCTTCAGCACCCGGTACATGCAGTTCACCCACAATATCCATGTGGACAATCTCTAATCGCTCTGTAGCCGTTGCCGGAGAGCGTGGGTAGCTCTCTCTAGTCTGCTTCCCCAGAACACAAACCTCACAATGTGAGTGACCATGATTGCAAGGTGATAATGACGTCTCAATGCCTTTCACCATATCTTCGGTTTGCAAGCGTTCCATGTTTTTACTGCTAGGGTGTCCTAGTCTTGCATGCCATAAGTCGTACTCTGAACACTTGTGTGCAATGCCAGCAACATGGGGCAACTTTACTGACTGACATATCACTGAGCAGAAGTATAGTCCTCTTTCTTTTGTCACTTCTACTCGAAACGATGACTTCTGGCAGCAAACATGTGTGACTTCTCCTAGTGGATTTGTTGAAAAATTTAAACCATCAACAACTCCAGCAGACACTGACATTAAATTTTCCAATGCAGTTGGAACAAGTTCAACATCTCTCAATATGCATGTGTTTCCCTGCTGATCCACCAAGCACACAGTCCCACATGCCTTACGCTGCGCCACGTGTTCGCCAGTGGCTAGATTTAAACCCTTTGGAATTGGATACCAGTGAACATTATGCATCAGACGTACATCATTACACACATGTGTGGAGGCCCCAGAATCTATCACCCACTGTGAGGACAATTCACCTGAGTCAGAGGAGTATGTAGTTGCCATTCCTCCTACAGGATTTTGAGGTCGCCCTCTGCCAGCCAGGATTGCAGCCCTTCTGGCGCAATCATCTTTGTACTTCTGACAATTCAGCCTGATGTGACCCTCCTCTAAGCAGAACCAGCACCCATGAAAGTTGGTAGGCACGTCATGGGGCATGCCCCTGGGTCTATTGCCATCAAACCCAGGTGCATTCTTTGGTCTAGGGGGACCAGAGGGAACAAGATTTGCAGAAGCAGAGGGAGCTTTCTCCTGATCAATGCCCAGAAACTTGGCACATGCACTGATACGAGATACAACCTCATCCTCATCTTTCCCCACACATGAATCATACAAATGGGACTGACTGTGGGTAAAGGCCTTGGGAAGGCAGCTAACTATACCCATGGCAAGGCGCTCCTCATCAACAGGGTGTTTGTTAGCCCTCAAACCTCTAGCCAGCTTGTACTTCATGGCCACAAATGCCATGTAAGTCTGGGCATCCTCAATTTTACCCGAGTCAAGCAGAAAGGCCCATTTTGACATGAGCTTCTGGTTCTTTCCGCCTGTGAACTTGCCTTTCAGCCAGTCATACGCCTCCTTGGCTGTAGGCTTGTCCAGAGCTGCATCAACCCACTCATCTGGAATTTTTTCAGTAACTAGGCTCTTAGCCAAAGCATCACCTGGTGTGTCAGGATGTTCCTCATCCAAACACACCTTGATTTTCTTGCTACTAGCAACATTCTCTACATCCTTCATCCATCTGAAACCATTTATGCATAACACATCAAGTGATTGGGCCAACTTCTGTGTGTTATAGACTGGGTTTAGTGGGTCTCCTGTGCTGCCTGATACAACAGCTGCAGTAACACCTGTACCAGTTGCTCCACCAGGAGCAGATGCACCAGCTGACCCACTCATGAAGGCAATCTGTGATCAAATTCAGCAGCTAATGACTTACGGATCTCAATTACAATTAACAAGCGATACAGCGATGTATTCAAGGGACGTTCAATGCCAGAGTTTGACAGCTCTTCAACTTCTTTATGCAGTGAACCAACCCAATACCTGTGCTGTACAAAATTCAATTCCCAGAACTTTCAAGCTTAGTCAACCAACGGCTCCCTAAACGGTCGATAGGGATACTTTACTTCACTTCCAATGCGTACGTTTGTTTGTGTTTCTTTCCAGGAAAGTCCAATGTCACAATATCGTTCAAATAGATAACAGGATCGATGGCCGATGCAACTTGCACTAACGGGACTTTCCCAACAAAATACTTTTCGCACGCGTCACAGTAGAAGCATCCTCTGCGGAGATGTTCAACGTCAAAGAGGGTGGCGTTCGCTCGCTGCGCCTCTAAGCGTCGAGACCCCATGGATGTGGGCCCAGTACCATTGTGATCTGCAAAGATCCAAAGGTGTTATATTAGTCATAAATGATGACTATACTCACAAGTATATCATCCATGTACTTAATCAGTTTGACCAAGACATACATAGTCGACAGCGTCAAACTGATGAACAATTCACATATAGCAATTGCTTCCACAGAAGTTTCTCACAACAAGTGAGAGAGAAAGAAAGCAATTCACATGAGTCCATTCAGGAGTCGGCTTAACAAGCCAAAGAGATCGAATGACTTACAAACTACTGTCGAACGAACACACACACTAAATAGTCTTACCTGCAAAGATCCAAAGGTGTTATATTAGTCATAAATGATGACTATACTCACAAGTATATCATCCTGTGAACACACTAACACCTTTAGTTCATTGCATATGATGAACCTTATCTATAAGCACCCCTCAGCCGTCACATAGCTGACTTACCATGTACTTAATCAGTTTGACCAAGACATACATAGTCGACAGCGTCAAACTGATGAACAATTCTGCAACATTCACATACCCATCTTAGTCTCTGATCATCAAAACGGCACTTATGGCCGTGATCAAAAAACATGACCGGCAGAGCCCCGACTTACCACATATAGCAATTGCTTCCACAGAAGTTTCTCACAACAAGTGAGAGAGAAAGAAAGCAATTCACATGAGTCAATTCAGGAGTCGGCTTAACAAGCCAAAGAGATCGAATGACTTACAAACTACTGTCGAACGAACACACACACTAAATAGTCTTACCTGCAAAGATCCAAAGGTGTTATATTAGTCATAAATGATGACTATACTCACAAGTATATCATCCTGTGAACACACTAACACCTTTAGTTCATTGCATATGATGAACCTTATCTATAAGCACCCCTCAGCCGTCACATAGCTGACTTACCATGTACTTAATCAGTTTGACCAAGACATACATAGTCGACAGCGTCAAACTGATGAACAATTCTGCAACATTCACATACCCATCTTAGTCTCTGATCATCAAAACGGCACTTATGGCCGTGATCAAAAAACATGACCGGCAGAGCCCCGACTTACCACATATAGCAATTGCTTCCACAGAAGTTTCTCACAACAAGTGAGAGAGAAAGAAAGCAATTCACATGAGTCCATTCAGGAGTCGGCTTAACAAGCCAAAGAGATCGAATGACTGCCTGGTGGTCCGGGTTCTCTGGCTATCTGTACTCAGATCAGCGCGTGGGAAACGCGCTGTCCAGCACTGCTACTGGCCTTTTTCACGAACATTAGGACATGCTCAGGGTTCCTATCCACAGAATTTGGACCCTTATCCTACAGTAACACATTTATTAACTCTAGATGCATGTCTTCCAGCCACTAAAGGCTGGAAGGTATTTACAGCCATAGAATAAATATCTCTCAATGCATTAATACTCATAGATTGATCGTTCATAGCCATTGTCAAGATGTCTTTACCTTGAGTTAACTGCTTGGTTAACTTACAGCTAATTATTACATGTGATTGTACCTTCACACACGCACGCACGCACGCACGTGCACGCACGCACGCATGTTAATTAACATGACATAATGAAGTACAAAACCCAACACACACACACACACACACACACAGGCACACGCACGCACGCACGCACACACGCACGCAGGCAGGCATACACGCACGCACGCACAGACGGACGGAAGCACGCGCACGCACGCACACACACACACACACACACACACACACACACACACACACACACACACACACACACACACACACACACACACACACACACACATGGACAGGCAGACACAGAGAGAGGCGAGGGGGAGGGGAGGAAGGGAGGGAGAGGGGGCGAGAGGGAGGGAGGGTGGGGTGGGGTAAGATGTGGAGGAGACTGAAACACCAATTCTAAACAGTCAGAGCACTGAAGCCATGCAAGCGGAGAGAGGCCTCAATTAAGCGTCGGCGCAACCAAGGTTCTTCTCAAGTCATGCAGATGTTGAAGGAGGAACACAGGATGTCTGCCACTGATGCCCCGTTTCTGCATACCTGGGACCCATTTCCCTGGGGACACCAGAATACAAGGAATCGATGATGATGAGGATTGCCGACACCCTTAGCCCCTTACGCCCTCGTAGAATGCGGGCCCCCTGGGGGTTCCATGCTAGAACGTCCTGGCCAGTAGTGAGGTATATAGCACATGCAGCAAACAAGCCCTATCGGTTCAACTGTGCAAGAGGAACCCGAAAAGGGCAAGTCTGCATTGTGAGGGATGAAGGTATTCGACTCTGCTGGAATCGAATGGGATGTAATACAGAGAGCAGTGGGACCTCAGACAGGAGGTAGTTTTCCTCACGGGCTTGCATGAACGACCGATGTATGTTTGGATGCCGTTTAGAGGGCCTGTCATGATGCCGTCACGTGTTCTAGCCGACTTACAAGCTTGCTAAACTTTAAGGTAATCTCCTAGTTACAATCTATCTTCGCATCTACTCTCCACATGGAGTCCAACAATGACTAGAAGTTATGAGGAGGCTTCGCTTGACACAGCCTTAAGACCCTTCTTGAAGGGTTCAATCGGGACTGGAGCTTTCCATGTACATTGTGGCCTGCCCCTCGGATCAAGTGTTTGCTGCAGCAACTCGGATCCCCTATCAGGCATCATCTGACAAATGATTAGAAGACGTTCCCATCATTCGTTGTTGATGTTGATATCAGCAAAGAGATGCTACTGGAGGTACTAATATCATTCATGGATTGTTATGTTGCCTCTTGTGGTCACAGAGAACGAGCCCTTCTGACAGAGTGTCCATTTAAGCATGTTACATTTAGGGGCCTAACAGCAAGGGAGGGAAGGCGATGGATGTGAATCCCCGTTCTTACATCATAGGGGATCCTCTCACAAGCCTTTCCCTCTCTTGTAAAGCAGATTGTGAGAGTTGTTATGCATGGGTTACCCTCCCACTAAACAACAAAGACTTCGCTTGATGCACATTAAGAAACTTTCTTTCGGAAATGGTGCAAAAATAATCTCTGTAAGTAAATATACTTAGTTAATTGTACAAAAATAGTTTAGGTATAGGCAGTCATATAGATACACTACTATGTATTTGTACAAATTCGTAGAAGATCCTTATTGAGACAATGATATGCTTCACTTTCGAGTCTAAACAGACACACTGGTCTTTTTCAATTTTCTTGTTCTGGAGAAGAGTTCTAATTAGAAAGTAAACTGCACAGCCTTCGGGATCTCATTTCAGGATTTGATATATGCATCACATAGCTGACATTTATCAAACATCTTGGGTTAACGGGGTAGGGCCGCCCACTGGTGCCAGTTGGCTAATTTGTCCCTTCTATTTCATCATCTTTCTTTATGGCTATTAAAACAATGCGAACAGCACCCAAGAATTCCGGCCATGTGCGCAAATGTCGACGACTTAGGCTACATTTAATAGTTCACTTGGGATCGAAGAAGCGTGAACATCGACTCCGACATGTTCAGTGGCCACAACTGGCAACTACATGCAGCTCGGAAAAGCTTTGGTATGTAGCAAGGTAGAAGTCTTTTAACAAGCCCCGTGCAGTGCACGACTGCCAATGCGTGTTTGCTGCGGCGTGCGCGAGACATCCCGAAGCTTCAACAAGAAGCCCCCCCTCCATACCTTTCAATAGAATAGTCTCTCGAACAAACACTTCGAATAGTGCAAGGAAGGTCCTTCTCCGTGCTATAATGATGGACGGACGTGTCTGCGCTAACAGGACAATATGACCGGCACAACGATTTGTCGTCGTACAACGGCACTGTTCACTTCAAAAGACTCATGCTTTTTGAATGAGGGTCCGGGTAACCAGCAGCATAAGAGTCGGCCTTGAATAAAGGCAAGCTGCTGACGAGACCCCGTCGGCACCCTACCGCATCGCTGGTGCCACCTGGTAACAAAAGTGCACACGCTTAGTGATCGCTATGCAACAATCCGCGGGCGAGGTGTCGCTCACTATCCAATGGCAACACGAATTCGTTGATTGTAGATGAACTCCAGTTAGAACAGGTGACTTTCTTTGAAAAACAGGTCGTGAAGGAATGTCGAACCCCTTCATAAGTCGGTAGAATCTTTAGGAAAAGCAAGATTCTTTGGGGGGAAAGGTTCAAGGAGCAGTACAACACGTGCCAACAGCAGCTGAGATCAGCGAGGCGACGCCGAAGCATGTAACCGGAGATATTCACCGAAGCTGACCATGCACCAATTTCTTTAATTACAAGAGAGTCATTGTAGTCATTCCGTTCTTGGCAATGCGGATGTTTCTTCTTTTCAATTTGTTTTAGGCTGTCACCTGTGCTGGCTGTGGGGGGGTAGCTATGCCGCTGTCGTTGCATAGTGGATTCGGACAGCGGCACGATACCCTCTGGTTTAAGTCTAATGTTAGAGCTGTGAGGCGGCAAGGTCTGAGCCGCTCTGGATCTTTCGGAAGACTTGCTTTACAGCTGCAGCGAAGAGACACATATGTTGCCCCGCGTGAGTTAGCCCTTACAGAAGAGGCACCTCTAGTTGAGCCTGTGCCGGCAAAGCAAAATGGAACACAAGGGAGTGATGCTCCGCTTGTGACTGAGCCTGAGTTACATAAGGAGCACCACGTAAAGCACGCGCCTACTGTATGGTGGAACCCGCTGACATGGGCTCCAAGGACGCGTGGGTTAATTTTACTCAATATCCTCGTATTGCTGGCTGCGACAAATTGGGTAGTGGTCAAAGATGTAGAGGAATCTTTTGACGCCGTCACATTCGCGGCGATCAGGTGTGGGAGGTTTTCAAAACTATCAGTGTCAGTATCTCTGTATGGGAACAAGGTCTGAGAGAGTGACTGTTGGTTTAGATTTTCAGTTGCCGCCATTGCTTTTGCACCTTTCATATACCAAGCAAATTCAGCGACTTGGAGAAGTGGGGTGGAGCTGGGGACCTGGTCCGCACTGGGTATGTCAAGCCAGCCATGCAACGCCTGGTGGTTTCAGGCATTCTTCTGCCGTTAGCTTTTCTTGTCCTGGCTGGAGCTTGTGTGCATGCCATTGTATCATTAGACAACTTCCGTTTCAGGATTAAAATCTCTTCGTGCTCCTTGACGGTTTGCCGTGCCCTCCAGGATATATTTTCCAGGCTCAAGGGCTCATCACAACAGATGCATCCCGAGCATCCTTTTTGTCCACATTTACGGTGCGGAAGCCAATGTCCTGCCAGACACTTTCCGATGTTGTTCGCATGCATTTTGTGCAGCTACTTCTGGTTGAAGAGTTCTGGGAGACATAAATGTCCTCGTTCTTGACAGGTCCTCATCGTTCCTTTTCTGGCGGCTTTCACGGGTGAAAAACTCACACCCGTCACCTGGGCAAGCGCGTTCACCGCTATTGTCGGGGTGTACTTTCTAGAGAATGGGGGCAGCCCCCCAGGTGTTGGGGACATCTGGAGTATCCTTTCTGCCGTCGCTTTTGCTGTGCAGGTCAGGAACGTGTGGCTTGTCATGAGTTCATAGCCACTGACCGACTTCACGCCCTTCTCTCTCTCTCTCTCTCTCTCTCTCTCTCTCTCTCTCTCTCTCTCTCTCTCTCTCTCTCTCTCTCTCTCTCTGTCTGTCTGTCTCTCTCTCTCCCTCCCTCCCTCCCTCCCCCCCCCCCCTCCCTCCCTCGCTCCCTCCCTCCTCTCTCTCTCCCTCTCTCCCCCCCCCCCCTCCTTCACCCCCTGGTATTCACTATCAGCTCGCTCCAAGCCTGAGACATGTATGCTTACATGGATTGTGTCTGTTCTGGGATCTGCATGGGTACTGGGATGGTCTGAGATTGCTAATGACCAAGGGTCTGTGGGGGGCCTCATTGATGTTGGTGATCTGTATGATATCTATTGCCGTCATCCTTGTAAAACAGCAGCTTTCTGTGCGTTGCCATTTGTACAATGTGCCTAAGAACAGAGGTGAGAGGTGTGTGTACAGGCCTATGTAACTCTGGACTCCGGGATTGCATATCAGTGTGCTAACATCTACACTCTTTTTTTTGGGGCTCTTGTGGGATTATCTGTCATGGAAGAGCCATACCAAGGCTTTGATTGGGCAGCCCATTTCGCAGATTTGGCGGACGGAGGCAGTCTCAAAGCATTTGCGGGATAAAGGAGGAAACGTTCCATCTCTGATGGCAGTTGTCGTGTTCACAATAGCGTTGATTTCCTGCGCCATCGCCGTCGCCCAGCACGCAAGCTCGTTGCCTGATCTTGTAACATCCGCCCTTGCTGGCAACCAGTGGCACCTGCTTCAGTCAGTCCCTTGGCCTGCTGTCATCTGGACAGCCCTGTTCTCGACGGACTTACTCTTGTTGATCGAGGTACTACATCTACTCTTCGCACATGCTGCTTGCATGTTGGTGCTGGAGCGGCCACTCCATTTTGCTGGCGCCATCAAACTTGTTTGACAGATGTGATGGTTCGTACTGCATCATGTCCAGTACATGCGTAGCAGATTTTGGATGTAGTGGAGACAGTTGTTCCTCCGCCACTGCACGAACCACTGAGAAATGATTTTGGTGTTGCGAGGCTTTACTGCACGTCCACTACTTTTTTTTTGGGGGGGGGGGGGGGTGGGGTGGGGGCTGTCGAGTTAGTTGCATCGCCAAGCAACCCATGTACTAGTAGGTTTATTAGTGGGGTTTTGCATGCTCGGCAAGGAACTTGGAGTCAAGATATTTCCCACCTCAATGACCATGTTTTTGTGTTAACAGTCTGTCGCTTGTATTAAACATTAACCATGAATTGAAACTGCTTGAAGAATCCTTATGGCTTCCTGTGCTGTAGCATAATGTTGTCCATGGATGGCTTTCCGTCCTCTTCACTGCTTGAAGGGTCATATTTTTCCCTCCACTCTGTTTTTGATTCAGCTATACTTCTGTGACCTGCTGAAGGAAGCTGACGAGGATCATAAACACATCTCTTTCTCCCCCTTTGTACAGCGGTAGAGGGCCATGTATGTACACAAAGTCACATGGACCGAGCCTGAGCAGGACCAGCAGGTTTGGCATGCATTAGTCAAGCTGTTGCCGTGCAATAAGTGGAAAACAATTTCGTAATGACGTCGCGTCTCTACTGCTGGCTATGCACAACAGAGGCACACTTCCAAGCTGGCTGGCTGCGTGTAGATGTGAGTTGATGCTTGCCAGCTTGCGTATGGGGCATGACTGGTGGTGGTTGGGGGGGTGCAGGTGGTGGCCCTGCACGATGCATCATCTGTGGATGCGGCAATTATTTACACGATGGAGCCAGTTGTAGGTGCGGCTCTGTCGTGGGCAATTTTGGGAGAAAGATGGGGTAAGCTGGGCTTTTTGGGTGCTGGACTCATTGTTGCCAGCTCTCTGGCCGCTCAAATCTTCCCTGAAGGCGAGGAGTGGCCAGATGAGAAAGAGGAGTGAGCAAGCTTTCAGAATAGCCTTTGCAGTTTTTTGAGATGGCTCCTTGGTCAAAGAGCTTCGTGCAAGCCCAAAGACTGAATGAGAGACAGGGGAGATGGTAGAAGGGCAAGGTCTGTGAGTGAGCCATGGAACACGCAGGACAGTATTCTGGGGTTCTCTGCATGCGCAGACTCAGGATAGAGAAGTCGGAAGACTCCAAATGGTGTTCCATGAGCAATCTAAGAAAAGCCAAGACCAGCGAGAAAGGGGTGAGAATTGTTCATATTGTTTGGATTGTGAGTGTCCGGATGCCAGGTCTTTTCAGCAGCCGAGGGTGGCTGACTTGAGGAAGAGAGTTTGGGTTGATTCCCGCTTTCATCTTCCAAGGGTGCTTCTGCTGGATGGACTGGCCAAGTTCAGAATAATTGAGGGTTCAAAGCCCAATGAGTCGATCCTCTTGTTGCCTTTGAGGTAGATCAATTATTTTGCTGAAGTAAAAAGTTTTGGCCCCCCCACACGGACATACTCTATATAGCAGCTGCTACTCTGAGTTATTAGGTCCCTTGGTGACGGTTGCTCCCCTTGCTACTGCCGAGCACCTTGAGACCCTGCAAGACGTGATTCGTATGTTTCTTGCACGGCCACTCGTTGGTCAATAAATAATTTGAGGGTTGTTGCTAAGTCTGCAGTCTCTTTCGTTGGGAACTAGCTGCCTCTCTTTCCTTTGGTTTGACGAACCAGATTGTTGTTCAGTTTCAATGATTGACCACAGTGGGTAGCCAGGGTGCTCTGATCGCAGCAAGCAAGTAGTGTTTTTCGGGCTCCCTTCCTCCCCTCATAGGGATAGTTGAGTGGTGCCCTTGGATCGGGCATATTCTAATCTGCCCTGGCTTGGTTTGATGGGCACTGGGATTGCTTATGGGAATCAATTCAGGATAGGAGGGCCAGGTCTGCCACAACGTGATCTGCTATGTATTTGTTAGCAAGGTTGAATGCAAAGGGTCGACTGGCCCACTTGGTGGACATTGGACTTAAAAAGAAACTCTGGATGCATCATGCTTGGCCAAGGAGGCTGATACACAGGGCTGTGGTGTGTGTTAGCCAATGTGCGCTATGTTTCCTAAGCGCTTCTAATGAATTCATGTGCGCCATGTTTTGCTCGAGGAGTTGAAGCGGTGCTCATGACGTCATGTGATCATGTGCCCATGTTCGGTTGAGAAGGTGAAGCAACTCTCACAGGCGCATGTGCGCCATGCTCGGTTGAGAGGGTGAAGCGATTCTCACAAGCTTGTGTGCGCCATGTTCGGTTTAGGAGCTGTGAAGCAATTCTCATGACCTCATGTGTGTCATGCTTGGTTGAGGAGGCTGGGGGGCAGTACTATGTGGAAGCCCGCCCCTTGCAAGAGCGGGTAGATCACCCTCGTGAAGGTGAAGGGGTCCACAGCCCTGTTGCTCCTGCCGCTCACATCATAGACAATTCCCTGCGGCACCAGCTGTAATTGGTTAGGACCGGTGTTCTACCATTGGCTGGCATCATGAAGCCTCAGTTTACATCTGGAAGAGCTTTTACAGCAAGGGTTGGCCCTGCTCGTTTGTGCTTCATACCACATGCGGGACTTAGGGTTTCCCAGAGGTGGGTTTTCGTGCAAATTAAGGCGCAGCTAACTGCCGTGGGAGGGTAGAGCGGAATTGCTGGGACCTCTGATGTGGAGGGTACAGCAGAAATGCTAGGACATCTGATAATAAATCTCACTCAAGTGTGCAAGGCTGTCCCAGGCAGTACATTTGGTAGGGGTGGTCAAGGAAAATTTTGCAGAGGATTTCATTGAGGGGTTTTCATAGCGACACTGACAACGCCAGGATAAGGGAGCCGGGCAATGCGCTAGCGAGGTGGCATGAAATTACCGGACAAGGGCTGAGGTCGGAGTGACATGGAAGGGGATTATAGATTTTGGGAATATGGGAAGGGGGTGTTTTGCAACAGGATGCTGGGACACCCACCGTGAGAGAGACAGTAACAGTCCCATAGTAGTCTGGAGGGAGAGCGAGGAACACGTGATAGAATGTCTTAGTCCCTGGCAGAAGCTTGATAGCTTTCACAGTTGCGGCGGTGGGGCCCGACACGCTGAAGGATGCAGATGACAGGCCGGCGATGGGCTCCGAAAATGCGAGCACCAAAACAGCATTCTGATCGCCGGTGACGGCACCTTGTGATCCAGCAGCAGTCATGTATGGCCCGTAGATGGTCCCAGCCGGCCTGCACCATGTGGACTCTCCGTTCATGTCTGCAAGATTCGGTTTATGATTTACACCCGCATTGGAGCAGTTTTTTTCTTTAACATCCTTTAAGGGGTTGGAAAACAATTTATTTTCGACTGGAAGGGCAGTCGATTTTTGGCCCTTCGCGCCCTGTAGCCGTAGGCCCTTGCGCTTGTAGGGTGTTTGTGTGGCACCCAACCGTCTAACCCTTACTGACCTGTATTTCGGGGACTGGTCACTGTTGAGTGTGTAGTCTATCATTACGCTGCTTGAAGGACAGCGGCACAGACGTGAGCCTAAAGAAGTGAAAAGGGGGGCTTGCAACCAGTGGCGGGAGAGGAAGGGAAATGCTGCCGTGAACCTGCATGTTCAGGCTGTAGTGACGTTATTCGCAAGCCATCCGCCATTCACATCAAACGTCTGGGTTTGGCAGGCGAGACGTAGCCCTTCTCTTCCCCAATCTGAAATTTGCTGCGAGTGTGCGAAGTGCTCGTAGCTGCAGCTCCTGTGTTGGTATGATGTTAGCAATATCAGTGTTGTTTATGACATGAGCTAGATTACAGCGTCGGTTCTAAACTTGCTAGTTAACTCACCTGAAAGCGTCTGTGTGGAGCAAACGTCACCTGGTGGTGTAGGCGCCAGATATTGGTTGAAGCACATGATCAGGAGCACAGGTGAGCCAATGCCAGTGCTCTCTTTTTAGATACGTGGGCCCTTCCGTGCCTCTAAGGAGGAATATGTAGTGATTTCGGCTGTGGTCTTTGCCGTGGTGAGCACAAGTGATGGGTGAGCTGCTTCCTGGTGAATCTGTGCTGCAGGCAGGTGTTGTGCACGTGTTGCGAACCCCAAGCA
>KV908422.1:231581-241581 GCA_002005505.1 Botryococcus braunii
TAATGTCTGCATCAGGGTGGAGGGCTGCGATGATGCTGTTCTGGGACAACAGCCGCAGGTCCTCATCAGCTCCAACCTGTTCCACCTCTCAGAAGTGACACAATGAGCCTCAAGCATTCTTTTCTCTGCCGGATTCTAACACAGCCTCGACAGCGCAGTGCCTACCTGAACTGCACAGCCGTGAAAAACGTGGCTGTATCTGTGAGTGCACCGGCTGCCGCGCTTTTGCAAGTCCGTGCAGAGCGTGTCTGCTTCAGAAGATGTGGTATTTTCACTAAATTCCACAATGAGCCTGCATCAAAAGAATCAGTTCAACCGAAACTTTTAACAACACCCAATGGCTTGGTTTTTGAAAAATCACCAATTTAGAGGAATACCTGCTCTGAAGCTGTAGGCCAGCAGGTGTGAAGGCACACCTGTGAATTCAGACTGGTAAGATTCTATACCACGGTAGCTGAGGTCTACCGCGACCTGCCCAACAGGTAACGGCCAGTAATCACTGATAAAGCACACGAGGACCACCGAGTTCAAATAGCTTACCTTACAGCACAGATGTGAATAATTAAAATAAAACTGTTCAAGATTGTAAGTGCAGTTTTCGATTGTGTAAAAGGAAGAATGCCTAGTGTTGGCGGCATGCTAGCCTTTTCGATCTGAAGTCAAAGAACTCGGACAGAGCATAATTTAAATCACCACCAATCACTGGACGTTCCACTTGCAACAGGTGTATATTTTTGACAACGACTATGCATAAGACCGTAGCCATTCCGAGCTCAGGACGACGAACCAAAAAAAGAGTTGGGTACTGCTCCGGACCGATCGGTAACGTTCCTAAACGTGTGTCGCCCTGGTCAAACTTCAGGGCATGCGTATGTGTGTTGTGCAGGGTGATGCGGCGATGATCCACACATCTTCGTGGACATCCACTCAACCGACACGGTGAGTTCGTTGGCCCGAGAATGGACATGTTGAAGGGGCCCTTCTTTGCCATGTTTCTCAGGGTACAAATCTGTCTGCACAGTTTGTTTGACATATACAAACACCTAATTCAAACAATTTCTGGGGGTACTTGAGATGGGATTACTGGCGTGGGTCCATTTCACCACGCCCCAAGTCCCTTTTCCTGTGTGAAGGGTACACATTCTGTTTATCCTGCACGACCCAAGGTGTACTTCAGGTACTTCACTACACGCACAAGAGACACACGACTTGAAAAACATATCACCATTCATCTGAGAGACACACTTGCCAAGTGGAGAAGAGACTTCTGTGCCTGTCTTTCAGAACCATTCACGAAGACTGTGAGGTTTCTCTCACTGTAGGACGTGCTTGGTCTCCGCGGGTCATCCAATGCAATGATCTTGCTGGACTGAGCCTTTGAGGTACCTAGTGAGACGAGCTGCCTTAAAACAGCTTGTGCTGCATCAGCTGGTGAGTGCCTAGCTCAACGGGCACCACCACAGTCACCAGCAGCTCACGAAGCGGGCTTACCCCTCATGTAACCCCCTACAGCAGCCCAACCAGTATCCTGAATGGGTGTGACTCATCCTCATGTGTCAAATCCAATCATCCGTTGCTCTACCCTTATAGGAGATAGATGCCCAGGGACTCGAGCAGGAGCTTCCACATTTACTGTAGTACAAAAAGTGTAAGGTGTGCATGACCCGGTCACACGTAGTGGTCACAGAAGCAGAGACAACCCCACCTTAGGCGACACTTCAGATGCCAATCATTGGAGCCAGCAGAAAAACGACAAAACTGGTTGTAAGGAAGGTAGTGGCAACGGGTGAACCTAGGAATGACTTACACGTATGTAAAAACTTGCCGGATGATAACCAGGATGCCTTACCATCCTGTGCATACCATGTCCGCATGGATTACACCACGTGCATACCATCGTGCAGATACCACGTGCATAGCATTGTAGTGGATAACCAGGATGTGCATTGTCATGTACATTAATGTACTGTCTACAAGAACAGCATGAGGTGCACCAAACTACAACTCACACCCCTCGGTTGCAGCATCTTATTTTTCCACCAACCATATGCACCGTATCGGCAGAAACTATTGCCGGTAAGGTGTATATACACATACGACTTTTCCCCAGCACGCAGAGGGGGGAGGGGGGGGGGAGAGAGAGAGAGAGAGAGAGAGAGAGAGAGAGAGAGAGAGAGAGAGAGAGAGAGAAGAGAGAGAGAGAGAGAGAGAGAGAGAGAGAGAGAGAGAGAGAGAGAGAGAGAGAGAGAGAGAGAGAGAGAGAGAGAGAGAGAGAGACAGACAGAGAGAGAAGGGGGGGGGGGGAGAAGGAGAGATTGCAGCCTTACAAGTAATTTGCCAAGCAGAATCCTACAGATCACCAGAATCGTCAAAAGCCACACCTGGAGGTCCCCATGGTTGCCAGACTCCCACAGCATACATTTCACATCACCAAAACCGCATCCCTTAAAAACAAGCTTCCTGCCCACTGCAGTGCAACCTCTCAAGGCAAAAAGACCAGGGCACGCTGCCCACTGCACAGGATCCACCTACGGCTCACCGGACCCAACATAACAAAACATCAACACATACTCAGATGTGTTGACAAATCAATAATCACAGGCTTTTCCACCTCACGCACTGCGACATGCAGTTCCAACTTTTGCCATCATTAAAAAAAACACACAGGGGCACGTGCCCCGCAATCTCACACACATACACTAACACACAAACGCACATGCCCACACGCACACGCACGTGCAGACACACACACACACACACACACACACACACACACACACACACGCACACGCACGCCCGCACACACACACACACACACACACACCCACACACGCACGCACACACACACGCACAACAGGAGAATAGGGAAAATCCAAATGACAAAAAACTCTAAACGCCGACCAACAGCAACTTCTCCCTGTGCAAGCTGAGAGCAGACATCAGCATATACCATAAAGAAACTATATGTATGTCGTGGACCTCTGGAACAAACATGCATTGCCAGGACAAGAGACCTGGGCATATGGAGTGGCTTTTTACTCATTGTGGGTAGTAGGCATAAAAAATGTGTACCTTCAAACCCCTACTGCTGGTAGACTTTGGATCCCACCCTCCGTTATTCTTATTCAGTTTTCAGGGCAGCGTAAGGGGGCCAACTACCATGACTAGGGACATTATCATTGAACACTTAGAGCAATTCCAGCATGTGACGCTAACATCCACACTTTTTTCACACCTGCCTTAGGTAATGCAGATGTCTAGAAGGACTTCCAAAACTTCGCCGAACTGGCTGCTCAGCGAGCGTCAAGTGGGTTGTAGGGAGCACCGACAAAGGGTGCCCACATGATGGCCACGAACGTTCCCATCATTCTGAGGAGAAAAGCCAGCACTAATGAACTCGGTCTCTGGCCATGCAATGTGTCCTTCGTCAGCACAGGACGGCACACACACGACAGAGGGCAGCAGTCGATGAGTGCGCCGTCAGTGCGGTATGTGCACAAAACACGTAGGTGCTGATAAAAAGCTCTGGCCAGCTCTCACGGAGCGAGCTGGATGTAACCACGGTGGGATGATGCATTCCCAGAAGCTCCGACATTACCCTCTAACTGTCTGTCCTCCAAGGACGAGCAACCCACAAGCAGATCAGAGCATCTGCGACAGGCTCAAAGGCCAAACAACTCTAATTCTAAGTCTATCGTCTAAACCACCATGCATGAATCTATGCTCCATAACTGTTTGACCGGGGCAGGTTGGGAGTCATCCGTGCGTCATGTGGTGGGGGCATGGCAGGAGCACAGTAGGGAGAAGGCTCCACCATGGTCATCCGACTTACGCTGCTGCCGATGCTGTCCACTGCCCGGCTGGTCTGTTTGTGAGCATGGCTGTGAGCATATAACATGCCCTCCGTTCTGTAATCTGGTGCACGTTCTTTTGGAAGGCTCGTCGCCTGCACTCCCAGGCTCGGGTCAGCACAGGCAAGCAGTACATAGGGTAGCAAGTGGACAGAGGCTGTATTTGGGGTCCCACCTGATTCAAGCCGGCGTTCCCACTGATGCCTGACCGGGTTCCTCCTCCCTCTAGATGTGCCCACTGCTTCTTGAAGTTGTCCAGTGCACTAGGGTACATGAAAGTTGGCTGCTGCTTGGGACCCTGCAGGTAATCAGCCAGCACTCCCGGATGGTATTCCAGGATTTCCCTGTAGATCAACTCACGAACCTGCACCCATCACATCAAGCAGATTTTGAACGGAATTGTAAAAATTCGGGATTATTTTTGAGAAAACAAAGTCAATCGGCCTGTTATAGTGACCAACTTCATACAGAACTTCTGTTCTCAAAAACAAGCCGAACCAAAATCCCACATTTTGACCGGCGTGCTGCAAGGGCAAGGATGTTGGACCACGACGAGGGGGACGGGGGAGCTCGAGAGGGTCCTGTTTCAAACAAGGATATTCATAGGAGGCAGAAAGTTCATTGCATTTCTGAGACCTCATACTTCAGATACACCTGACTGTAAAGGGTCTGCTCCAATTGTATCAATGATACCTGGAGATCACACCTTTGAGTGATAAAAATACAACTTCAATCAGAATTTAAGCCTCAGCGTACTACACCACGGAGCAACTTCTGATTTAACAATTGACAACTCTAGGAATCGCCATCACTTAGGCCCCAAGGGAGAGGAAGGGGGAAATCTGAACAAGCTGCTAACAACAAACGTGTCAGAGGCTCTAAAGGTGCACAAGACAAGAATGGCTTGAGGTTTACCTCATCAGTAGTGAGCTTCTTGCGCTCAAACTCAAAGGCAAGCTTGCTCACAGGCTGTGCAGAGGGCTCCCGTGTTATCTGGCTAAGGCCCGTAAAGTATGGATCTGCAAGTGCCTCTTCACTGGTTGGCCGCTCTGCAGGGTCGAAGGCCAACATTCGCTTCAATAGAGCAAGTGCTGCTCTGTCAGCCTTCTGGAAGACCAGCTCGAAGGGTGATCCCGGCTTTTTCCGCATGTTCATTAGAAAGCGGCGTGCCTTCTCATTCCGCACCTGCAATACCCAGCCTTAGACAGACAATTAATTTCTCGTCCTGGTCCATTAGACCAGCAAACACGCGAGACTGTCGAGCGATTTAATCAAGTTTTAACTGCCAGACTTCACTAAGTATCTTTCTCGAAAAAAAAAAAAAAAAAGTCTCGATGCAGGCGTAAAACGGAAGTCAGAAGTCCGGCGATCTCAGGCCCATGGAGACACCTCACTAGCATACATAGCTCACTAAAAAGCAGACCCAGCAAATTTACCGCTTTAGCAATATAGGGTCCATAAAAACCTCCTGATGCTGCCTTGTAGCTGCTGTCCTACAATTACATTAGTCTGGGACCAACCCTCCAACCCCCTGCAACTGTCTGAGAGAATGGTGCAACACCCTTGCGAACCAGACATCACTTCAGATAGCACCCCACAGCTGACTGATAAGCCCCGACCTGAAACAAACGAAATTGAGATAATGATTTCTTGCTTCCTTCAGCAATGCAAGCAAAAGCGCAAAATGCCGGGATTGTGAATAGGCGCTCAACAAGAGGAGTCTCAGGACCCACCTTGTTGATGACCTCCGCAGAAGGAGTGCCAAGAAGGTCCGTGATAAGTTCCAACTGATGGACCACATTCCGCCCTGGGAACAGAGGCTTGCCGAGAAGGATCTCAGCGAAGATGCACCCAATGCTCCAGATATCGATGGCTGGGGAGTACTTGGCGAAGAACGAACCGCACAACTCCGGAGCTCGGTACCATCTGGTTGCCACGTAGTCTGTCCAGAAGATCGTTGTTGGCATGTCGTTAAACGACGGGCGAGCCAGCCCGAAGTCACAGATCTTCAACTTGCAGTCTGAATTGGCTAAAATATTCTTTGGCTTCAGATCGCGATGGAAGACTTTGGCTGCACCCACTCCCAAACATTTTAAGCCCCTGCTCGTAGAAATTGGGCTTGTTGCAGACAACAGAGGACCCGCTGCTGGTCCACAGGTGTAAACCACATGTCAAACGCTCACAGTAGACTGGTCCTTTATGACGCAACAGATTCCACATGTGACCTGGCAGACCTCCACTTGATTGCAACACAAACCCTTGCAGATAGAAATATGTGCCAGCTCTGCACAAGGTCATTTAATGGACCTACCTGTATGGATGTACTTCAAACCTCGCAGCATCTGGTACAAGAAAAACTGGTGATGCTCAGCGGTAAGGTCATCGTTCGCTTTGATCACCTGCAGAAAACCCAATTTAGATTTGCACGAGAGCAGGCAGCAGCCAAATTGCATCAGTTTCCATTCCCGAGGGCCTTGGTCAGCACCTGGTGCAAATCAGTCTCCATCAGTTCAAAGACGACATAAATATCTTTGAAATCCCTAGGGTTCGGAGGCAGCATGATGTGCTTTATTTCCACGATATCTGCAGCACTTTTCAGTTAGTCCTGCTTGCCAATTGTGTACAGTGCGGTTGGAATGGACCATCCATGAAGTGCCAAAAACTCCAAGCGGCAGACTAGCGGTTCAGATGTACAAGAAATCAACATTACCTGGATGCCGCAAGAGCCGCAGTAACTTTATTTCTCGAAGGATGCGGGTGGCGTCTGAAACATGGTCGAAGACATTGTTGATCTTCTTAATAGCAACCTTTTCACCCGACTTTGTATCCCGGGCGGAACAGACAACGCCATATGATCCTTTTCCGATGATTTCCGTGATTGCCCATCTGTTTACCTCACCATATTCCGAAAAAAACTCCGCAGGCTGCATTCTCAGGGTCCCCACCTGGACCACGGTCCCATCTGTAAGTTCTACGTCCAAGATTTATGCCAGCCGTTACAGGCTTCACACCTCCTTGGAATAGTATACTCCAGCTTGAAAACGTCCTAACTGCACTGCCGTGAAAATTAATGTGCACCTGAAAGCTCTTGCAACTCCTTCAGGCTCCAGAGATATCGAGGAGGAGACCCCTGACGCTGCCGTCTACTCCCCTCTTTCCCCAAGGAGAGACAGCAAAAACCTTAAACCCCGCAAAAGAGGCTTTTGCGGACCCGCCTGTCCTCAAGTCTCCCAAACCGTTTCGACTTGAAACTCTCATGGGATGGTGGACCCACCGCCTACCCAACCCCGTCCCACATCCATACCCCAGGATCTAAGTAGCATTTTGATCTCAAAAAGCCTTGCATCTACCCGCTTCATCCTTGACTGTACGCACTGCACATCCTGTCGGGTGCTCTGGAACTCGAGCCCCGTCTTGATGAGGGAGGGCCTACTTTCCGGTGCAGAATTATGGCGGAATGGCATACAGGGACAATGCGGGAGCCTTCACCGATTCGCGGTCCCGCGTAGGTCCAAAATGCGTGACGATCAAAGGTTCACAATTGCGATAAACCCTCAGTGATAACCATCAACTGACCACAATCATTTAATCCTCGCACAGAGCCCCAGTAATGTGAAGAATCCCAATATCCGCAATTTGCAATTGCAGATAGTGGCCTGTTGGGTTTGAAGCCAACAGACAGTGACCGCAGGGCTCGCGACAGGTGCCGAGTCAACGGGACGACCTACGACTCCCCAAGGGTTAGAAGCTCCTTAAGGCCAATAACAAATGTGCAAGTGGGTGAATATGTACCAGGATTGCTGTTTTGCTGCAGTCGAACAGAGGTTTGGCACTTCTTCTTGGGAAGTGGAGTTATTGCGGGCGGGGACAGCACAACGAACTACCCCAACGCTACGGAATGCTTCCGATCGATTATTACTGTTCAGTGCTGCAGTCAAATTGCTTTTCACCTCTCTAGGAAGGGATCAGACAGGATGTGAGCTTGGACAGAGTCTGTTTGTCCTCAGATTTCCGGAGACGCCCAGTCAACAAGGTGTTATTCTCATTCCAACAAGTTGAGTGAGGATATCCCCGATCATAATGAGTGTGGTGAAATTTGGTATCACTGATACCGAGGGTCGGGGCTGCTGTGGGTCCTTAGGCCTCTAAGAGTTTGGTGCAAGCACAGGGTTTTGCTGCGTTTCAGATATCCCTTTTGATGCAAGTCCTTGTTGCCGGAGTGGAAGTCACCACAAATTGCGTGTTTTGGGTCTAATGAAAGCGTGCTTTTTCATTCCTTGGCAAGTCGCACATTCCACATAAAGGCGTTGTGTAAAACAGTGTTGATACTGCCAGAGACATCCACACGAAGGAACTAACTGACCCTTCGGCCCCCAACCCTTCTGCTTGGTATGTGTTGCCACTCAGCCTACCCATTTGGGAAAAAAATCCATCCTATCGCATCTCCAAGTTCCCAATGTTTTGCCGTTTCCTTAACCCTGTAGCCCCCCAACCCTTCCGCTAGGTATGTGGTGCCATTCAGCCTACCCATTTGGATGAAAAGTCTTCGCTTTTCGCATCTCTCGATATTTCCAAGGTTTCGCTCGTTCCTTAACCAACGTGTATGATGACATCAAGCTTGCATGCTCAACAGTCGTCTCCCACAGGAGTGTAAGCTAACATTCCATTGACCTGAGGCGGAGAGAAAGAAGAAAACAAAGGCGACAGCATTGACAAGGACAGTGATAAAAGGTGGTGCCGACCTTGTTTACCTAAATATCACGAAAGGAACAAGGATCCTTTCAGAGAGAGTGAAGTTTCAGACTTCCTTTCTAAGACGTGATTCACGCAGCCCTTCCCTAGTCTGCGCTGGAGGAAGTTCACATGATGATGAGTGAGGCATGCTGACCCTCCATGCCACACCTTCAAAAAACGCACAGGGGAAGTGCAGTTCATAAGTAATCTCGAACTCAACGTTCCATTAGCAGCTGTGTCCCTCCCTATGGAACCTTGGCCCAACAAGGTCCTTAGGTCTCGAAGTGAACAGCAGACAATGATGCGAGCTGCCCTTTGCCCTTTAATGACAGCAGACGAAGGAAATGTTGCGGGCTACTAAAAACACTTGCTGTTCCTGCTAGTAGTTCTGATGCGGTGCTTACAACGGAAAAGACGCTGGCCCGCAGTGCTGCAATACTGCTATGGTGAGCAGCACGCTGTCCCAGAGACGTAAATCGGTTTCCTTGGAATGAATGGGCCCTCTTGGGAGAGGGGGGGGGGGGGCGGGCGCTGCATGAAATTGCGTTCGCACATCTGTGTGTGCACCATTTGGCCTTATCCAAGCTTACAAGGGCTTTTCACGCAAATTAAGGGCCGTAGAATCCCAGCAGGAGTCAGCAGAAGAAACAGTGAGGGAGGCAAGGCAAAAGCCAAAAGATGGCGTTACTTACACGAAGAAAGGCCACATCGGGTGCTCCAGTATTTACGGGATCGAACTCTCGCCTCATGATAGACATATACCTCCAGGCAAATGCTGCCTTTTGATAGACATATACCTCCACGCAAATGCTTCCTCATTGGTGAAGCTTCTCATCCTGCGGACACTCCTCATGGTAGCTACCTATAAGCTGCTCTGGGTTGAGCTTTCTACGCATGTCACGGGCTAGGGGCAGTTCAGTTCTCTCGCTGCACCCCCATGCTGGCTGTATCCCGGTCATTGCAGGCGGCTAAGCATTCAGCATTTGGAATGCCCGTATTGCCACCCTCCTTTTCCAAGGATAAAAGTGTGGGTGCCTATCTCAGAGGTACCGGGACAAACACCATACTCCTGTTCCACATACAGGCGAGACAGGATTGTCTCGGACGTATGCGAACCCTGAGCCCTACCTGTGGTCCTTCAGCTGAAACTATTCGAGCGGTTTTGTACTGCAACTGCATGCGCCCCGCCCCTGCGCATCGTGAAAGTTAGCAACCGCAGCAACCCAGCCCTAGGACTTAGACCTGAAGGAAACTCTCAACATTTGGCAATCCCCTATCTGTAGTCTGGCTCCCACATATAGCAGGATGGGTATCTCAGACGTTTGCACCCCCTGTCCTCATTGTAGTCCTCCTGCTGACTCTAATCGGGCAGTTTCGCACTTCTACTGCATTCATCCAGTTCCTCAGCATGACGA
>KV908422.1:244081-256581 GCA_002005505.1 Botryococcus braunii
AACCCCCACACTTCCGCGCGCGCACACACACACACACACACACACACACGCACACACACACACACACACACACACACACACACACACACACACACACACACACACATGCGCGCGAGCGCGCGCGCCTGGAGAGATGTGCGCCGAAAAATGCAAGTACGTCTTCAATGGGTTTGACCTGTTTACATAGGAACAACGACTTGGGATTCAGTTTGGCGTACAGCAGGCCCGAGCGACTCATCCCAACAGCGTGTCTGCTCTCTAACTAGAGATGACTGTGCCCGCCCCACTTCCAACCTTGTCTGGCTCCCCCATCACAGGGAATGATACTCACTTCATGCACCCCATCCGCCTTCGGGTTGGAAAAATGATGTAGAACTTCGGCAAAAGAGCTGCTTAACTTTGGAACTGCGAATCCCAAAAAGCAGGTACATGCAACTGCTTTCGTATCCGGCATTGCTGGGAACGAGGTTGCCCCCAGGCCATCAGCCGCACAGCTGTGTTGGTGAGCACGAATAATCTTGGCCTCTAAATGTGGCAAGGCACGAATAAAGGGGAGGGATGAATGAAGGACGAGGGCATGCCTGATTCGGTGGCGGAAGAAGGACTGAGCCCTCCGCAATGGGATGGAGTCCCCTGAGGGCGTGCAGGAAGGTGGTTTTACCGCACCCGCTCGGACCCTCCAACAGGCAACATTCCCCTGCTCGTATGCACAGGTTGAGGTCCCGCAGGGACCAGGTGCCTCCTGGGGTCCTGACGCCCACACCTCTGAGGTCTAGCACTGTGCACGGAGGTGGTGGGCCTGCAGGGGGAAAAAATGAGACCTCATCCTCCTGCTGGAGTTTTTGGGACTCGTGCTGGGGACTGCCGTCCAGGGAACAGCTTAGCGCGTGGCACACCACTTCCATGGGGCGTTGGTGAAGACTGTCACTGGGTATGCTGCAATACCTGTAGTACATATTGAGATGTCAGCGTCGTTGCAGCTACCTGATTCGTTGTAGTCCCACACCAATTACATTCTGGACAGTTTGAAGCACTCCTGAATGGCTGCAAGACCTTGATTGGCATGGCAGAGTTTGATAGTGGCAGGATGCAAACCTTTCAGCAGTTGACATAGGGAGAGCTTGCGAGTGTTGGAGTGACTGAGCTTGGGATGTTTCAGAGTGGAAACACTCAGCCGTGTGATCTTACAACTCCTGAACCTTTAACTTCATCCCAACTGAGAAGAGGAGGAATCCCCCACCCATCCCATTTGTGAAGGGTTTTTTTTTTTTTTTTTTTTTTTTTTTTGGGGGGGGGGGGGTGTTTTTTCCCCCAAAAAAGGCTTTTCTTGGAAACTACGCTTATTTGGTCTTGAGGCGAACATTGATGACTTGGAATACTTTCTTTTGGGGTATTTACAAAGGTTTCAAAGAGTCGAAAACCTCGACTGACAATCGAAATCAAACTGCCCAAGTCTAGCTCCAACATGGAGAGAGCCTCAGCCTGATTTCCAAGATGAGAACCTGGGCTCGGCTTCCAGATCAACGCTATGGATATCCCTGAAGGAGCTGCAGCGCAGGCACGCACGCACCACCCCCCCCCTCTCACACAAATACACACACACACACACACACACACACGCACACGCACACGCACACACACACACACACACACACACGCACACACATACACACGCGCGCGCGCGCTCACCCCCCCCCCCCCTCTTCTCTCTGGGGTCAAAGTGCCCGGAGCTGCAATCTGTTTTCGGGAATGTACCTGTTACAATAGGTGGTGTAAATCCTCACAACTTATATACTAGAGGGGAAGGGCACCAGCATCTCTTCAAACAGTGCCAAAGGCAACCACACTTTCAGTAGTGTCACTAAGAGTGTCAGTGGCACAGTAGAAGCCCGCAACACCGGCGTGAAAAACGCGGCGCGGCTGGCGCCGTGTTACTGCTGCCGGAGTAAAAGCGGCGAAACCAGAACACCCAACACATTACGCATAGGATGGGGAACACCGAACACACAGCAGTAAGAAGATCGAACGCATAGGATGGGGAACACCGAACACATCGCATTAAAAACATCGAGCACCGAACACATAGAATGGGGAACACCAAACACATAGCATGGGGACCATTGAATACATAGGATGGGGAACACCGAACACATAGGAGTAAGAGAAAAGGGCACACCGAAGCGGGGGTGGACAATGAGAGGACAGGTGCTGCCATCCAGGGTTCGGTATCCCAGCAGGGTGTGGGCACCGTGGACCTCACTCCAACGCTCCCCCCGGGTCCCCCGGAGAGCGGTCCCGCTGCAGGGATCCACTGCATCCACCCAGGCCCCCGCGGCCCCTATGTGCAAGGCGAAGTTGTTAAACCACACCAGGAAGCTATCCAATAGTCGATCCATCTCCTGTGCCACCTGGCACACACAAAAACGGATGAGTGATTATCTCGCCTTGCCCAGCGCACGGAAGCGAATTGTTTACTGGCCATACGAATGACATGAATGTTCCATGTGCCCACTCATGTCGACTAGACGTTCTTGTCAGAAAGCTTACCTGCGAGAGACGCCTGCAAGGATGGCGGCACGGTTAATGAGATCAATGCTGTACATAAGGCGACTCAAGATGCATCTCAGGCCAAGTCGCCACTGGGACACAGAGAATCGCATGCCGCCAGCAAGCTTTTTCAAATAGCCGTGACAGATTGAATGGGATATTCTATTGCAATAAAGGATGTTCAAACCCCAGCTGCCTTGGAACAACCCTCTCAATTGTCCCCACACGGAAGCCTCATAGGGGAAAGTTTAAAAAAATCTGAATGTACAGTGAGAATGGCCAGTAAGGGTGGGTTTCGCTCAGGGTTTAACAATTTTGCAGATCCTCTGTGGCCATTGTCAACATACCTTGCACCCCCCCACCCTGTTTTGTAAACACGATAGCGATGCTACGTGAGTACCAATATCACTCTGTAGCGTCACAAACCAAGTGACCTAAATCCATCAATCGAACATATGACAAAGGCAAAATACTCATTCAAAATACAAGTTGAAAATCTAATGGTACCAATATTTTACTCCCTGTGGCAGAAAAGTATTGATTGTCAGCGTATTCAGGTGGACTCTGTATATCCCCTCTCCGCTCTCAAACACCCATGCGTTTCACCATCCCCCGCCCCTCCCCAACACACAGCCCAAAGGCCCCACACAGGGGCACGCCCATGCTAACGCACTTCTTCCTTTGAACGGATATCCCTAGATTCCATTCCACATCCACTGCACAAAAGAACAATCCCACAGATACCGTGACGATCCCCGACAGATCTGTGGGACGAAGAAATGAAGGGCAGAGGGGAGGGGTGTGCGGGCACCTCAGGGCAGAACGGGGAGCCGGGACAAGGAGCCAGGTCGCAGCGGGCCCTCTGCCACGTCAGCAATGCCACAAGGGGCTGGGGACCAGCGGGAGCGTCCGGAAAGACCGCTGCCACCCTGGCACGCAGCTGCCTGCCGAGGCCATGCACGGTGACCTCCAAGTTTGCTCCCCCGGTCGGTCCCGCGACAGCCTGGCCTTGGAGGAGCCCCTGGCCCGGGCCCTCCTCCGCGCTCCCTCCCCCCACCAGCAAGGGCCCCAGAATGAGCGCTCCCTGCTGAGACGCCTGCCCCTCAAAGTCTGGCTGCTCCGCTCCTCCCCCCCGACCTGCACCTCGATGCCCACCCCTTCTCAGTCGGACACCACCGACAAACGCCACTGCCCTCTCTTCCACCTCAACACCACCACCATTATCACCATCATCATCATCATCATCCCGCTCATCATCATCGCCATCATCGTCGTCGTCTTCTTCATCGATGTATCATTATTGTCTTATTCCCAGAATCATTGTTTTCAACTTCATCACCTTTGAATTTCACCGGCAGCCATCACAGCCTGAGGCCACACCCACGACATTAATGCATCATTATGAGCCCGGCGGCATCATGCATCATCATCAGCCGGCCGACATCACCATGACCACAAACATCCACATGGGCAGCAAACGTTGCATAAGGTGAAACAGGCTCCATAAAAATAGGGCAAGCAGATTTGGCAATCCCCCCCCCCCCTCTTGAAAAAGGAAAGGAGAAAGGGGGAGAAGGGGTATATAAAGGGGGGAAAAAGGGGTTGTTGAAAGACGGGGCCCAGATAGAGAGATGTGAGCCCGTGTATGATGTGGCATTGTATGCATCAGGGATGTTGACTGTAGAGTCATCTCCAGACACGGGCAGCAGATAGGCCAAGAAGCTGTGTACAAACACAAGGGAAGCTATAGCCGAAATCTTCCTTAGCTGGCATAAGTTTTGAACCACAGGCCCCAAACCCCCTTCTCCTTCCAGGCGGCAATAAGTCGAGGATTCACCATATCGGTTCGGGAAGTATCAACTTAGGAATGACGTACCTTCATCCGGTCCTGTCCCATCTCTGTGGGGGCTGTTCGCGCGGTCCACATGCACTGCTTGCGGTACACATTGGTCATGCTCGGGGCTCTCGGCGGTGCCCTTCTCGGCGAAAGCCTGAACCACAACACCCGCGTGCATGGGAATGATGCGGAGGAATGTTTCGTGCCCTTCACTGAAACCCCATCACGGGCCGTGCCTAACCTGACGTGGGTTTTCCCCCTTCGCGGGTAAACCCCGTATGCCTGCCCTGTGGGGAGAGGGCAGGAGGCCGGGAGAGGGGCATCTGTGCACTTCGTCACATGCTTCACCCATTGATTGATCGTTGTTTTGCGCATTTCACCAACACCGCATCCCACGCCTCACCCCATGAATGTTTTGCGCGTTTCACAAAAACCGCATCCCACGGCTCACCCCATTCATGTTCTGTGCAATCCACCACAAGCCCCATACTCACCAAATGTGCTCTAAAATCTCACGCATGCCACTGCCTTAGAGGCACATCGACTCTCAACATTCAGGGTCACAACCCACTAGCTTAATGCTTTCCTTTCCCTCAGCTTGCCCCCACGTCCCCTTCCCCCCCTTCCTTTCTAATAGGGGGGGCAAGCAGGTGGGGAAAGAAAGAAGAGATCCGCATTGCAAAGCCTGAAGTTCAAGTAGATCCCACTGCGCACTGTACCTAATCCCATAAAGCGCATCACCGCACACCAACAACCCCCCCTCCACACACACACACACACACACACACACACACACACAGAGAGAGAGAGAGAGAGAGAGAGAGAGAGAGAGAGAGAGAGAGAGAGAGAGAGAGAGAGAGAGAGAGAGATTGTGTGTGTGTGTGTGTGTGTGTGTGTGTGTGTGCGTACGATGGGGGGCAGCTGAGGGGGGATGCAAAGAGTTGAATGCGGGAATGGGTCAGGATCTTTGGAGGGGGGGGAGGCGGCAGTTGGGGGGACTGACTGTGGAGAGGTGAGAGAGGCGGGCGGTGAGGCCCGCCAGCTCAGCAATGCGTTCGGAGAGATCCACCACCTCTGTAAAGCTATATATCAGGCTCAGCGTGGCAAAGGACGCGTTGGAGATGAACTCTGCTCGTCTGCCGCTGTCCCAGGCCGCTCCCGCCCCTGCCCCCCCCCCCCCCTCTGCCTCCTTCAACGACCCAGCTCGTTAATTTTACATGCTCCCGCCCCTCCCCCCAGATGGCTCCTTCAACGACCTGCCTCACTAAGTTTACACGCCCTCATGTTCATGGGCCAAAAGCCAGCTTCTGCAGATTGTGCGGTTCCAATTTGGAGTTGCATTAGATATGGAGATAGATAGGTGGCTATTATGGATGGATTTTGGCAGGCACAGCAGGGCTGCATCGGTGCATTGGGGCTTGACTGACTTAATGAAATATGTATGAGGACCCAGGAGGGCATACAGGCTCCACACCCCCCCCCTCTCTCTCCCCCCCTCTCTCTCTCTGTGTGTGTGTGTGTGTGTGTGTGTGTGTGTGTGTGTGTGTGTGTGTGTGTGTGTGTGTGTGTGTGTGTGTGTGTGTGTGTGTGTGTGTGTGGAGGGTTGGTGTGCGCAAGGATGTACTGGCAAGTGCCCGGGGGGGGGGGGTGTTGAGCTCTAATGGTCCCAGACCTGCATCAGGTGAAGCTGCAGTGCAATATCTTAGAAAGTTTAATCTTTGTAAGGATAGAGGCCCAGTGATCCCCAGTCAATGGGGTTTAATAGGTACAGGGAGGCAATGTGAGCACACATGGGCGTGTGAGTGCGCCGTCTCTGTGCTTTCCCCCCACCTTTCTCCCTCCCCCTTACCTCCCTCTCTTTGTTCTCGCCATGCTTCTCCCACATGTGCAAACACTCTCCCCTTCTTCTTGAACACACACACGCGGGCCCGCGCGTGTGCGCACGCACGGACACACACACACACACACACACACACACACACACACACACACACACACACACACACACACACACCCACACACACGCACACCCCCCCTTCTCTCTGTGTCTCTCCACCTCTCTCCCGCCCTCTCTCTGTGTCTCTCCACCCACCCCTCTCTCTCTCCCTCTCCCCCCCTCCTCTCTCTCTCTCTCTCTCCCTCTCTCTCTCTCTCTCTCTCTCTCTCTCTCTTTCTCTTTGTCTCTCTCTCTCTCTCTCTCACACACACACACTCACACACACACACACACACACACACACACACACACAGACACACCCCCTTGATCAAGACCACCAGGAGACCAGAGCAGAGAGAGACACACAGGCCACCACAGAAACAGAAAAGAGCCAGCGCGGCCCGGGCCCCACGTGCATCACGCTTTGAAAATGTGTGAAAGCAAATGAAAGGCGGTGTGGGACGGGGCCAAGGGGCGTCAGGTGACAGGCGCACCTCCGAAGATGGGAATGGCCACGCACAAGTAGTTGAGAAGTGCCCCGCTGTACTCCAGCGCTGTACTGCATCCCGCAAGTGCCCATTGCCACATTAGGAGACAGAGAGAGGCCCTCCGCAGCCCCTCCACTTCCCGCTCCAGCTCCGCCCGCTCCGCTCCCGTCCCTCTCCACATTGCCACCTGGCGTACAGCCACATCAGTCCCCCCAGCATCATCGGTAATTACTCGTCAGGTGGGGATTCTCCGGACCCCGCCCCTGTTCCTTGCAAGAGACAGCTGGCAAACTTGTGCGGGTTTTAAACCCACTGCCATGCTTTGCAGGACTCTGTGCATCAGTTAAAGGTTCCGAACCGACTCCAGTTTGAAGGTCCTGAACCGACTCCGGTCCCAGGGACCGGAGTGCATTCAGTTCCGAGCCCCTCAATGTGTCCCTGGTCAAAGCCTCCTGCGTTGTCTTTTTGTGTCTGCAGCGCACCCCCAATAACACGTGCGGCGGGTTCACAAGCAATTTGGGTCAGAAGTACACAACTAGTACGGTTTGGTAAAAAGTGCTCCAGTGGCGCCCCCGGCAGATCAGGTGCAGTTGCCTGATGTGAATTCAGGTGCCATTGCCTGATGTGGGCCAGAGACAGACATGTCTCTATGTGGTTGGGAGCAAGGGCTCTCAGCTGTCGAATGCCTGACTATAAAATTACACTGTGTGTGTGTGTGTGTGTGTGTGTGTGTGTGTGTGTGTGTGTGTGTGTGTGTGTGTGTGTGTGTGTGTGTGTGTGCACACGCGCGCGCGCGGAGGATTAGGTCGGGAGGGAAGGACTCAGGGTGTTTGGAGACACATGTGGCAGAGTTACAGACTTCAATACAAGGGCGCGGATGAATCAAAAGCGAAAGACTTCTACTCCCGGAGGGGGAAGGGGGGGACGGAGGGTGTCTTTTTCCCCCTCGGTGCGATCCACTCCCCACCTCCCCTCTTTCATATATGAGGGGGGCTGGGGAAGGGTGAGGCGGAAGGGGGAGGGAGGAGGAGGGGGAGAAGCTACCTCCTCTTTGAACACACGAATGCGCATTTGAGCAAAGCGCAAGTCCCCTTCAGCGCGCTCCTTCACGTAGAGCCTCCTCGCAATTGGAGCCAGCAGCAATCTGAAGCCACAGGAGGACAAAGGCCAATCTTAAGATTGATTTTCAACCTCCCATATGCATTGCTTCCTATCTCATAAGATCTCATATCATCTTAAAAATTTACACCTGTTTGGCTCCTTAGGTGCAGAGCCTTTGATGCTGTCAGTAGACTGTTTGGGAACAGCCACTTTTGAATGCAAGCCTTTGGCCACAGATAATAACCCTCCCGGATTCACTAGGGACCCTTGGAATTACAAAGTGTGAGCCCCCCCCCTCCCCCCCCCCAGACTGTGCGTCTCCCTCCCTCCCCCCCTCCCTCCCCCCCCCCCCATCTCTCTTTCACTCAAGAACACACACACACACACACACACACACACACACACACACACACACACACACACACACACACACACACACACGCACACACGCACACATACACCAAGACACACACACACACACACACACACACACACACACACATGCGCACGCATATACACACATGTGGGACCGGCATGCAGGCATTCAAAAGCCACGGCTGCAAGCCGGTTGCAAAGTTCAGAAAGTCTCGGGCTAAGGGGCGGAAGAGCAGCAAGGGGCATGGTCCTTGTGGCGGGTCTCTTGCAGAGCAAACCCCCGCCGGGGGGAACCCACATTTAAAGGGGGCAGGGCAGTGGGGGCCCCATCTTTGAAGGGGAGGGCAGTGAGGACCCCAGCTTTGAAGGGGGAGGGCAGTGGGGACCCCAGCTTTGAAGGGGGAGGGCAGTTGGGACCCCAGCTTTGAAGGGGGAGGGCAGTGGGGACCCCAACGCTGAGGGGGAGCGCAGTGAAGCCCCAGCTTTGAAGGGGAGGGCAGTGGGGACCCCAGCTTTGAAGGAGGAGGGCAGTTGGGACCCCAGCTTTGGAGGGGGAGGGCAGTGGGGACCCCAACGCTGAGGGGGGTGCGCAGCGAGGCCCCAGCTTTGAAGGGGGAGGGCAGCCGGGAGCCCACCTTTGAAGGGGGAGGGCGGTGAGGAAGAAGGCGTAGACCAGCAGAACGGGGCCCACAGACACAATGCTGAGCATCCACCAGGAGTAGAAGGCGACCTTGAAGGGGGCGGCCAGCAGTACCGCCACAACGGCGGCCAGGCTGTCGGAGAAGCGGGCGGCGTCCTGCACGATGCGCTGGTCTGGGTTGTCCAGGAGGCCCTCCAGGCTGTAGAAGCGTTCCCCCTGGCAGTACTGGTCCTGCAGCTTCCTCGTCAGCCGCACCCTCCATCTGCCCCCATGCCACGGTCTTCCCTGAGTATGTCTGTGTGTGTGTGTGTGTGTGTGTGTGTGTGTGTGTGTGTGTGTGTGTGTGTGTGTGTGTGTTTTGTGTGTGCATCTGTGTGGGAGGGGTCGTCGCTTGGGGTGCAAAATGGGGTCCGGCAAGGGGGTGGGGATCAGAGAAAGGGGGTGGGAGAGGGGGGGGGGAGGGTGGGAAGGCAAGGGGGAAGAAGGAGGGGGGAGGGGGAGGGAAAAAGGGACGGCATGGACGTGGGGAAAGGCTAACGGGAAAGCATGGGAGGGGGGTGAGAGCAAGTGCGGTGGTGCGGGGGTGAGAGAGGGAGAAAGACCGAGAAAGAGAGACCTGGGGAAGGGGGGAAGAGGAGGAAGAAGGTCGGGGAGGAGGGAAGAGGAGGAAGAAGGTCGGGGAGGAGGGAAGAGGAGGAAGAAGCTGAGGGGGAAGGAAGGGAGAAAGTCAGAGAAAGAGAGAGCTGGGGGAGGGGAGGGGGGAAGAGGAGGAGAAAGAGAGAGCTGGGGGAGGAGGAGGAAGAGGGGAAGAGGAGGAGAGCTGGGGGAGAGGGAAAGAGAGAGCTGGGAGAGGTGAGTGGGGGAGGGGGGACAAAGAGGGGCGCTGCCCAAAGTGGAGAGGAAAGCTGGGAGAGGTACGGCCAATGTGCAAATTAACATGCACATGTGCAGAAGACTTCACATGGCCACCGTCAGCGATACCACTCTCTATCAATACATTGGTTATTATCTACGGATTCATCAACAAGAACCTAAATAGAGGTTTAGTCCATGACTGATACACAAATGAGGTGAAGAGTATTCCCCTTATTGAGCAATGGCTTGTCACGAAGACTGCGGATGAGATATGTTTAGAAAAGGTATGATGCATATTTTGGGCAAGAACCCTCCTACTGTTAGAAACTCACATAAGAGAGAAGTAGCCTGTGAGGAAAGTGCGTGTTGATCTCAGCACGGTCGCAGCGATGAAAGCTGCTGATGCCCCAAGTATTAAAGCTCCGAACTTCCCCTGGTCCTTGTCCACAAGGACTCTGTAGAAGTATCCATTCACCTTTCCCACTGCGATGCGGAGCAAAGCCTGTGAGTTTGGCATGAACCTTTCTCCCTTGAGGTCAACTTCAACTTTTTAAGTAAAAGGGTGAGACATCCTGGAACATTGCCACAAATATGCTATTGCCGTGGTGCAATGTATATGAAGAAGGAAGCCCAGCAAAGGTTCCCTGGTTTCCGATATCCCTGCTTACCTCCCCTGGCATGTCCCTGTCCCAGGTTACCTATAGCTTCATAGCTATACTCAATCTCAAAAGTTGTGGGATTTAAGAACTAAAAACTATCTTTTTAGTAATCTTCTATGGGGTTCTTTCGGGTGGGCCTGTTTGTCCTCATGCGTCACATTCCACATCGCACTCACCTGGGACCTCACTGTGTACTTCTTGAAACCCTGCCTTCAGGCCTTTGCACATTAGAGGCTTAACAGTCAAAAATTGGGAACCTCATCGCTGGTGGCATGTCGTGTCATATGGACATCCAGCCAGTGGTGTTACTAGGGAATATGCGCTCTCTTTGACATGTGTGGTAGTGGCCTCAATCTTGTTTTACCCCCCCCCTGCATGCTGGCTACTGCACACGGCTCGCAGCTTTTTCTAAAGGTCCCTGGTTGCTCACATGCTTTTTGTACCGTGACACAGCCAGGGAATCTACAGTATCCAAACCAAGACCTGCCATGCAGAAAGCATTGGAATGAATAGTTTCAATGGGCTTGTGACGTAGCATAAGGTGCAGGCGGATAGCGCACCCTGAGCACCAGCCAAAGTGTCGGCTAGAGACAGAGCCACCAGAGCCAGCCCACCCCAAGGCCGGACACTTGAGAGGATACCAAAGAGATCACGAAGAAATGCTGTATTGACACTTACTCTTTTTTCCCATGCCACCTACAGACGAAGCCATGCACTGAGCGTCAGAAGTCGAAACTGGACTGCCGACATACCGAAAGACACTGTCTACCAAATACAAAACCCAGGCGTTTAGACTTTGCAGAAC
Source organism: Botryococcus braunii (assembly GCA_002005505.1). Taxonomy (NCBI): domain Eukaryota; kingdom Viridiplantae; phylum Chlorophyta; class Trebouxiophyceae; genus Botryococcus; species Botryococcus braunii. The sequence goes on from KV908422.1 coordinate 255,325, forward strand.
ATAGTCACCTCTGCATCTTGTCTTGGCTCTGCGGATTCCTGGGCAATTAAGGGGCACAAGACGTCCTTATCCGAAGACATGTAGGCATCCGACAGTAGACCCGAGGGTCCAGCCCATGGATTGCGGTTAGCAATTACCGCACTGCATTCATAAACGTTCTCTGAGAAGATACGTAGGGCCAAGGGTACTGCCAGGTATACAGTATATGTACAACTTGCATGAAACCGTTGAACAACTCAGTGGGAACGGCTATGTACATCAAGTGAACTTGATCATGAACCGGTCACCTTACGCGTTTCTGTTGTCAAGTATTTGATTGAGGTACGCCTGGGAGAACCGTTTCTAACCACATCATGCATATCATGTATTCAGCTGAGAAGGGTCTCTAATGTCATGAAACATATAAACGAGATTCTGGTATAGCCTGTACAGAAGGGCGTACGACGTGTAATCCTTGGAGACGCAGAGGAGGATCGCCTCAGGAGAGGGGTTTTTCGTCGGGCTTTCATTTCAGATACACGGATCCTAGTCAGGTGACTAGTCATGCCGCCAAGAACAGGATATGCTCGGCCAGTAAGTCATTCATTCGTCGCGGACGAGACCCGATTGGAGGACTGGCTATCAATTATTGCAAGATGACGTTACGGATTGCGCATTGAAGTATTCTGGCACTGGTGGAAGACGAACACACAAAAAGATTATATATATTCTGTGGCATTGCACTCACTTTTACCTCGCACGCAGACGTCCGACGGCACAGATGGAAAATACCGGATGATTATCGAAGATAGTATGGCCCATCATAGTGCTTTTCAATATTCTTGTAATGGTCTATGGCTTTAGGGTCACGACTGACAATAATTTTGTCGTGCACAGAGTACAAGCTCCTGGCGAGCTACAGAAAGGGGATGCGAAGTTTCTTCTATGCGACTGTAAGTAATCTCTAAAGCTTGTTGTCGTCCATGTGTATTTTGTGCAACTCTAGGGTAAAACCATGCTTATTGTGTTTTGATTCTCTGTTGTTTGTCGTTGGCCCTCCACTTTTGACACGCAAGTTCACGGTGTGTTGTTGCAGATTATTCTTGGACTGTTTCGCACAAGCTGGCAGACAATCCCTTTCATTCTTCAAGGTGCGTAGTGTTGATAAGAAACTGGTGGGCACTCCCTGTCGTCAAACCACTGCTCCTCTGGAAGCAAGGTTTTTGTTTCAAATATATTAAATTGACAATATCAGGTGTTCTGGGGTGTTGGGTTCAC
>KV908422.1:261581-276581 GCA_002005505.1 Botryococcus braunii
CATATGGTGACTTGATGGAAGATAGAAAAGCATTAGCTTGCCGCAAGAGTGTCAGCACCTCACTATACCGCTTTTCCAAGAAGGTCTTGGCATTCGTCATATTTTTCCCTATGGCGCTGGCTTTCCAAGCAAAATAAGAGCCACTGGGATCGATCTGGTATAGTTGCGGTCCGTTGTCATCAAATCCTGCCATGAGAAGGGATACACCAAAAGGCCGTACCCCTCCTCTCTCTGGCCCCCCGAACACTTTGTCTTAGCTATGGGCAGACATGAGAGCAAGGCTGGGTAGTTCTTTAGATAAGTCTACTGCGTGAAACAAAACACTGCAACACACAATACAAAGTTGATGCGAGAAAGACTCTAATATTGGAAACAATTTGACAAGGGGTTTATCAACATTTTACATTCTTAAAAATCTCTAAGGAAAACAAATCTTCCCCTCTCCAACCTTCCCGGAAGGGACTTTCTGTGTCTCCCTTTCGGTCAAGACAACCCCATTTCCCATCGAGCGTTCTGAGATACCCACTGATTTCAACCATGCTCAAGCCAACCTCGAGAATGTCTCCAAACACCCAATTATGCGCACGTAGACGGCCATTACAATTGCTAATTGTGCCAGTATATGTGTTCAAAACATATGGTGATCAATAACAATGCGATAAAAAAACCCGTGACTTGTTTCTAGAATAGGTTTTGGAAGCTCCAGCATGGATTACTTACGGGTGAACTCCTGACATACAGATGCTGTCTCTCGGCAGAGCTGCGCCACTGGAATATTTTCATTGTACATTCTGTGATACACCTGTAAAAATGCAGATAGAAGAAAAAGTCAGAGATAAAAGTGCAACACATTTTTAAAACACTTCCCAGTCACAGGGTCTTTCATACCTGGGCTTGTTTGCGTGCTTTGCGAACGAGGATTCTGGAGTCAGGACCCATGCCACTGTAAGCTACTCCAATATTTGGAGTCAGCAAAGATATTTTCTGCACTGTTGACTCATCTACCAGTGTTGACCGCAGCTTCTTCTCTGTTGCGATCACTACACCATTGATCGCCTTGATCCCAAGCGAAGTCGCTCCAGCATTCACGGCATTAAGCGCGTATTCAATTTGCACAAGTTTACCACTAGGACTGAAGGTTGTCAAAGAGAATGAATACTGCAGCGTCCCCTCCAAATGTCAGATCAGCTCTACGGCAACAAGAAGAAAGTCCTTTCCATACAACAATGAGAACGTAATGTCATTTTTACTAGAGTTATATAGATGCATAAAACTAGATCGAGTGCAGTGCCCGATTTGCTCCAAATGACTTGACAGATCATTGACAGTCGCCACAGGAAGAGGCCAGTGGTGCACCTGAGATTCGCTCATATTTGAACCTAATGAAAACTGGATTAACCTGGAAAATGCCCACCGTAAACCGTATAGTGTCTCTTCTACTTTGAAAGGATGCACATTCAGTAAACACTTAAAAGGGCCCTCACAATCAGGACAATGCCTACACCAGCACCGCAGGATATTGTTCACTGCTACTAGCCTCTCTTGACATATTGTCTTGCATGAAAGAACGCGCGCTCCCTCAGTACATGAATGTCGGACGTTCAAGCGCTGGAGACGGGAACTGCATTGAAATCGCGTAAATGTGGGCACGTGGTTCACCAAGGGCCTGTCGTGCCGGTACGGCGTCCGTACTTCGGACGATTGGCACGGACAAAGGGCCTCCATCGTTCATTTGCTAGCTATGATTGAAGTAAAATCTACCGTCGTCGTGAAGAAAAAACCCGCACGGTGTTTAGTTCTTTTGTAAAACCATCTTTTAGTGGATTCACTATCTTGATCTTTTCGTCGGGACGGGTGGCCCCGTCTAGGGCAGTTCGACAGTTAATGTTGCCCGTCCATGTAAATCATGATTTACTGTTCAAAGTGTCCTAAATTCACGAGCGATTTTTTCCTCGTTGGATTTTGGCAGTCTTCGATTGCATTTGGTGGAGCGTTCTCCCGGCGTGGAAAGCATGCGATTTGGTAGAGCGCTACAGCAGCCACTGGAACTTTCCCGCAGGTAAAATATTATCTGAAGGGTCGATTCTATTTTCTCACCCAGCTGGGCAGGGAGCGCAAGTCGAAGATAAACTTCTGGTGTGGCTTTAAGTCAAACTTCTCGTCGTCTTTCAGGTGCCATTCGAGCCGCTACGGCAGCCCCAGCATCTCTTACATATTTCCATCCCAAAGAACTTTTCATGAAAAGTTCGAACGTAGATACAGGGCTAATGCGTCATCTTCTCGATCAGCTGGTTCAACCTCAAAGGTGGACGATCAACGCATAACGATATTCTACAAGTCTGGATGGTCTGAAGTTATCCTGCATGGATCAGTAGAAGGCAGTGAATGGCAAGATTACGAACTATACAAGGTAGCTTGATGCAGTAAATATGCAGATTGCATGGCAAATTCTGTGTGAGCCTCTTGTGTAGGAGTCTCCTGACATGACTGGTGACCCATGCAGGTCAGGGATGATCTGTGGGCAGTAGATATAAACTTGCAGAATGGCAAGTCTTCAACAAATCCCCCATTGGAGTTCGTTCTGAAGAATGGATTGGGAACAGACTGGGACAAAAGCCCTGACGGTGCCAACTACATTGTCACTGAGCAGGGATCGCACATTCTTTTTGATGGTCGACTGCATCCCACGACTGGAGAACGCTTCATGCTTGTCAGTGATTTGGATGACACAATGATTGGAGATGACGAAGCGGTGAGGATTTGGTTTGGTATGTCGTACGTGGACAGCTCTTGGCCATGTGCAAATGGGTTTCTCTGCTGATGTTAGGCTTGTTGCGTCCATGTCGAATTTTGGAGCAGGGCTAGCAGCATCTTGTCTTTGGATTGAAATGCACACTACCGGTCAGCTTGCACATGAACAAATGTGGAGCATGTCCAATCTGAAGCCCCCAGAACTTGTTTGGGCCGTCTAAGTTCTGCTAAGTTCCCTGACAGCTTTTGATGTGTGGCCTCGTGTGCATGGGAAATCATGACATCAAAGGGGACACTGTGTGACGAGGTCAACATCACGCTGTCCTGGGGCAGCCAACGCACACGGCAACCTTCCGAGCTTTATCTGGCACCCGGTCTATGAGATGTAATTGGTTGAAACTGAGTTGCTTGTCTTTGTTGTGCAGACCAAGGCCTTCAAGACCTACTGGGAAAGGGGCCCAGCGCTGCTAGGTGGTAAGCTTGTTTACAACACAGGGCGGCACCTCGGAAAGTACGAAGCCCTATATGGGGAAAAGTGGGCTTGCATGGCGCGCCCTGACGTGTTGATCTGCTCTGTTGGAACCGAGGTAGGCCCTTGAGTTCAAGTCTCCGACAAAACAGTGCCTCCAGAAATAGAGGTGATAAGAAAGGCCGTAATGCAAGCTTTTTACTAATGCAAGCTCTTTCGTATGTAAGTTCGCGACTTGTATGCACGTCCCAATCGAGTTGAGCCTCTGACTTATTTTTGAGAAGTAGCACGGCAAGGCACATGCCTTCTGCTTCTGCTCACCAGATTCCATTTTTGTCACTGCGTTCTCAAGGATTTCGCACATGCCAACACGTGATCCCCCGCTAGTCCTCTTGCAACATCAAAGTGGCGCGCCAAGGCCAGACTAATTTGGACATGTGGGTGAGGTTACATTCCTTGTGACCGTGGCTGGATTGTCAAATTTGCAAAAAGGGTGCGGGGATCTCGCAGGTGTATGAGTGGGATGGAGCAAAGAAAGCATTTAGACCGGACAAAGCTTGGGTGGGGTGCTTGGACGCGGGGTGGGACTATGAGGTTGTGAAGGAGACGATGATGCAGCTGGTCAGCAAAGTGAATGATCCGTCACGGCTCAGATTCAATGCTCCAGATGAACAAAACGCCCACAAGTGCACGTGCATGGTGGCCCTTGAAATCCTCTTGGAGGTGAGGAGCCCCTTGAGGCTTGGGAGCATGTCGCCCGTTGAGTTCTCCTCTGTGCCAATATCACTGTAGGCAGCAGCCATGCATGTTGGCTCTTACCCCTCCAAGTTGAATGTGTTGTGAGGGAAAGCTACTGCGTAATATGCCAGACATCTTGTCTCCATTTTGGGAGTGCTGCTGTGCTTGTGACTGTGCCTTGGAGAGCACACCTGTGCCTGTGCCTTTGAGAAAAGCCCCCCCCCCCCCCCCCCCCGCGGGGGGGTTCCAGCCTTCCTGTGCCTGTGCCTTTGAGAAGCACGCCCCCCCTCCCCCGTTTCCAGCTTTCCTGTGCGTGTGCCTTTGACCCCCACCCCCCCGGGGTGGCCCTCCTATGCTTGTACCGTTGAAGGAGTGCACTACAGTATTGTTCCTTGCTCTGCTGATGCACTTCATTTACCTGCAAGCAAACTGCTGAGTATCACGGTCAAGAGTTACTGGGTTGTTCTTCGCACCCTTATTCTCCTGTGCAATCACTTAAAACTGTCCTAGTTGGCATTTTGGACTTCTCCTTCCACTTACGTGCACTGGCTCAATATGGATGAGGTCTTCATCGATGGGCAGTCTATGTCTTTCATGTACTTTGCCTCTGTGCCTGATGTTTCAGGGCGTGAGGAGCTCTCAACTCAGTTTGTTTGAGATCCAGTCCCCTTATTTTTTCTCCCCCTCATCTTCCTGTACCATTGCCACTACTTGGACCCTCTGTCTCCTCTCACTCGGCCACTTCCACCTTCTGTAGCAATATGTATGTATGCATGCAGAAAGAATGAGGAGGAAGAAATGAGGGGCATGTTCATGCAAAAGTGTGTGTCTTGCCACACGGATGCGTGTTTGTGCGTGTGCGCTCTCTCTCTCTCTCTCTCTCTCTCTCTCTCTCTCTCTCTCTCTCTCTCTCTCTCTCTCTCTCTCTCTCTCTCTCTCTCTCTCTCTCTCTCTCTCTCTCTCTCTCTCTCTCTCTCTCTCTCTCTCTCTCTCTCTCTATCTATCTCCCCCCCCCTCTGTGTGTGTTGTGTGTGGGGGTGTGTGTGTGGGTGTGTGTGAGTGTGTGTGTGTGTGTGTGTGTCTCTGCTTGTGTGCGTGCGCGCTCACACGTGTGTGTGTTGTGTGTGTGTGTGTGTGTGTGTGTGTGTGTGTGTGTGTGTGTGTGTGTGTGTGTGTGTGTGTGTGTGTGTGTGTGTGTGTGTGTCTCTGCTTGTGCGTGCGTGCGTGTGCGGCCGTGCGTTTGTGCGTGCAATGTTGGTCCTCCTGGAGAGCAAATGTCCAACCTGTGCCGGCAGCCCTCTACATTTTCCTGGACGTGGGGGGGTTCGTATGCCGGTGCGGGTGTGACATTGCAGCCCCTGGCCTGGCAGTAGGGTAGGTGGAGTCACATTACTAAGACTTTTGAACCTTCTGGACACAGATTCAGGACAAAGTTGAGAAGCAGTTGGGCAGCGCCGGGGTTCAGTACAAATTCATTGCATCTGGAAAGGGTGCACATCGGTTCGTTGACATAATTCCAGAAGCTGCTGGCAAGCTTCCGGCACTGGAGTATGCCTCACTTCCTCTCTGCCCTGCATGCTAGTGCACAACAAACTAATTCTGCTTTGTTGTTCCCCCTCAGCCTTTCATGCAAGGTCCTGCTGGTGTAGTTTTCTGGTGGATGCTCATGCTCTCTTGCCCATATCTTTGATTTCTGTGGGGCTGGCTCACGACCCCCTTGATGTTTAAAATATTATTTTTTGCACCAGACCCTTTCAGGGGCTGCATGCGTTCGCCCGAGGCCATTCTTCCCTTGTTTTAAAGGGTCCTGTGCGACTAGCACTGGAGTGTGACGTCTGTAAATGCATGCAAGGATTATGGTCCATCAATTGTAGGGCCTAGTTTCCGGCACTGCAGTGCTGGCCTGAAGCAGCATAATCAGATTAGTTTGTGAAGGCTTTGTACATAAGGATGCTGCAGAAATTTGATGGGTAGCTTGGGGGCTTGGCGAAGGTATGTCCGGAAGAAGTATGGCTTCGAGGCATCCCATGTAATTGCTTGTGGTGATTCTGGCAACGACAAAGACATGTTGGCAGGGGACAACCTGGCCATCGTTGTTGGGAATGCCCACGATGAACTCAAGGAATGGGCGGAGGGCATTTATGAGGATCAAGTGAAGCGCAATGGCACGCGACCACGCATGTACTTGGCTGACAAGACTCGCGCTTATGGCATTCTAGAGGGCTTGGAAGTCTTTGGCTTCAAGCGCTGCGGTTGATGCATTCCCGCATGCTCTTTATCCTCACCAGAGGTTTCTGCATTAGATGTATGGCAGTTCGAGCTTTGCCAACACGTTTAGTAAGAGATGGCCTACGCAATGTTCAAATGTGCGGCTCATTCTTTCTGCTGTGCCCACAGGATTGCAATGTGGGAGGGGGTTCTATTTGGGGAGTCAGGCAAATATCTTCATGATCCTGTTTTCTATTACATTCTCAACGAGTTTGTCAGATCCACATGAAATGTCTCATCCCCTCAAATGGGCATAATCAGTTTGTAATGCTACAAACTGTACTTAGTCTTTAAGCTTGCCTCCCAGTTGGCTGTATGGGACATTTGCTAATCTCCATTTAAGCCTTTGAATGCTTACAGCACAGGCATTACATTCTGACCAGTGATTTACTTGGCTAGCAGGTCATCAATCACCAAGTAGATCAGTGTTTGCAAAGCCATCCGTTGCTTGCCTTTGCAATATGGGCAATGCAGTAACTCCAGGTTGTGTCCGTTGCCAAAAGATGTAGGGGTACTTGGCAAGGTATTCTAGGTGATGTGACTTGCTCAGTGTATTTGTAGATTTGGTTTTAGACAGTTTCATCATGTTCTGTAAACCATTTCATGGTAGAGTAGTTTAGGAGAGAGAAGTCTTCATTATTCATCCGGGTCCGTGAATGCAAGCGTGAAGTAGAACACTTCTCCATTGCAACAATCGTAAGTCATAAGTAGTTCTACGCCACAGAAAACATGTACAAAGCCTGTAGCCCAGGGATATTTTTGAGTTCCAGAGGGTTGTACGAAGTTTCAGTTAATTTTTTTCTCCCCCCCCCCCCCCCTTCCCAAAGAAAAACCTGACACGTCCTGTATTCTGCAAGTTAAAGGCCAATCGCATGGCGTTAAGTCGACCTACCTATGTTGGTAGGTAGAAACCTGTACTCGTAGGGCAATGTATGGTTATTGTCACCGCTTCTTGGGGCAGGGTGCCCAACAGCATCAATGGCCAATTCATAGGTATCCAAATGACACCTGGGTAGACAATGCAAAGCCGTAAATGAGGCTCTGGGTGGATTGTCTCATCTGAGAGTGTCCATAATCGGCTTTTTTATAACTCCAAATTTGTCAGCGAGTATTATTTCTATTGGTTCCCATGCTATTCTTTTAAAGTTTACTGCGCGCCTGGGCCGAGGATGCACTTTGACTTGAGATATGCAGACTGCTCTCAAGTTTGCGTGGCACGGTGTAAGCCTCATGTGGATCACTAATTCTCCCTATTAAGTCTTTGTGGGGCTTACTTCAGACTCCCACGGTTTCAACAAGATGATGTCAGGTCCTCAGGGACATAGTCACACACACTTACACACGCACAGAACACGCCTAGGACAAAGGAAGCTTTGTGCTGCATTCAAACTTCTGGGTTACCAACGAACAAGGGAACTGTGTTATTTAACAAACACCGAAGCACGGAATCTCTTTCCCCACGCATGTCTTTGATCACATGATGGGCCCTCTCCTATGCGTTGACGACATGTTTCAAGCATGACGATCATGCAGGACATTCTTAGTGAGAAAACCCGCATTTGGCAGGAACAATCCAACAGGATGGCTCACACTTCAGTCATCAAAGACTGAGAAGCTCATCAACTTTTCATAAAGGTACTGTAAGGTTTGCTGCACAGAAAAAAAATTACAAGATAGATGTCACGTGAGTTTGTAGTACGCCCTTACATTACTCTCTAGTGCACCTTCACTTGGACTGAGAACCATTAAAATACTGTTTCAAAAAAATATCAGACTAGACAGCCTGTGCACAGCCCTCCAGCTTTATAAACTTCTTTAACTAATTCACAAGCTGCGCTCCTCGTTACTTCGGCATGGGTTTACAACATCGATCAGACACTACAATCAGCACTATGGTTTGCATGCACTGCAACCAACCGGTACCCTTTGGCAAAAGACACAACCAAAAGGTTGAACATCTGACTAACCCTTCCCACTTAGACGCAGGCATCCACAACATCATCACGGCCCCACAGCAGTGCCATAGATGTGCTCATTGGGGTGTGTCCTGCTCATCATGCATGCGCTGAACAAGGCGTTCGGCAACTGAAAATTGGTGGCCAGTCACACATACGCCCCCCCCCCCACACACACACACACACACATACACACACACACACACACACGCACGCACGCACGCACAGGCACACACGAGGCGGGGCGACGGCTGAAAAGAACGCTCATGGTCTGATTACAAGGCTTGGTACGAGAACAAGCCTGATGAACTCACTTCTTGGTCTTACTCGAGAGACGGTAGTTTCCCTCAAAGCCACTCAACACTTTCACACGACGCTTTTATCACGGCAAGCCAACTTCATGCCACTACTTACGAATGCCTCGGTGCATTATACTGACAAGCAGCTCCGGATCCTTGAACTCTCCAATATGCTCACAAGGAATCCCAGCCTCTTGCAAAGCATAACCTCGTGCACCAAGGCCACCTTCACAAATCATCTTCAACCCATCCGATATCCGTTCGTACTTTACATATGCCTAAACCACCAAAAATGACAACAAAAATCGACTTGCCCCTTTCCACACGAGAAAGTGGAGCATTTACTTTCAAATAGTAAGGTCTGGTTCGTCTTGAAAGACAGAATTTACTTCCAAGTCAACAAAGTCAAAATTAGAGTCTCCCCCATCCTTGATAGATGGAGGAAGCTTCATGGCCTCGTTTATGATTTTTTCCATCGCTTCAACTGTCTGCATCAGCAACACAACATAAATCAAAAAGAGAAAAAAGGGGGAAATAGGAGGGGGGGGGCAGCCATCCATATAATCTCAAGGGTTAAAATTACATACCAAGCCAAATAAAACACAGAAAGCCAAGGAGGCCTCACCTGGCCAGAGTTAACATATTCTTCTGAGGCTGCCAAGAGTTCATCATTCATCTCTGCTACCCCAGGAGGCAAATCTAGGAGGTACCATGGATGCCGCAGTATCTCTGGCAATGTAATACGATTAGCAGGATTTGCGACGAGGAGTCGCGAGACCAAATCCTTGCATTCAGCAGATAAGGGAACATTTGCTGGGAAAGCATAGTCCACTTTCAGAATCCGCTGCAGAGACAAATGTGGGTCAGCACCTGGAAAACTCTATACAAATGAAGAGGAGTCCCAGCAGAGCCTCACCACCCAAAGATTACCATTAAAAAGGGCGCTGTCATACCTGCCTCACATAATCTTTTTGATTTTATTTCCCTAGTGTTGTTGTTTTCATCACGCTTAGCCAAAGCAACTATCAGAGCCGCTAGCCAAAGAGAGAAGAGTTGTGGGTACCTGTAGCATTGTGGATATCTTTTGACCAGGTTGAAGCTCACTGTCCTGTGGCCTACCAAAAGGGTAGGAACCTGTCAACAGGATGTAGAGCATGACCCCACATGACCACAAGTCTGCAGCCTGATAGACACGCTCCTCTCAGTTCCTGATGTGAAAAGGATGTCTTCACAAAACATGTGAACAGAGGCTTCCCATCAGAGTAACTGGGACTCCCTCTCAAACGAAACTCTACTCACCTTTCCATCGTATTTCCTGCCACCGCCAGTAAGGATAACTTCAGGAGCAAGATATGCTGGCGTGCCAACTCTTGAACCAGGCGCTGACTGATATTTCTCATGCTACACCGCAGATCCAAACCCTTACTTATCATAGAAGCTATACACACACACACACACACACACACACACACACACACACACACACACACACACACACACACACACACTCTCTCTCTCTCTCTCTCTCTCTCTCTCTCTCTCTCTCTCTCTCTCTCTCTCTCTCTCTCTCTCTCTCTCTCTCTCTCTCTCTCTCTCAACACAAGCACGCACACAGACACAGACACACAGGCACGCATGTGCTTGCAAGTGATAAAGCTGCCAGCAAGTAGGGCAAACCTTTGAATATCCAAAATCACACAACTTCAGCAACAAACACGTCTCTCCATGCAAGAGAGTATTTTCCAGTTTGATATCTCTGTTCGCCACACCCTGGAAGAATACCAGTCATGTCAATCGGACACACCTATTGCCCCCAGTTTGCCACCACAACCACCAGCAGTAGCCACCAGTTTGCCACCAGTGGAGCAGTTACATCAAGCAATTCATCAGTAGAAGGCGATGCCCCTGTCCCCAAGTAAAGACATTGCAGCAGAGCCGAAGCCTAAACCTTACATGTTATAGACTTGACATGAAGTAGACGACATGAACGAATGGTGCTGACTTCTCCCTTGGCCAGATGACTGGTGTGATGTGCACATACCTTTCGATGGCAGTAATCCAGAGCACACATGAGTTGCTGAAAAAACCAGCGTGCATCACATTCACGAAGCCCATGGGTCTGCTCCACCATGTGGTACAAATCCCCTCTACTTGCATACTCCATTACTATTCCCAGGTGCGACGATGTAAGGAAAACCTGGTTTGCAGCTTGCAAGCAAGATCAGACTGTGAAGAACCTGAATTATTATTGCCAACACGCCACACAGGATATACTGTGGACCACAAACAGCAGTTAGAGCAGCATTTAAGGGGACCCACCTCACGAAGTTCCACTATGTGAGGATGTTGTAATCGCTTCTGATTCAATATCTCTGCTTTCACATATTTGGTAATCTGCATTCCCCAAATGATGGAAGAATATCAGACGTCAACCAAAAGGCTCTTCTTAGAACCCTCCTCAGAATCGCAGTACACATGTGCAAGCTATGCGTAAATTTACGGCCCTACGTACCTTCTCACCCCTCTCCACAAACTTGACTGCGACTAGCTCGTTGGTTTTCGTGTCCAAAACCAGTTGAACTTTACCAAAGGTCCCTCTGTTTAGATCTCGTACCTGCCAACACCGGAAAGTGGTCACCGTCCAACTAAAGAAAAAACAAAAATTGGAAAATAACCGCCACGAAGTGGTTAGGCAAAAGTGGATCTTCACCTTCTTAAATCTAGGATGTTCATCCAACGGTTCCGCCTTGGGGTCCAAACGCCTTTCAAACAGTTGGCCCGGTTGACGCGAAACCATACCCCGCCTTTGTCCTATTATGTGTACCTAGTTTCAGCATCCGTGGCTTACGTTATTTGTACGTACTCACAGTCCTGACACTCGATGCCAGCGAGAGTAAAGACCATGCCAGTTGAAAGAAACAAAAATGCGCGTCCAATCAAATTCCGCAAAAATTGAAAGAAGAGTAGTCCGGGACAGCTTGAACAATCTCTCTTGAGCAGCGGAAACACTTGCCTATAATTCTGTGGGATGATCTTGGTGAGTCAAGTTTGGGTACCCACCTGCCTGAACCGAACGGAAATTGTACATTTCCCGAGGTACAAATGAGCATTAGAATGAGCATTAGAATGAGCATGACGTACATACAGCGGTCGGACTCCAGACTGGTACCGCAAAATCGAAACCTTCAACCCGGAATTAGCGGGCTCCACAGGTGATCTGTAATGCTTTGAGCGGGACAGGATTTCTCAGACATCCCGAAAGTCTTTTGTGCTTCTCATCCTTTTTATAAGCAGTAGGGGTACTCAAATGGGAATGCGTCTTGGAGCTAATGAACAACCTTGCGTGTTGATGGCGCGGACACTTGAAATATCTCATGTCCACTTGTATCAATTTCCATTGGAAATGTCCTTTCCAGAATGCAGCATTGTTTTCCAGTGCTAATCAGACTGCAGTTTCTGGGCTTCGCCGAAAATGCAAAGGAAACACGGCGGACCGTCACGGACTATCAGCTCGGACGGGGATATAGGGAATCAAAAGCATTACCGAGGAGTGAGTTGAATGTTTCTTTAACAATGACATGGAGCAACAGTCATTGCTTTTGTCGTTGTGCTTCGTCTTACATGCTCGTAGCGTGTTAGTATGAAGCCCAGAAATGACTACGGCTTTGGGAATGACAGGGTACGTGGAGAACTTTAGTTAAGAAGAGCGCTCTGGGTTTGGTGGCTCTGGCTTCAGTACTGGTGCTCTTACAGTTCAGAGCAGGAAGCAGAGTGAGCCCCGTTTGCCTGGCCACATGGGTTTGCCAATACCAAAATCTCTTCATCATTTCAGAGTTAACTAATTGGAAATTCCATTCCAATTATAGCTTGATACTGTGTAGAGGTTGTCCTAGGCTGAAGTGGATTTGCAGTGATTCGGAAAGGCGTTGTGCATGTACTGCATGGATTCCTTCTGCAACGATTCCCACTGGAAACTCTAAGGTTACAGCATAAATGTGCGCCATGCAGGTCGGTCACAAGAACGCTGCAAACATTGGAGTTACTATTCGGTCTGTGGCGAACCCGGTATGCAACTCAGCAACTTATTGTTGTTGCAGGACATCTCTGTCTGAATGCTTTGGGTTGACTTTGGGAAGAAATTGCTTTTTGTGATGCAATTCCAAGCTTCTATTTTGTGTCTACTTTACACTTTGAGCCTGCAAATCTCATGTATTGGGACAAACGCGGGCCCTTCTACCGGACACCCCCAGTCGAGGCTGAATGAGCAAAGCTTGACCACGGATCCTGGCCAGCCAGGTGTGATTATGTAGGCAGGTGACTGGAAAGTGCACAAGTGAGAGTTAGAGTGAGGGAATGGCCAGCATGCCCTCAGGCTCCAGCTCATGCGGCACGTGTTGTTAATCACACTGCCTTGGACACATGTGTGTCTGGTGTTGACATAGGTGGCATCCCACGAGTGGGAATCCAGTTAGTGTGGTAGGGCTTGGAAAAGACAACAATATTGAGCTGGGCGTGTTGGGGAGAGAGCAGGACCTCGGCAGGAAGGTGAACTTGGGACGCGTCGCTGGAGTCATAGATGAGGTGCTTCCTCATCGACATGCTGCACATGTGGTCCTTGGTATCATGGCTTCCGTTGAACACACACACACACACACACACACACACACACACACACACACACACACACACACACACACACACACACACACTCACACATGCACGCACACGCACATGCACACTCACACTCACACATGCAAGCACACACACACACACATTCCTCTGCCCCCTTTTGTCGGTCTCTCCCTCTTTCTCTCTCTCTCTCTCTCTCTCTCTCTCTCTCTCTCTCTCTCTCTCTCTCTCTCTCTCTCTCTCTCTCTCTCTCTCTCTCTCTGTGTGTGTGTGTGTGTCCCTTGTCTTCTCTCACTCCCCTCCCTCCCTCCCTCCCTGCTCCCCCCCCTCTCTCTCTCTGTGTGTGTGTGTGTGTGTGTGTGTGTGTGTGTGTGTGTGTGTGTGTGAGTGCGAGAGAGAGAGAGAGAGAGAGAGAGAGAGAGAGAGAGAGAGAGAGAGAGAGAGAGAGAGAGAGAGAGAGATATTGTTTAACTCTTTGCAAGGAGACCATGGTGGATTGAGTGCTCCTGATAAGAGAAGTTGGGACCGAGTTTCAGAGTGGGAGAGTGGATGTACCTGCACACATTGCAGGAGCACCAGCAGCGGTTAATGCGCCACACAACTATACCTAGTCCTCCTGCATGCATCATGTGCACACACACACACACACATACACACACACACACACACACACACACACACACACACACACCGACGTTAACTTGCATACACTCTAACACCCATGGGAGAGAGACCCCACGCGCACAAGGGCGGGGGGGGGGGTTGGTGTTAGAGGGAGAAGGGGGGCCTCAAGAGCAAGGGGCAAGTCAAGTCTGGCATGTTGTGCGGGGGGCCAAGTTAGCGGTGTGATTGACGAGGGGCTTTTGGGGAGGGGGTTGATGATACCCCAGAGGCATCCGTGCTATTCTTTATTTGCTGTGTCCTATCCTGAAGGACATGTAGGAATTCCTTAGCTGCATACTTCACATGCATGCCCGTACTTCACATGTATGCCTGTACTTCACATGTATGCCCATACTTCAGATGTATGTCCGTACTTCACATGCACGCCTGTAACTCACATGCATGCGCAAACTTCACAAGTATGCACATTCTTCACATGTAAGCGCGTACTTCACATGTGTGCATGGGCCGGGCTTGCTCAGCGGCTGGTGCAGGAGGCTGTTCAGCAGGCAGAGAGAAAGCCCGGGGTGCAGCTGCAGCAGGCATTGCAAAATGTCCCCACCGGCAAGGACCCGGGGCCACGTCCTAATCAGGATTCAGTGGGAGACCTGCGCCAGGCGGCTCGGGAGCAGGCGGCCATAAATAGCGGGGTTGCGGGGGTTGGGATGACCGCTGCAGAGGCCGAGCTGGTGGCAGTGGGCCGCGAACCTCCCCCGCCTTCCCCGGACGCGTATGAAATCGCCATCCAGGAGGCACAGAGGGAGAAGGACACCATGCGCGTGCAGGCTCTGACCGAGGCTCGAGAGAGGAAGATCAAGGCGCAGAACAGCCTGGGGCGGCAGGTCATAGCCCGCGCCTCAAAACTGATCCACAGTGTCGTCGAGGGCCGTAAACAGCTGGAACTGGACAGCGCCATTGGTGGCCGGGCTGTTGGCAGTACGAGCGGTACAGCCGTCCAGGATCCTGTCCAGCAGGTTGCCGCCGCCACGACCCGTACTGCAGCAGACTTCGTGAAGCTTGGCACTGCTTTTGGGGGGGAACTCCTGAAGGCGATCCCCATTGACGAAGCCCTGCGAGCTGCAGATCCTCTGGCCGCGGGTTCGACGGCGGTGCCTGGAGGTGCGGGAGCGGGTGCCGCAGGCGACACCGGGGCCCAGGCCGCTGGGGACGTGGAGGAGGACCCGCTCGCCGTCATCAAGGATCCCCTGGATGTGGATGGCCCTTTTGC
>KV908422.1:281581-340760 GCA_002005505.1 Botryococcus braunii
TCTCTCTCTCTCTCTCTCTCTCTCTCTCTCTCTCTCTCTCTCTGTCTGTGTGTCTCTCCCCCCCCCCCCCCTCTCTCTCTCTCTCTCTCTCTCTCTCTCTCTCTCTCTCTCTCTCTCTCTCTCTCTCTATCTCTCTGTGTGTGTGTGTGTGTGTGTGTGTGTGTGCGTGTGTGTGCACGCGCGCCCTCATGTGGGTGAGAGACAGGAAGGGGGGGGTATATTTGGCGGTTGTGCGTGTCTGCCTGTGTATCTGGAGGCTTTCCTTTTTGGTAGGTGTTTTCTGGGGGGCAGGGGGTCACTATGCTTGTGAGGGCGGACGATCTCCTAGGGGGTGAGTTGCTCAGTGGATAGGTCCCGGAAGCAAGATATCCATGCCACCCAAAGTCTGTGTATGTGCATGTTTATGTGCAAGGGTCCCTCCGACAGGTGTATGTCTTCGTGGCGCAGGTGTGGCTGCTGAAGGGGCGGGCAAAGAGTGCGGAAATGTACCGCAGCATGTGGGAGAAGGCCATGGACGACATGCGGGCTCGCCTAGTGCAGACCCCGGAGGGCACCAACCTGACCTATGTGGGAGAGTCATATGGGGGAGGCGTGTGAGTCCTTCCAACCCCCGATTTCCTCTCAATGGAAGCAGTAACAAATGGTTTTTTAAATGCTATAAGTACAGGTAGTTGGATTGGAGGTAGATAAAGAATTTATTTATACCTTGTGGTGTCCTCCACGACGTGTATTCCGGGAGTGCGCTATCATAACTAAGAGGAGGTCTCCGAGTCCCTCCTCCACAGTTGCTGCTGGACCTTGTACTGCATGTGTGGCAGCATGTACCGCTGGTTTACCGGGTTGTGGCTTGCGCTGATTGGACTGCAGGGTGTTTGTATGCTTTTGGTGTTCATCGCTGTCTTTGTCCCCTTCCCTGTCCTGCCTGATGCACCCTTCCCTGTCCTGCCTGGTGTACCCTTCCCTGTCCTGCCTGGTGTACCCTTCCCTGTCCTGCCTGGTGTACCCTTCCCTGTCCTGCCTGGTGTGCCCTTCCCTGTCCTGCCTGGTGTACCCTTCCCTGTCCTGCCTGGTGTACCCTTCCCTGTCCTGCCTGGTGTACCCTTCCCTGTCCTGCCTGGTGTACCCTTCCCTGTCCTGCCTGGTGTACCCTTGCCTGTCCTGCCTGGTGTACCCTTCCCTGTCCTGCCTGGTGTACCCTTCCCTGTCCTGCCTGGTGTACCCTTCCCTGTCCTGCCTGGTGTACCCTTCCCTGTCCTGCCTGGTGTACCCTTCCCTGTCCTGCCCGGTGTGCCCTTCCTCGTCCTGCCTGGTGTACTGTTCCCTGTCCTGCCTGGTGGACCCTTGCCTGTCCTGCCTGGTGTACCCTTCCTTCACGCTGACTCAACTCCCTCCATTCCTCCCTGCCCTGTTTTCCCTGCCCCTCCTGGTATCTCCTGCTCCCCCCCCTCCCCCCCCCCCCCCCCTTCTCTCTCTCTCTCTCTCTCTCTCTCTCTCTCTCTCTCTCTCTCTCTCTCTCTCTCTCTCTCTCTCTCTCTCTCTCTCTCTCTCTCTCTCTCTTTCTCCCCCCCTCCCTCTCTCTCCCTCCCTCTCTCTCCCTCCCCCCCCCTCTCTCTCTCTCTCTCACACACACACACACACACACACACACACACACACACACACCCCAACTCCCTCATTCTCTCTCACACGTTCTGCGGTTCCAAGGTACCAGCCAGGCCCGTTCCAAATGAAGCGCTTCCATGTTCAAATTGCAAGTGCTCGGAATGTGAGATGGGGGGGGGGGAGTCTGACAAGTGGGGGAAGGCGACAGGGTCACGGATGCCGACAGGAAGATGGAGCACTTGACCTGCTTCATAGCGGGCAATCTGGCGCTCGGGGTGCAAACAGGGGCCGTAGTGGGGAGCAAGGCCGACGAGTACCTTGATTTGGCCAAGGCTCTCACCTACACGTGCTACCAGATGTACGTCAGAATGCCCACTGGTGCGTCCTCTCACATCCCCAGCCGCTGTCTCTCTCATTCCTGCATCTCCTCTGGACTTTCAACTCCATATCTCAGTGCATCCAGCTGACTCCCTTCTGGATAGCTTCAGTGTTGACTCCTGGTTCAGCTGGTGCTCCAACTGGTGCTCTAACTCATGCATCAAACTTTTGCTCCAAGTGGTGCTCGAGGTGGTGCTTCAAGAGGTGCTCTTACGGGTGCGCCAGCTGGTGCTCCAACTAAAGCTACAATGGCTGTCTCTCCAGCTGGGGCTGTGGCTGCTGCTGAAACAGTGGGACGGACAGCTACTGACCGGTACCCCAGACTTTGACAATACTGCGTTAGCGTTCAGTGGTTGTCGCGGCGCTGTTGATCAGCACCTGACTTGGCGGGTGGCGGTCGCGCACACCCCCGTGAAGTCTTCGGTGCTCTATCAAATGGCGTCTGAATGTCCTCTCCTCGCACCTGCCGGGGCCCTGCTAGGCCCCGTCCCCGTCTTTCTCGGTTCCCCGGGTTCCCTCTCCCCCCCCCCCCCAAAACCATCCTGGCTGACCCGCACATTGTCTTGCCACATTGCTACGGCTGTGTGTGCATGCACCTGTGATCGCTTGGGGGTTTGTTGGGGGGGGGGGGACGAGAGAGGCAGGGTGGGGGGGGGAGGGAGGGAGAGAGAGAGAGAGAGAGAGAGAGAGAGAGAGAGAGAGAGAGAGAGAGAGAGAGAGAGAGAGAGCGCACACACACACACACACACAGCGAGGGGGAGAACGGGAGGAAGGGAGGAAGACGTAAGTGGGTGGAAATCATGTGTGCCCTGTGAAAAAGTGGGGGCATCTCCTGGGATGTTGACGGCCAGCGAGAAAACCAATAGCACGTCAGCAATACGGGAAAAGAAAAGAGAGAATGGGCCATTTTTCATACTGAGCAATTTTCTTCTCATTCACGAAGGTGGTCTTGCAGTTGAAGTGGGGACACGCCCCCCTGTCGAAATGGAAGGGTGCATGTGACCACCACCGTGAAACTTGCGTTGCTACGGTCGTTTGCAGGGATCGTTAGGATGTGGCTTGCCATAGCTAAAGGCGTTGCCAGGGATCATCAGGGTTACCGTTGCCTTGCTATGGGCGTTTCCAGGGATTAGAAGTGCTACGGTTGCCTCGCTATGGGCAATCCCAGCGAACAGTAGGGTCACCGTTGCCTTGCTATGTGAGTCAGCTCAGCTTTCTGGCTAGATTCTGGGGATGCTGTTTCTTTTATTTGACCCTCGATTCCACGTTCCTGTTTGTGCAGACTTCCGCCTGCACTCCATTTCCGTGTGTGTTGCAATAGGTACTCTGGGGCGTGCTCGCTGCATGCGAGCTCTTGTGTGTGTGTGTGTGTGTGTGTGTGTGTGTGTGTGTGTGTGTGTGTGTGTGTGTGTGTGCACGACATCCAGGCCAGAGGGTGCAGCGGGCATGTGAGTCACATGCATTACATGACATAATGTGGTGTGATGTGACTTCTTATTAAAAGCTCCAACTCGACAATTTGCTTTGTGACCATGGAAGGAGGGAAAAGAGGGAAAGCCCCCTTCGATTCGCTGTCTCCCCAAAAATGCGTCCACAAGTAACGAGTACACATGCTGCATGTGTCCATATCATTTTCTGAAAGTACAAATGGCATCAAACTCATGTTGGTCATAAGCAAGGGGCGGTGAGCTCAGACAGCGGGCACTTCCCCAAGCTCTCTCAGTCATAGGACAGATTCCGGGGGGCATGAACACATGTCAGTGCTGCAGCCAGAATTTGTGCCAGTAAGGAACTTTTAGGTCAAGGGGTTGGAGAGCAGGCTAATTGTATGCCTTTTCCTTCTTAGTTTCCCTTTCCAGGTGGAAAAGGAACAGCTGGCAAAGTAGTATGGGGGTGTTTTGCGGCGCTCCCTGCTGTGCCCAATGTTTAAACGTTGGGGAAGGTCCTGCATGGCGTTGAATGGTTGGGGGGCCGGGGGGTGCATGGACAGGCTTGGCGCCAGAATTTGTAGTCCTGGCTAAGAGCGGGCTCCAACTGGATCCCGGCTTTTCGCTGTACAACATTCTGCGGCCGGAGGTGGTGGAGTCCATCTTCATGATGTCCCGCATCACAGGGGATCCGCAGTACAAGGAGTGGGGCTGGACCATCTTCCAAGCCTTCCAGAAATGGGCCAAGGTGTGCCACCCCAAACCCCGCGCTCCAAACTCCGGGGTCTTCCCCCCTTCACATCCGCTGCGTGCTTGCTTGGGAAAAACTTCGGAGAATGTTGGGACAGTTTCAGCTTTGATCTATGGATGAACAGCATCTCAGCTTGTAGTCAGCAGTCTTGCAGTCTTCTCTCAAGGACAACAGCAGTTGTTACTGCACTAAATCGTGGATCGTCCATATAGCTTTGCTGAAGAATATCCCAACTCCTGGGGCCTGAGGCTATGCATTGCTTGGCCTCTGGCCGGATAACGCAGTCTATATGCATGTCACGCAGTCCAGTAACCACGTCTCAGAGTGTGGATAATGACCTTAATCATCTCAGAGTGTGGATAATGACCTTAATCATAATTCATAAGGTTGATCACCATGATCATAAGGTTGATCACCATGATCATAAGGTTGATGACCATGATCATAAGGTTGATGACCATAATCATAAGGTTGATGACCATTATCCCCTCCCCCCCCCCCTTCCCCGGCGGCCCCTATTATGCACGTGAGCACAAACTTGCATGGTTTTAAGTGTTGGGAGTGAGAAAACGCCAGACATGGTTTAGAATAAAGAGTGAAGCCTATCCTTCTATGGTTTGCAGAACCGATTACTCTCTACTTTTTCTCAAAAACCGTGCATGTAGCAGGCAGGCACGGTAAGTTGAGACCGCCTGCAGGTCCACTTTCGATTCAAATAAGAAATCTTGCAAACCGACTGTGATTTACATCGTACCCTATGTTTTCATGTGGGAGGTGTCTATTCTTCAAACGCATTCCTTTCCCGTCCGCCCTCAATCCCGTCCCGCTCTTGTACCCCACCGCTAGTTTGGACTTCTCCATGTCTCAAACCCCCCCCCCCCCACACACACACACACACACACACACACTTCTGACTTCTCCATTTTCCTTAGGAGACCGAAGGTAGTGGCTTGGTGCAGGTGGGTTCTGGGGGCTACAGCGGACACCATGACGTAACAAAGGTGCCTCCTGCGAAGAACAACAAGCAGGAGTCGTTCTGGCTCGCAGAGACTTTGAAGTACTTGTACCTGCTGTACTCGCCTGCGGACGTTATACCACTGGACTCCTGGATCTTCAACACCGAAGCTCACCCTCTGAAGGTCATTAACGTGGCCCAGGAGGCGACCCAAGCAGCTGAGCACATGCCTGAAGCCCTCAATTGATGTTTGGGGGAACATTAGCCCCACCCAGAGAGTGGTCAAAATCGGGTCATTAACTATATCTGACATTCTGAGAAAATTTTGCGGCTTTAATTGGTTTTTTGGGTGGCAAGGTACTGGAACTCCCCAGCACGGGCGGAGCCCTCACAGGAAGTCGGGAGTACACTGCTTATAGAGTTGTGTTGGGGCACACAACGCTCCAGAACATGCAGCGAACAGGTTGAGGCAAGGCAAACAGTTGTTTTGCCCTACCGTGAAAAGCTCTTGCTGAGCACCACGAGCATAGTGGCTTTTTCTTTATATATACGTTTGCTTTTCATTTTCGTGCTCCTCTCATGTAGGGCTGAAACCCCATGAGGAAGAGTCTTTGAACTACCACCACGTAAACTAGCTTGCTCTGACAAGTTTGGCAGGGTCTGTTTAGCAGCAATATGCAAATAGCATATCTGTCCCAAGTCAGGGCGGTGACAGTAATCACCCAGAGGTGCCATAATCCACAGAACCCTGTCGAATGCCACATAAGGCTCTACTTAAATCATATTTATCTTTGCAGCATTCTGGGTGCAAGCAGGAGGCCAACATCATCGGAAATCCAGAAGAAACCTCTTTGAACAAGGAAGTGGTACACAGGCCGCCAAAAGGATTACTTCATGGCCAACCAGTGTTGCCAGAAAGGTGCATTCAACTGGTAGTTGGGGTGTGCATGTAAAACCAGTTATTGCTGTGCAGTACAGCATAAATTGTGCTCCTCTCATGGGTAACCTCTACACCCGCTTTGATGTTATTGACTCATGAGGCTAACATAACCCACACTTTAACGCTTCTTGACAGGTTACAGTCGTGGCATTATCTGAAGCATCAATGCATGTTTGTTGACACTCCTTCATGCTCCCGTGTCAGGCTCTGTTGCCCGACTGGGCCTTGCCCTTGCCAATTGTGACCTTGCATTCCCACAGATACTCCAGCAAACCCAGATTATGTCTAGAGTCCATACGTGGACTCTACGACGGCATAGTAAACGCTCTTCTTTCCTGCTGTCTGTGAGTGCCATGCGAGACAACCACTGTCAGAGTGCCTATGCTTGTCTTGTGGTCGCTCCTCTAAAGGAGCAGACCATGAATGGTGCTAACATAGGAAAACCTCAAGTTTCAGCCTCCGGAGGATCCTTGGTCAAGCCCAGTGACTTCGTTATCAATCCAAATGGCTGCACCCACACCGAAATGCTTCTTAGGTACGAATAGCAAATGAAGTCAATTAACATCGATCAAGTGGAAAGTCGCTGCAAACACTGCATCGTTGTGTGGAAATGATGCTAATACCTGCACTAGATAGACAGCGCCAACAACCCCAGTTACACCCCAAAGTGCGGCTGCTGAGACATCGCTACCAGTAAATCTGAATGGGACCGGAAGAACCTGCGTCGCAGTCTAGTAAGTGAGATGCAATGACCCTCTAAACGAGATTGAGCCTCTGACTTCCTCTGATAGAATTCGCATCCTCAAAAAATCCAAATCACTCGATAATTGAGTTTTAGATATGAAATATGCATTGAAAGACCCATAAATCCAGCCAAAACTAAGGGGGTACCGCGGTCGCTCGCTTTAGTAAAGACATTGAACGGCGTCTTGTCCCTCAGCGAGTAGGCTCTAAGTGCATCAAAGGGTTCTGCAGCTTTTGCTATTCGCTATGGCTGTGGGTACGCAGCGGAATCACCCACCGCATATGCCGCAAAGTCGTTGTGCAGGGATCTGGCGTGATCGCTCTTCTGAAGCACGGGGACCCACGTGATGGAACAGAGCTGGCACCAAGGGGAGTCCCCATCCTGGGCAGGCTCTACATTCATGCAGCTCGTAGCACTGGCTATCTGTACACCACCCACGGTCACTCCTTGCAACCAATGAACTTGGTGTCATGGAGGGGAATGTGTATCAAGGTAGTGTTGATATCATCGATGGTTATGACAGGTTCATGGCCATGTTATCTAGGTTGATCCCAATCAACATATAATCCCAACTGACTGTCCGCAAAGTGTGGAGACTGTTTGAACCATACGTCAGGCTGCTACCCTGATGCTTTTGTTCTCCCACCCGTTACGAGGGCCCTTCCAATCAACTCTACTGCCTGAGCAGGCAAGTTGCGTATGTTCCACTGTTTTTGATAAACATTCGTCTTTATGGATGCATTCTAAAAAAGGTTACTTGTGTTTAGGTCTACAGTTGGGTGTGTAGTACACACTGTGTACTCTCTACAATTCTCTATTGGTGGTGCATACTCTCTACAAATCAGCACTGGTTCTTCTTAAGAGACTTCACGACGTATGCTCTTTGCTATATGCCTGCTAGGTCTGTAGTATAGTGTGCAAAAAAACTACCACAGATTTTGTGTGTCCTTAGGAGTATTTAGACGAACTTCCAGTCTAGTGTAACAGCGGGCACCATACACGTGTCTTGAACGCTTGCTAGGAGGAATCTCGACAACGTGCCGATTTAGGTCACATGCCGAGAAGTACAATCTGTGTTCATTGGTTGAAAGTTCTCCAGATATATTCAGGTATTCAGGTATCAAGCCAGACTGTACGGTACAGTCTGTAACCCCCCCCCCCCCCCCCCGGGCGGTGGACCCAGGATCCGCAGTCCGTCGTTACATTCACTTCCCAGCCCCGACAATACACTCCCTGGCGCCTCTGCCGGCACTCCAGCACAGTCTCTGACATTAACTTGGAAGGTAAGCTCAAGCCTAAGTTGTTCAATTGGCCAAGGAAGCAGCATCACAGACCAAGAAGAGAGAGGGACCTTTACACTAATAAGCGGCACCTGGCCCCTTGTCAGAAGCTCTGGGAAGGTCTTGCAAGCAGCCACTCTCATTCCCCTCGTCAAGGGTGTTCTGAGTGCTTGGGAGCTTAATTAAAAAAGTTCGCGGGTATAGTACGTGGGTCCCTGTGGCGACAGGTTCGGCCATATATGTGAGTGGCCATACATGTGGTACAGTAGGGTGGCTGATGTCTGTCGACAGTCATGTCCAAATGTGACGGATATGTTTCATGTTTACCGTAAAGACCTGTACAGGTCTTTAAGGCTGGCACGTCCTGCCACATGTGGGGCATGTAATTTCACTTTTCTTCTAGTTGTTGGAAGACAGCAGGACTTGAATCCACGAAGCATTGAGCCTCCAAGCTGTGGCAATATCGCAGCTGTGGCTTGGAGGGTCCGAGGGCTTTTGAGGGGAAAAGTGAAAATATGTCAGTCTTGGAGGGTTCCATTTTGGAATCCCACACCTGCACGGGCACGCGGGTGACAATCGTAGAAACGCTGATTATTACCTGCAGTATATCTTAGTAGGATAATCCAGGCAACACTAGGACCGTTAGCATGCAACATAGGGTAGATGTTCAAGCAATACCTGGTCCACAGGACAAGGTATAAACCTATAGCCCAACCCCTTATCCATACACGGGGCGACCAACCCCTATCTTTGCAGACTATGGCAGTTGAGGAACACAGACAGACCGCACTCTACAGACGCCACACCAACACAACACACCCCACATATACTTCGAGCG
Organism: Botryococcus braunii; assembly: GCA_002005505.1. NCBI lineage: Eukaryota > Viridiplantae > Chlorophyta > Trebouxiophyceae > Botryococcus > Botryococcus braunii. The sequence goes on from KV908422.1 coordinate 290,498, forward strand.
CCACACCTGAACTAGTCTGCCCTGCCCTTGGCCCTCGGACCATACATTTTCCATTAAACAGGGGAGTTTGTGCACCGCAGGCAGCTCACTCTCTGACACAACCCCTCCCTGACATAACAGGGTTCTGGGGTGCACGGCTACGCTCCGAGACGCACAACCAGGACCACTGGGCCGGGGGCAAAGGGCGGGGCAGTGATATGACAACGCAGGTACAATGATATGACAACGCCGGTAACCTGTAAGACACTGATTTATCTTATCGAGCCTCATACAAAACGCCCAACAGACCTCATTTCCACACCCAGGATGTAGAGATATGGGGTTACTGGGGGGGGGGGGGCAATATAGAGACTGCTAGTGCCTCCACGCAGTCTCGCCGGGGGTCCGGCGCCGGGGTGGGTTGGGGCCACTGTCAGCCACTCTTTTTACGTATAGCCCCCCACAACTAGGAGCTATTTTACAGACCCCCAGGGGATCAAGGTTTGGGGGGGGGGACACACCCTAGAGACAACAAAAGGGGGGGTATGTGGGGGGGGGGGGAGGTATTTTGGGGGGGGACACCCCACAGCGAGGTTCCTCAACACTTTATCGAGAATGCTCTTTTATGGCCCACTTGGGTGATCAGAGCTGGGTCTGTGGCCACTGGCAGCCACTGAATTTTTTCCTAATGCTTATTTTTATTCATAATGCTTATCGCCACCAGAAAACTCAGACCTCTTTCACAGACCCCCAGGGTGCAGAGCTATGGGGTTCCCCCAGGGGTGGGGGGGTGGCATTCTAGAGGCAACTAGCGCCTCCGGGGCCTGGGGGACCGGCACACGGGGGAGTTTTCGCTCACGGTCAGCCACTCTTTTCACCTATTCATATTTATACCCACCACTATGACATCTTTGAGATTGGGCGTTTTTTTTTGGGGGGGGGGGGGGGCGGACCCCACAGCGAGGATCCTCAACACTCTTATCAACTGCCTCTGTAACCACTGTCAGCCCCTGATTTTTATTCTTCATGCTTATAGCGCCCCCCGGGGGGGGGGGGGCACTGGCGACAACTAGTGTCTACGGACGTCACGCCGGGGGACTGGCGCCTGGGGGTTGGGGACCACTGTCAGCCACTCTATGTACCTATTGATACTTATAACCACCACAACTAGGACCTCTTTTGCAGACCCCCAGGGGATTGAGATTGGGGTTGTTTGGGGGGGGGGGGGGGGGGGAGGAGACCGTTCGAAGCCCGCTTTGGTGGTGCACTTGCACGTTGACTGCCCTATGTAACTCCCTCCCGGCGTGTGCGTCTTTCTCATATGATCCGCCGACTCCCGTCCACTTCACAAATTTTTCTTTCCTTTCCTTTCCCTTCCCACGTGCCTACATACGCCCCGTACCCTAGGCAGCTAATAATCAACATGAGATTGATATAGTATTAAGATTGAAGCTTATCCTAATTAAATCCACATTCGCCCCCCCCTTTACCCCCTTCGGCACGTGCACGGATCCGCTCGCCAGCCCCACCCTACTTCTACTGCTCGCGGCTCGTGGACCTCCCAGTCCACGCAGACCGCTGACCAGGAGCTCTGTCCGGTGCAGGTGTGGGCCCTATTGACTTTTCGTCGTCTCTCGTAACCTCGACTCAGATTGTTTATGCTGCTGTGACTGGCGAGCGAGGACATGCTGGCATGGTCCGCAACACCAAACCTCCACATTGAATCAGCGCGCCTGCCTCTGCTTTTTCCCTCATTTTTGGGTTTTATACATCATACTTATTTCTGGGATTCTGTACGGGTACTGCGATGGGATTTCGGGGGGTATATGGGGACCATCGGTGGTCCATTGGCAGATCCTGATCCGCACACTTACTCACCACCCACAATCATTCATCATTTCTGGTTCATAATGAGCAGCAACTGTTTAGCCGTCTTTTGAGGGTGCTTTTACTGGTTGTCCTCCTTGGTAGCACCTCTCACATAGCCACTAGTTGTTTTCAATCTGCTGCACAACGCGTGGACTTGCTATGCATAATCACTTACAGCCATATCACCATGCACTGTTTATATGACCCCAACACACCACAGCCCACTGTATGCATGTACACGGACCTTCTGGGGTATGGTGCTGGCCACATCTGCCAGCAGGGGTCCCACCCAAACTTTCAGTTACAGGTACGGGAACTAATGGTATGCACATTGGCCTGTCTGTGCTTTTCTTAAGGGCTTGGTTATGCTGGGTGGAGGCTACGGCACTTCGTGTATGTATGGGGGCCACGGGGAGTATTGGTGGTGCTTACATAATCTCATCTCCGCGTGTGCCGGGTCATGCACACTTTCACTTTTTCTAAGGATAATCCTACCCTCTGACTCTGTGTAGCAGGTCTTTAGCACATTTGTTCTCGTCCCTCTTGTGGTCACTACGTAACTGCATTTGGCAAGAGGATCAGGTTGCGGTTGTTAATTTTATCTCTGATGCATTCCAGGCCCGTCAAGCGTTTCAGCGGCGGTGACTGGGCCATTCTCCACTATAAAGTTATCAGTATTGTTATCCGTGTTATACTATAGCATAGTATTATTCCAACTAGGTTCTCACATACCGTTGGATTATCCGTCTGCATCTCATCATGCACACTGGGCTGGATTGATGTAATTCTTTACTTTTTGCTTCTAGCCCCTGATTTATGTACATATTTCGGACCCGTCAAATGAGTTGGCCACTGGCAACCCTGGGTAATTGCTGAATGTCAGGCCGCCACTTGGCGCCGCCAGCCGACGAGTGCCAATCGTGGGCACCGACCAATGAGTCGGCCCAAGAGCCGCCTTCGAGTTTGTGTCCTGGGCGGCTCCGTCTGCTAGCGACCTGTTCAGCAACGCATCTAAAGACGTTCGCAGATCACTTTAAAGTGAATTTTCGGGGGATTCATCATTGTGGCTATCGTCCTGTTGACGGCTTGGGTGCAGATCACCTTTCCACTCGTTAGGCACATTGCAAAGTCGCCGATCAGGGGCGCAACGATCTGACAAGGCAGAACATGGAGGATAGTGTAAGATCATTTCCTACTGAAGATAGAGTTGGAGGTTCCAGTAGCTTGTGCCGCAAGAACGATGCGTTGCAGGCGGAGGGTGCCGTCCAGAAAGCCCTGTGTCGGTGCGCGCAATCTCCTCAACAATATTCCATCGTGAGGGAATCCCTGCGTTCCAAGTGATTCAATCATGAAATTTTGCAGGGTTCTTGATAAACGTGTAGCCTCTTTGGAAAACGGTGGCCACTTGCGTCCACGTCCACGTTCCCGTTCTGATCGTTAGGCAAAACAAGGAATGGAATATGCAATAGGCATCCGAGAATGACTACCGAGAATCGAAAAGGTTGAATATGCTTCAGAGAGTATGGCGGCGCCAGAACAAGGAAACTGTTGCGGTTTAGATTGCAGATGGTTTGGAGCGGTAGGGTAGGTTCCGGTTTTTCGGCCGAATCACGACTGCAGGGCAAACTGACATCTGCCAATGCAAGAAAAATGCCAGAAACAGAACGGGAGTCCCAAGTTCATTGAAGCCCTCCCATCTCGTCGTGCGGGTCGTTCCCTCCAGCTTCCTGACCTCGCGCCTTTACTTGTTCATTTCAGACCTCACTGTGCTCGACCTCTTCAAAATTGGCAACGCAGCAGTGGCTATTCTTTACATTTGTTTCAGGGTGAGCCTCTTCATTCAGGCATAGCTGGCAAAGGCAGCTTGCGGGTCGTAGAAAAGACCCATCCGAGGCTCGGTGCCACATGCATGGCAGAGGGTTACCAGCCATGGGGCAGGCACAGGGCCTTGCATTCGCAGCGGGACTGTGCGGAGGTGCATCACGCTATGCCACGGCCACTGCAGGGCAAACCAGGGCCACGGGGGCATGGGGAAGGTGCATGTGGGTGGCTTGGCTGTTGAGTGGGTGGCGTGCTGCGGGCAGGGGCAGGAAGCGTCGGGGGAAGCGGGCGGCCAGCATCACCGACCTCCCACCCGAGCTGCAGAGGAGGATCGTGGAGGCCCTGCTTCGGGTCCCCGCCTCGGCCGGGCCAGTGCTGCGAGACTGGCTGAGCATGCGCATGGCAAGCAAGCAGCTCTGGGAGACCGGCAGGGACTTGCCTCTGGACCTCCACTTTGACGACCTGCTGACTGCCCAGCAGGTGGGGCACAGAAGGCCCCTTGCTGCCCACCCGGCAGGACCGGCTACAGGGGGGGACTGGGGTGTGGGAAGCAAGCCCTTGCCCGGTTGGCGGGATGTGGACTACATGGTTTCTCCATTGGGACTCTTTCAGGACTTAAAAAGTTTGGACACCTGCCAGCGCGACCATGTTCTTGCTGCTTAGGGATCGTTCGAAGCTCCCTCGAGGGAGAATATGGGCGAAACATAGGCGCGGGACGCCTCTCTTGTCTGTTGTATCGGAGAGCTTGGACAGCCGCCATCCGACAGGTTCCTGGGGTCCTGCTTCCAGACAGGGCGCACTCTGCCAGATGACTCGGCACTGACGAGGTGACTGGGAAGGGGTGGGGCAGCACCCTTGCGCCCACGAAAGGGAAGTGGCTCGTGGCTGGCGCGGGGTAGGGTGCGAGGAGGGGCCTGACCTGCCCGGGAGGGGTGCGCAGGTGGCGTGGCTGGAAACTGCGGACGTCAAAGTGCGGAAGGTGCGCTTCGCGCGGGGGGAGCCGCCCTTCCGGTGGCTGGAGAGGGCGCAGGACAGGAGGGAGCCCACCGTTCTGTGCCGCTCGGCCGACACTCTGGAGGAGCTGCAGGGGCTGGTCCTCACCCGCGGCTTCCCCATGGGATGGGAGGAGGTGGGGCGCGCACACCGTGCTTGGGAGGGTGGGCCGGGGGCCCCCATCCTCTACGACCTGCGCCACTTTTCCAAGCTCAAGACTCTGAGCATATTTGCGGACCGGCTGCTGGACCACCTGCTCCTACCAGCGGGGCTGGAGTCCCTGCACCTGGGCTGCCTGCAAAATAAACCCATCACGTGGAATGACGACCTCACGCCTCCGGACTGGCCCGCTCTCCGCAACCTGCACGTCCAGTGGACCTGCATCACGGCTGAGAACCCCAGTCCCCCGCCGTGGCATGGCGAGGGACCGGAGCCCCTCTGTGTTGGGGTCCCGCGCACCTGGGTGCCACTGCTGGTGCCCTCGCTGCAGCACGCACACATCTCAGGCTGCATGGACGAAGCCTTCTATCTGTACGAGGGAGTGGAGGAGGTGTGGCCGCGTGGGCTGGCGCTGCAGACCCTGGTGTTCACAGCCACGGTGCTGCCATTCGACCTTGCAGTGAGAGACGCCGAAGAAGTGCAGCTGGAGGAGCCGGCCTGGTGCGTGACGGGCGCCCGAGACCCGCCACAGCTGCTCCGGCTCATGCTTTGCAGTCCACGCCTGCAGCGCCTGGTCTGCCGCCAGAGGCCGCATGCAGCGTCCAGATGTGGCAAACTTCTGGCGCGGGGGCCGGGGCCACGGCCCGACATGGTGCCGCTGGTGACCTGGAACGACGTGGGCGACCGCCACAATGTGGACGGGCGGTGGGCTATGCGGGAAGTCCTGCAAGCGGCCGGGTCCCCTGAGTTCCGCCCCTACATAAGCATCACGTGGGAGCAGGCCCCTGAGGAACTCTCCCAGGTGACCTTGGCCCTGCGCAGGGGGCCGGACCGGGTGTGAGCCAGGGTCCCTCCTCCGCCGCTCCTTGCTCAGTCCGCTGGCTGCTGTCCACATGGCAGCATCTCCCCTCGCCAGGACCAACACACTTGTTCATCTCTCTCCTCACGTTCCTGTTTTGGAATCGTCGGCGCCCCCCCCCCCTCTCTCTCCCCCTATCCCCCTATCTGTGTGTGTGTGTGTGTGTGTGTGTGTGTGTGTGTGTGTGTGTGTGTGTGTGTGTGTGTGTGTGTGTGTGTGTGTGTGTGTGTGTGTGTGTGGGCGCGCGCGTGTGGCAAATGCAGCGTGCCGGCCTCGGTGCCGGATCCGAAGAACTAGCAAGCTAGAGTTGAATGTTTTCGCCCAGAAGTTGTGTTGCTATGCATTGCAATTGGCAAGTAGCTTGTGGCTGTTCATGGCATTGGTGGGGTTGTGTAGAGATCGTATGGAATGGAAGAAATCAACAAGTTGGTTGGCTGACAAGAACATCTAGTCGACTTGTAGGGCCGTGTGTAAAGATAATTCATTTGTTCATTGAGTCGTTCATGTGTGTGCAATTTGGTTATGAGCAAGGAGCCTGCGACTTGGAAGCACACAGACTGCCAAGAGGGGCAGGAGACTAACTGGGCGGCTAGCTGCCTTAGTACCGTACTCCGCATTATTATGGCTATCATCACAAAAGCATCGGCGGTGGCACTGAGCACTGAAAAGTGATTGCGACTAACAGAGTTCGCCTTTCAAATACTGTGCTATCCGTGTCGACACGGATAGCACAGTATTTGAAAGGCGAACTCCCTTAGTCGCAATCACTTTTCAGTGCCACATGAGTTGACTGTACGTCTACCACGAGCTGACCTCACGGGCCAAAGCTTAAGCCAGTGATTATATCATGTAGACAAAGGCTCTACATGATATCATCACTTAGGACTCAGTCCACTAAACAGTGATTCGTGTGGAAGACACCTCACTGAATCCCATTTTGGGAAGATATAACAATGAGTACATTTAACAATGTATAGCACCTAAGCAGGTGTTAGAAATGGCGTTCACCGTGTGATGGAGACGGGACATGTAATTCCCAACAACAGCATTGAGCATGTCAGCTATAGGATACTGCTTCAGGATAGCCATCATAGTTGAGCTTTTTCGTTTAGTTGTTGGGGATTTATTGCACCTGATATACAATCTGAGGATGGGTTTCAAAAGGTATTGGTTTAACGAATGTAGGGGACATGATGGGGAGACACTGGCTATAGGTCTTTTTCTTAGCTGCCGTCTAGAGAATGGGTGACAGTTTGTGGTATCTGTAATGTGTTGTCCACCATGTTTGTGCTGATGACCAGCGCCAAGAGCAGCAGCAGCAAATTTCTACTCGCAACTCTACAAAAATTTCTTTTGAAGAAGTGGATGTTCCATCGGAGTGTGGGGAGTTATATGCTAGGCAGTTCAGAAGACCATGCTCTCTCACGTGTCGCCTGTACCCTGGGAATGCTTGATCCCTGCCAGTTTCAAACTTGTTATGCATTCAGTCAAGCAAATTTCCGAACATAAATTTAAGGACGTTCACACGCCACCAAAAACCCCTCCCTTCTCTCTCTCTCTCTCTCTCTCTCTCTCTCTCTCTCTCTCTCTCTCTCTCTCTCTCTCTCTCTCTCTCTCTCTCTCTCTCTCTCTCTCTCTCTCTCTCTCTCTCTCTTTCTCTCTCCCCCTTCTCTCCCCCCCTCTCTCCCTCTCTCTCTCCCTCTCTCCCTCTCTCCCTCTCTCTCTCTCTCTCTCTCTCTCTCTCTCTCTCTCTCTCTCTCTCTCTCCTCTCTCTCTCTCTCTCTCTCTCTCTCTCTCCTCTCTCTCTCTCTCTCTCTCTCTCCCCCCCCCCCCCCCCCCTCCCCCCCCCCCTCTCTCTCTCTCTCCCCCCCTCTCTCTCTCTCTCTCTCTCTCTCTCTCTCTCTCTCTCTCTCTCTCTCTCTCTCTCTCTCTCTCTCTCTCTCTCTCTCTCTCTCTCTCTCTCTCTCTCTCCCTCCCTCCCTCCCTCCCTCCCTCCCTCCCTCCCCCCCTCCCCCCCCCCTCTCTCTCCCTCCCCTCCCCTCCCCCCTCTCTCTCCCTCCCTCCCCCCCCCTCTCTCCCCCTCTCTATCTCCCCCCCTCTGTATCTCTCCCCCCTCTCAACCCCCCTTCTCTTTGCGCTCGCCTCAATGCCGTCTCCGTGCTCATCCGTGTCTTTTGTAGCCCGCAGGGGTGGATAGCTATCTTCCGTGCCATTCCTTCCTTTCCTGTTCTTCCCCCTTTGCCATGTCGCTTATCATGTTTCACCGCCACGGCTTGTTCATGGCCCCTAGTTTCTGCGTACCCACATGTAGGATATGCTTCACTACCTACTCTAACTACCGTCGGAAGACCTCTCAGTGTCCATCCGTTTTAAATCCTTCATGGCCCGTGGACTGGAGTCAAGTCGCTGGACAAATTTAATTCTAATCGCATTCCTGTAGAGCAGAAGAGGGTGCATAACTCCATGGCCTGGATCAGTGGGACGCAGCGTAATTACTCGTAGTCCCTGTGATCACATCATGATAGGCCGTTGCCACCCTCTGCTGGCTCCTCCTTCGTGAATGTATTATTGATAGTAATGCATTATGTATTAGGTATATTTCCTTCTCCTCCTCCTGCTCCGGGTCGTCTCCGGGACGCCACATCCATGCCCCACATGCCCATTAGGCCACGCCGGGTGGAAAGATGCCATAGGAAATGGAAGATGGCACCGCTGGTGGAAAGTGGCAACTTGCCATAAGATCTGCAAGATGGCAACCCTGGTGGAAGGGCGCAAGTTGTCACTGGCAACCCTGGGTAACTGCTGCAATGACAGGCTGCCACTTGGCGCACGCCAGCCGCCTGTTTGCGAGCACCGGAGAGAGAGTCCCACGTGCTGCATGTGGGTTTTGTGTCTTGAGCGGCTCCGTCTGCTGACGACCTGACCAGCATCGCACCTCACAGGTGTTCACAGATTGCGTGTTGTTATGTGAGTTGTCGGGGCATTCATCAATCTAGCTATCGTCCTCTCGTCTGCTTGGTGCAGATCACCTTTTCTGGTCGTTAGGCAAACTGCAAGTCGCCGTCGCCGTCGCCGCTCCCGGACCCAACGGAATGATGAGGCTAAACATGGATGTTTGTGTAAGTATGGTCCCTACTGAAGAAAGTAGAGGTGAAGACTTCAGGAGCTCGTGCTGCAACAACTATGCGTTGCAAGCGGAGGGTATCGTCCAGAAAGGCCCGTGTCGGTGCGTGCAACCATCCGCAATGTCATATATTCATAGAATGCCTGGGTTGGATATGAGTTCAGCATAAAAGTATGTCAGGGCTCTTGATCACGGATAGCCTCCTTGGAAAACGGTGGCCACCTGCGTCCACGTCCACGTTCTGATCGTTCGGGAAAAACAAGGAATGGAACATGGGGTAGGCATCCGAAAATGGATGCAAAGAATCGAACATTTTGAAGATGCTCCAGAGAGTGTGGCGGTGCCAGGACGAGAAAATTGTCGTGGTTTAGATTGCAGGTGGTTTAGAGGGGAAGGGTAGATTCCGGTCTTGCGGCCGGATCACAATTGCAGGGCAAACTGGGATCGTACAGATGCAGAAAATGTCAGAAAACACAACGGGAGTCCCAAGTTTTGAACACGAAACCCTCCCTTCTCGTCTTGCGGGCCCCCTCCCTCGAGTTTCTGCGTACTTGTTCACCTCAATACTCGGTGTGCTCGACATCTTCAAAATCAAAACGCAGCAGTGGAAATCCTATGATCAATAAAATTATGTCAGGGTGTGCCTCTTCATTCCGCTATAGCTAGCACAGGCCGCGTGCAGGTCGTAAGGTTCATCCAAGGCTCGGTGCCACATGGACGGTTTGTCATTACTTCTGAAACACACAGCCATCCGGGCTTCAAACATTGACACTGTCACTCACGACCGGAGCTGGTCGTGAACCCTGCAGCTTTCAAGGGATACCCTTTTGAAAAAACAAGAGTTGGAGGGGTAGCGGACAGTGTGTGTGCGAGCGAATCCTTGATTTCTTCCGAAGGGACTTTTTTGGAGGAGATCTGCCTGAAGATGGCTGCAGCTCCTATGGGATATCCTCAGACAAGAACCGGAGGGCACATGTTGTGTGTGCATGCAATGTGTTGGAGAGGGGGGGGGGGTGCTTGTATATTTACCAAAGTATCGTTCATTTACATCCATAGATATATTTCAGAGTGAAACACACTGAATCGAAGCTTACCATTTTCAAGGGACATATTTTAATAAAGTGTTTACAAGAGACAGGACGTCAGCCCTCCCCCTCCCCCCCCCTCCCGGCACCCGCTTCTTTTTTTCGTCCTTCCACTAGAGAGCCTGAATGTGCTTCCCGTGCGGGACGGGACAGGAAGCGGAGCGACAAGGACAAGGTGGACGAAGAAGTCTTCCAATTGTCACCTCCAACCAAAAGGTGCGTGCCCCCTCATGTGGGTCGAGGTGTCCTTTCAGGATGTGGCACACATGGACACTGTCACAACATGGACTACAGCCAAAGCATATTCACCTGCAAGAAAGTTGCTGGTTCTGGAACAGTTCCGTGGGTGACACATGTGTGGTAGAGTTACTGGAAGATGAACAAAAGAGTACGATCCTTTTCAAGCAGACATGCAGTTACAAGTACCCCAGAGTTGAGAATATGGGATTAATCTGGGGCATATAGGAGGGTGGGAGAAGGAGGAGGTCTCCTGAACCTGCCGAACGACCTGCAGCGGCTGGTAGCAGAGGGCCTGTCGGGCAGCGATGAAAGCGGGGCCGAGGTGGTGGTGCGGACCTGGCTGAGCCTACGCCTCACCTGCAGGCATCTCTGGAATCTAATTGCAGACGTACCGCTGGATCTGCGATTCTCAGGGCCCCTCACCGATGCACAGGTGTGTCCAGCTGTCTCACCACTTCACGAGGCTTTCTTGCTATCAACTCTTTCAGGCAAGCACCCGGGTAAGCACATCAACATATTGCGCTAAATGACTCCCAGGCCCTTACAACAGAGTGAACAGGATGCTCATTTCCCATTTCAAAAGTCCCCACAAGCAAATATTGTGTGGAGACCATCTATGTGCTTCAGAACCACTGAATCGGAAGCCCCTTTGGAGCCAGTGCTTGCAACACCTGGCAGAACGTTAATGTGACTGTCTGTGGTCCTGGAGACCTTTGTGGCGCTGAGACAGAGCCCGATGGGTTCGGGCCTCCTTCTGGGACCTACCGGGAGCTTCTGGTACCTTCTGGGACCATCTGGGACCTCCCAGCCTGAACCACGGCTTTTAGAAGTTCATGGTTTGTGTGAACCCCCCGCTTCATTGCATTGTCCCGCTTTATATTGAGGTGCATTCTCTGTCTCGTTCAATGACCCTGACCACCACCTCCAAGAGCTGCTTGAAGGCACGGTCAGAGGGGGAGCGAGAGGGATAACCCCGAGCTGTTGTGGTCCAGGAATGGGGTGCGCGGGAGGGGGCGGATGTTGCGTCTTATGAAAGCTGTGCATACAGCATATAGTAACCAAGTTTGTTGATTGTTCATTTCCAATGGCATTGCGTATGATGGGATGGTGAAAGTTTTGTAGATACCACAAGGGGTGATTGGAATCTCATAAGTAAATTGGCTGCCAAGCACATTTAATCATCCTGACGGGCCCTGTACTCGATGTATTCATTCTTAAGATGGCAATGGTCCTGTGTCATTGTTTATGGGCAAACCATTTTATGTGCTGCGCATGACAGCTGTTGCTGAACTAATGAATTCCTGAATGTGTTAGAGCCGAGCACGTGCTTCCCCACGCGTGTGTGAGTGCGCGCATGCGCGCTCTCTCTCTCTCTCTCTCTCTCTCTCTCTCTCTCTCTCTCTCTCTCTCTCTCTCTCTCTCTCTCTCTCTCTCTCTCTCTCTCTCTCTCTCTCTCTCTCTCTCTCTCTCTCTTCCCCCCCCCCCCTCTCTCAATTTGAATACCAATTTTTGGAGGGTGACAGTACATGAGCTTGGGAGAGCAGTTCAGTTTGACCAGGGGTCAAATGCAGAACATACTGCACCCTCATTGTTGGATGCAAGCAACTAGAAGACTAAGAGTAGGATTCAGGCGCCAGCTCTGTGCTGCAAGCATGGCGCCCCGTACATCAAGGGCTCCGCGTCTTGTTTAAGTGTAACAGGGAATCCTGGGCTGCAGGTGGAATGGATGATGGAATCCGATGTCAAGCTGCGCAGCGTTGTCTTCGCGCAAGGATCGATACCATGCCTGTGGCTAGAGATGGCCTGCGTCAGGCGCCGCCCCTCCGCCATCTGCCGCTCCCGAGACATGCTGGAGAAGCTGCAGGGCCTTGTGCTCGGCCGCCAGGATTTGATACACTGTGATTTAAGCCCTCCGCTTGCCGAGATGGCCCGCGAGCTGGGTCCTGTGGCCTCCTACCACTTCCAGGGCTTCTCCAAGTTGACCTCCCTCACCCTACATGTGGATGACACCGCAGCCTTCACGCTTCCCCCGAGCCTGGAGGATCTGCATCTTGGCTATTTGACCGAAGGTGCCTGGTGGGTTGAGAGGCCTACAAGCGCAGGCATGGGACACGTCAGCCTGCCCCGGCTGCGTCGCCTCCAGGTGGAATTGACGCCCTGGGCAGGCACTGAGTGGCTCCCGTTGCTGGTCCCCTCCTCCCTGGAATTTGTCCAGGTGCGTTCCGACCGCCATTGTTTAGTCAACCCGTGCATCCACACGTGCTGTGGCCAAGGCTGGCCAAAAGCTGCGAACATCAAGAGCCTGGTATTTGGGGACGTGGTGTGCCCCTTTGATGCGGCGGTCGGGCATGCGGAAGAACTGCGTCTTGAACGATACGTGGCGTGTTTTTCGTCCGCTCGAAGGCCCGAAGATGTACTGAAGCTGCTCTTGTCAGGACGGTGCCGCCGCCTTCTCTTGCTCCCGAATCCCCGACGGTGTGCTGTAGAAGAACATTTATTTAAGGGCATCGTCTGGTACGGGGACAAAGGGCAGAAGGGGCCCAGCATCACAATGAGAGAGGTTTTGTCGGTGGCTGAATCCCCCGATTACCAACCCTATCTTGAGGTGCTCGCTTGGGCCCATCGTGAAGTGCTGCCTCAACCCCTTCCTGAAACGACTGTGATGCACTACGCCATTCTCAGGCGAAAATATGCGCTGCATAGTGCCGAGTCTCTGGCCTAGGTGCGCTGGCCTATGAGGTTCAAGCTTTAAAGTGTTGTGTGCCCTGCCTTTGGTTTCGTGGACTTGGAAGCTGTGTCTCCGTGTTCTCTGATAACATGAACAGACATGTAGCGGTGCCTACATGCCAGCTTTCTGCAGTGGTGTTCCATGAGGAGCTGTTGCAGTTGACCAGCATGATGTGGAGCCATATCTGCCATTCATAGTCGAGCATCTGTGCACGCTAAAGACTGTCCAGCATGGCGGCAAGAAGCCAAGCAGGTGTTAATTCTTAGGAGCTCCAGCTTTGGATACATGCCCCTTCGCTCACAGTGATGCAGCGTTGCCGGAGTTGATGTCCCTTGGAGCTGAATGTGGCTTGTCAGTACCTTGCTCCATCCCCTAGAACAAACATTTGTTGTTGGTAATGCATTCCTTGTTTCAATGAATCAGGATAGGGAGAGCTCGCCAGTGTTGACCAGGCATGCTTTGCTTGGTTTATTGCTAGGAGCTCCAGCTTTGGATACATGCCCCTTCGTTCGCAGTGATGAAGCGTTGCCGGAGTTGATGTCCCTTGGAGCTGAATGTGGCTTGTCAGTACCTAGCTCCATCCCCTAGAAGAAACATGTGTTGTTGGTAATGCATTCCTTGTTTCAATGAATCAGGATAGGGAGAGCTCGCCAGTGTTGACCAGGCATGCTTTGCTTGGTTTATTGCTTAGGAGCTCCAGCTTTGGATACATGCCCCTTCGCTCGTAGTGATGAAGCGTTGCCGGAGTTGATGTCCCTCGGAGCCGAATGTGGCTTGTCCGTACCTAACTCCACCCTCTAGAACGAACATCTGTTGCTGGTAATGCATTCCTTGTTTCAATGCATCAGGATAGGGAGAGCTCGTCAGTGTTGACCACGCATGCTTTGCTTGGTTTATTGCTTAGAAGCTCCAGCTATGGATACATGTCCCTTCTCTTGAGTGATGAAGCGTTACCGGAGTTGATGTCCCTTGGAGCTGATTGTTCCTTGTTCGTACCTAGCTCCATCCTCTGGAACGAACAAGTGTTGTGGGTAGTGCATTCCTTATTTCAATGAATAAGAACAGGGAGAGCTCGCCGGTGTTCATCAGCCATGCTTGGCTTTGTTTATTGCTTGGTAGTTTTGCCACATTCCTTCAAGGTCTCTGGATGGGATGGATGGCTGCTCCACATGGCTGAACCTCTCAAACCAAATGTTTGAGACGGCGTGGCCTTTCGTAACTCTGACACTTGTATTGTTGTTAGCGCATCTCAATACATGGGTGGACCCCCTCACAGGCATTGGAGCTGAGGCTTTGTTCTCTCCCCGTGCTTTTCCTATGATCACGGAAACTCCTACAATAGTCGACTTTTTAACTCACTTTTCACTTCATTTCCTATCTGTAATAGTTTAGCCATGCACGGTACCCTTGAGCCTGCAGGTTGTTTGCAGCTGCAAAGATCCAAAGGAAACCCCTTCCCGATTGCAAGGGTAACCCCGCTGCTCGAGATTGGGCCGCCCTTACCGATTCGGCATGCTCACTCCCAGCACCGATACATACTGTTGGATATGAACCATGTATTAACGACGTCATGTGCGAAATGGTTCATATCGTGTTGGCACACTTACTGCAACTGTTAATCTTAAGATATGTTAATCGTGTTGTGTAGTCACACAACTATCATGATTTCAAAGGAGATGCCAATAAGGTGCTATGAGAATATATTTGACATAGTTGATATGAGATGAACTTGAGGATACTTTATAGGATGTAATGTTCTCGGTATACTGTGCACACCACGTGGTTACAATCGCGTTGAATAAGCATATGCATATGTACGTGAAGGACTACGTAGTATACTTGCATACCTGCATACATACGTCACTATGCAGTAGGTTCGACAGTGAACAATTGATTGTTATTGTGTTGAAGCCATGGTTGGCTATAATGGCTAATATAGTTCGTTGTCAATGCATTAGTCTTAGACCATGTTTCTTAGACGTCATGATGAGATTAGGTCTAAGGGACCCAGTTGCCAAGTTGCAAACTGGTTAGTCCTATGCTTCTTAGTCAAACTACAGATCGCATGCATATGGTATCTGGTATTTACACAAGTTCAAGTTGACCAGATCCGTTAGCTGTATGTCTTTTGTTGTCGTAAGTTAACTGTGGCTAGTAGCTGTTTGTGGCTCACAGATACTTGCGGCTAGTAGATGGAGATTGCTTTCGTGTGGTTTGGTTTAGTACTTAAGAAATCTTATCAAGCAATCTGTTGATAAGAGTGGTCTCTGTCAGTGGCAATTGATCTTCCTTTGATCACGTTACTAGTGTGAAGGGAAACTGAGACCCAATGGTTAGAAACTGAGCGCAATCAATTGAGTTGGATGATAGGCCTAGAATTGAACGTTAATCCAAGTTGGACTTTAACGGGTATGTTAGATTGGTAAGCGAAGTCTGGTTTATGGCTTCGTGATCGGGGCAGCATGTCAGACATTCAATGGAGTATTCCCAAAGCAAGCCTGCTGGTCAAGCAAGCTTGCTATGTGTCTCACCTGCGCATACTCATGTTCGGCATGCGTTCGTAACTGCGTTAAGAACTGTCTGCATGCCCATTAAACTGGAAGGCCCCGACTAGTGAGAACCGTGTATCACTTAGTCTTTAAACATTTGTTAGCAACCAAAGCATTGATAAGTAGTACTGGTACAGGTGATTGTGATTATTTCGAATTACATCCATCATCTGTGAATGGTCACAACATCGACATTGGGTTGCAGGTAAGAGTAGTCAGGTGTTGCACATTTAGTTCATATATTTATCTGCACGTCTAGATTCATTTCCTTTGTAACAGACATTCAATGGAGTATTCTCCAAGCAAGCTTGCTAGTCAAGCAAGCTTGTTGTGTGTCTCACCTGCGCATACTTATGTTCGGCATGCGTTCGTAACTGCGTTCAGAACTTTCCGCATGCCCATTAAACCGGTGAATGTGATGATGTCTAATGACATCCATCCTCTGTGAATGGTCACAACATCGGGTTTGGGTTGCAGATCTTACACATACACTCAGCACTTGCATATTCTGGATTAACGTATGCATTTCATCCAACCCAATCTGAAGAATGTGCACATTGGAAAACCCAATGCCCCAGTTAGTCACCACCCATATGAACTACGAAAGTATGACCTCATGATGAGGTCCTCATCCCTTCATCGAGCCACGGGACTACTGCGCAAACTACTGCATAAATTTCGTTGCAATTTCCTGCCCTCCAGCACCATGAGGCTACAGTTGACAAGTGAGGGCCCACTAATACTGGCACGGAAGAAACATAGTTTCAAGCCGACTTTCCCCACAGCATAGCACAGAAGCGATGTGAATGTCAGGTGCCCCACTCTTGAAGTGTACCATGTCCACACATGGGCACATATCCTCTGTCCATACCCCGTCGTTGGGTACATTTGAAGTATACCTTAGGGCCGGCTCCTGGAAGGGATTGTAGGGCTTCGAAAACCTCTGCATCAGTGACGTTCCGCAAGCTTGTGTGTGTGTGTGTGTGTGTGTGTGTGTGTGTGTGTGTGTGTGTGTGTGTGTGTGTGTGTGTGTGAGTGTGTGTGTGTGTGTGTGTGTGTGTGTGTGTGTGCGCGCGCGCGCGTGCGCGTGCGTGCGTGCGCTCGACTCTGGAATCGCCTCCGTAGCGCCTCTGTGCTCACCGCCACTGGTCATGTTTCACCGCCACGGCTTGTCCATGGCCACTAGATTCCGCGTACCCACATGTAGGATATGCTTCACTACCTACTCCAACTACCGTCGAACAAACTCTTCATGGCCCGTGGACTGGAGTCCACTCGCTGGACACATGTAATTCTAAAGCACAGTCCTGTAGAGCGGAAAAGGGTGCAAAACTCCCGGGCCTGGATCGGGACGCAGTGTAATCACTCGTACTCCCTGTAATCACATCACGATGAGCCGTTGCCAGTGCCAACTTGCCACCTTCTGCTGGCTGGTTCTTCCGGATGTAATATTTCCTCTTCTCCTCCTCCTCCTCCGGGCTGTCTCCGGGAGGCCACATCCGTTCCATTACCCACAGGTCCGTTAGGCCACGCTGGGTGGCAACATGCCATAGGAAATGGAAGATGGCACCGCCGGTGGAAAGGGGCAACTTGGCATAGGGAATGGAAGATGGCAACCCTGGTGGAAGGGCGCAAGTTGCCACTGGCAATCCTGGGTAACTGCTGCAATGACAGGCTGCCACTTGGCGCACGCCAGCCGCCTGTTTGCGAGCACCGGAGAGAGTCCCACGTGCTGCATTTAGGTTTTGTGTCTTGAGCAGCTCCGTCTGCTGACGACCCGACCAGCGTCGCACGGTGCGACGCTGCGACGGTGCGGCTCGCACCTCACAGGTGTTCACAGATCGCAGGACAATAGCCAGATCGCAGGACGATAGCCAGACCCCGACAACCCCGACAACAGGTTGTCAGGGTATTCATTAATGCATGCTTCATCAATCTGGCAATCGTCCTCTTGTCTGCATTGGTCACCAACGTTTGCTGCAGATCACCTTTCCAGTCGTTAGGAAAACTGCAAAGTCCAAATTGCCGTCGCCGCTCAGGGGTCACGGTCTTATGAGGCAAAACGTGGATGTTTGTGTAAGTATGGTTCCTACTGAAGAAAGAGGTGAAGACTTCAACAGCTTGTGCCGCAACAACGATGCGTTGCAGGGGGAGGGTATCGTCCAGAAAGCCCTGTGTCGGTGCGTGCAACCTCATCCGTAATGTTGTATAGTCAGGGAATACCTGCAGTGGATGTGATGTAAATCAATCAAGTATGTCACCGTCCTTGATAACGGTTAGCCTCCCTGGAAAACGGTGGCCACTTGCGTCCACGTCCACGTTCTGATCGTTGATGAAAACATGGAATGGAATATGGGATAGGCATCGAAAGATGGCTGCCAAGAATCTAACTTGTTGAAGATGCTTCAGAGAGTGTGGCCGTGCCAGGACGAGGAAACCGTTGCGGTTTAGATTACAGATGGTTTGGAGCGGGGGGTAGCTTCCAATCTTTCGGCCGGATCACGACTGCAAGGCAAACTGGGATCTGCCATATGCAGGAACCAGAACGAGAACCCAAACTTAAAACATTTAGCCAATCCCTCCGGGCCCACCCCCTCCAGTATCCCGACCTCCTGCTTACGTTTTCACTGCACAATTCGCTGTGCTCGACCTCTCACAATCGATACGCAGCAGTGGCAATCCTATAATCAAAGGCCTTTGTCAGGGTGTGCCTCTACATTCCGGCATAGCTAGCACAAGCAGCTTGCAGGTCGTAAAGTCCATCAGAGTCTCGGTGCCGTAAGCACGGTTTGTCATTGACACTGTCACTCACCACCGGAGTCCCAACATTGACACTGTCACCCACGACCGGAGCTGGTCGTGAACCCTGCAGCTCTCAAGTATACCCTTTGAAAAATCAAGGGTTGGACGGGTAGCGGACTGTGTGTGTGCGGGCGAATCATTGATTTCTTCCAAAGGGACTTTTTTGGGAGGTCCTCCTGAAGATGGCTGCAGCTCCTATGAGATATCCTCAAAGACACAAGAACCGGGAGCCACATGGATTGTGTGTGCATGCATTGCGTTGGAGACAGGGGGGGGGGTTGTATTTTTCCCAAAGTATTGTTCATGTACATCCATAGATATATTTTAGAGTGAAACACGCTGAAAAGCAGCTCACTGTTTTCAAAGGACATAGCACATTTAAGTGTCCATAAGAGACAGGATGTCAGCACGCCCCCCCCCCCCCCCCCCCAAAAAAAAAAGCAATCCCTTCTTTTCTCCGTCCTTCCACTAGAGAGCCTGAATGTGCTTCCTGTGCATGGCGGGACAGGAAGCGCAGCGACAAGGACCAGGCAAACGAAGAGGTCTGCCAAGTGCCACCTTCAAGTGAAAGGTGCTGGCCCCCTCATTTTGGTCAAGGCATCCATTCAGGATGCCCGAAAGCACGATCCTCCTGCTTAGAAGACGGGTCTCTCAGTTTGCCGTTTTTCTGAAAGATATCTGCCCCATAGAAGGGCCACAGCAAAATCATTTTCACCTGCAAGAAAGCTGCTGGAACAAGTCTGCGGTTGACACATGTGTGATAGAGTTACTGGAGGATGATTAGAAGAGGAGACAAATCCTGACCATTTCCAAGCAGACCAGGCAATTGCAAGTCCCCCAGAGTTGAGAAGACTAAGTTAATTTGGGGCATATAGGCTGGGGGTGGTAGATGGAGGAGGACTCCTGGACCTCCCGAACGACCTCCTGCGGGTTATAGCGGAGGGCCTGTTGGGCAGCGATGAAGGCAGGGCCGAGGTTGTGGTGCGAGCCTGGCTGCGCCTGCGCCTGACTTGCAGGAATCTTTGCAAATTAATTGCAGATGTACCGCTGGATCTGCGGTTCTCAGCGCCCCTCACCTCCGCACAGGTGTGTCCAGCTGTATCCCCTTCAGGAGGCCTTTTTGCTGTTAACCCTTTCTGACAAGCACCCGGGTAAGCGCAGCAACAATATGTGCTTGGTTGAGCTTCCAGGGCCTTACAACAGAGTAAACAACATGGTGATTTCCCATTTCAAAAGTCCCCAGAAGCTAATTTTGTGTGTTGACCGTCTTTGTTCTTCGGAAGCCCCTTTGGAGCGGGCGGTTGCAACACCTGCCAGAAAGCTATTGCGACTGTCTGTGGTCCTGGAGGAATTTGTGGCGCTGAAACAGAGCCCGATGGGTTCTGGGACCTCCGAGCCTGAACCACGGCCTTTGTAAGTTCATGGTTTGTGCGAAACCCCGGCTTGCCTTCCCCGCTTTCTAATGAGGTGCATTCTGTGTCTCGTTCAATGACCCTGACCACCACCTCCAAGAGTTGCTTGAAGGCATGTTCATTGGAGGGAGCGAGAGGGCCGTTTTGGTCCAGGGATGGGTGGTGGGGGGGATGCTGCATCCTATGAAAGTGGTGCATACAGGATATAGCAACCTAATTTTTTTTTTATTTTTTTTTTTATTGGTCATTTCCTATCTCATTGCAAATCATGGGATGATGAGATTTTTGTAGATACCACAAGGGGTGATTGGAATCTCATAAGTTGGCTGACAAGCAGATTCAGTCATCCTGACGGGCACTGTACTCGATTTATTCAATCTTACAATGGCACTGGTTCTGTGTCATTACGTGCGGGCATACCATTCTATGTGCTGCACATGGCAGCTGTTGCTGAACTCATGGATCCCTGAATGTGTTAAGGCAAGCCGAGCATGTGTGGCCCCCATGCGTGTATGCGTGTGCGCTCACACACACACACACACACACACACACACACACAACACAGACACACAACACACACACACACACACACACACACACACACACACGAACACACAAACTCACTTTCGCAGTTTGAATACCAATTTTTGGATGTTGACGGTACATGAGCTTGGGAGAACAGTTCAGCTGGGCCAGGTTTCCAATGCACAACAGCATAAATGCACCCTCATTGTTGGATGCAATCATCTCGAAGAGCAAGAGGAGTTCAAGCCCCAGCTCTGCTGCCAGCACGGCGCCCCGTATATTTCCCACCAGGAGAATCAAAGGCTCTGCGTGTTGTTTCCTGCCAGAGTGTAACCGGGAAACCTGGGCTGTAGGTGGCGTGGATGATGGATTCAGAAGTCAAGCTGCGCAGCGTTGTCTTCGCGCTAAGGCCTACGACAGCTCTGTGGCTGGAGGTGGCCTGCGTCAGTCGCCGCCCCTCAGCCATCTGCCGCTCTCGGGACACCTTGGAGAAGCTGCAGGGACTTGTCCTCGGGCGCCAGGATTTCAGACATTGTGATTTAAGCCCTCTGCTTGGCGAGATGGCCCGCGAGCTGGGTCCTGTTGCCTCCTACGACTTCCAGGGCTTCTCCAAGTTGACCTCCCTCACCCTTT
The DNA here is from genome assembly GCA_002005505.1 of Botryococcus braunii. Classification (NCBI taxonomy): domain Eukaryota; kingdom Viridiplantae; phylum Chlorophyta; class Trebouxiophyceae; genus Botryococcus; species Botryococcus braunii. The sequence continues at coordinate 311,276 of KV908422.1, forward strand.
ATGTGGACGACACTGCAGCCTTCACACTTCCCCCGAGCTTGGAGGATCTGCACCTTGGCTATTTGACCAGACATGCCTGGTGGGTTGAGAGGCCTACAAGCGCAGGAATGGGACACGTCAGCGTGCCCCGGCTGCGTCGCCTCCAGGTGGAGTTGACCCCCTGGGCAGGCACTGAGTGGCTCCCGTTGCTGGTCCCCTCCTCCCTGGAATTTGTCCAATTGCGTTCTGACTGCCAATGTTTAGTCGACCGGCGCATCCACGCGTGCTGGGGCCAAGACTGGCCAAAAGCTGCGAACATCAAGAGCCTGGTGTTAAGGGACGTCCTGTGCCCCTTTGACGCGGCAGTCCTGCATGTGGAAGAGCTCCGTCTTGAACAATACGTGGCGTGTTTTTCGTCTGCGCGAAGCCCCGAAGAAGTACTCTGGCTGTTCATGTCAGGACGGTGCCGCCGCCTTCTCTTGCTCCCGAATCCCCCGAGGGGTACAGTACAAGATGCATTATTTAAGGGCATTCTTTGGTATGGGGAGAATGGGAAGAAGGGGCCCAGCATTAAAATGAGACAGGTTGTGTCGGTAGCTGAATCCCCCGAATACCAACCCTATCTTGAGGTGCACGCTTGGGCCCATTCAGAAGCCGTTCCTGAAACGACTGTGACGCACTATGCTATTCTGAGGCGAGAATTTGCACAGCATAGTGCCCTGTCTCTGGCCTAGGTGCGCTGCCCTCTACATCGGTTCAAGCTTTGAGCTGGTGTGTGCCCTGCCTTTGGTTTTGTGGACTTGGAGGCCGTGTCCTTCTGCTCTCTGTAAGAAGAACAGACGTGTTACGGCCCCTACATTGCAGTTTTCTGCAGTGGTGCTCCACGTGGAGCTGTTTGAGTTGACCAGCATGATGGTGGAGCCATATCTGCCATGCATAGTCTAGCACCTGTGCACGCTAAAAGCGGTCGAGCATGACGACAAACATCCAAGCACATGTGAACGCTTATAAGCTCCATCGTCGGATACATGTCCCTTCGCTTGCAGTGATGAAGCGTTGCTGGAGTTGATGTCGATTAAGGAGCTCCAGCTTGGTGCTGAATGTTGCTTGGAGCTGAATGTTGCTTGTTAGTACCTAGCACCATCCTCTAGAACGAACGTTTGTTGCAAGTAGTGCATTCCTTCTCTCAATGAATCAGAAAAGGGAGAGCTCGCCAATGTTGACCACATATGCTTTGCTTGGTTTATTGCTTAGAAGCTCAGCTTTGGATACATTTCCCTTCGCTTGCAGTGATGAAGCGCTGCCGGAGTTGATGTCCCTTGGAGCTGAACGTTGCTTGTCAGGACCAAGCTCCATCCTCCAGAACGAACATTTGTTATGGGTAGTGCATTCCTTGTTTAAGGAACCAGAAGAGAGGGAGCTCGCTGGTTTTGACCAGGCATGCTTGCTTGATTTTTTGCTTGGTGGTTTTGCCACATTCCGCCTAGGTCTCTCGATAGGATGGATCGCAGCCCCACATGGCTGAAGCTCTCAAACCAGATGTTTGAGACGTTGTGGCCTTTCATAACTCTGACACTTGTGATGTTTGTGAGCGCATGTCCCTTCATGGGTGGACCCCCTCACCGGCATTGGAGCTTAGGCTTTGTTCTCTCCGTGCTTTTCCTATGATCGCGGAAACTCCTACAAAAGTCGACTTTTCACTTCATTTCCTATCTGTAATAGTTCAGCCATGCACGGTACCCTTGAGCCTGCAGGTTGTTTGCAGCTGCAAAGATCCAAAGGAAACCCTCTTCCAGATTACAAGGGTACCCCCGCTCCTCGAGATTGGGCCGCTTTTGCCTTTATCCTAACTGGCACTAATGAAGCGCTGGCCCCTTCCTGCTTTGGGGGCGAGCGTGTGTGTGTGTGTGTGTGTGTGTGTGTGTGTGTGTGTGTGTGTGTGTGTGTGTGTGTGTGTGTGTGTGTGTGTGTGGGTGTGTGGGTGGGGGGGGGGGGGGGCGGCTAAATAGCCTTGTGCAATTTCATAGCCCTTTTGAATGCAACAACGTGCTGCAATTTGAAGTAGTGGAAATTGTTGGTACTCGAGTACAAAGCTTACATCAAGACAGCATGCAATTGCATTTGCTAGTTAAGCTGATGGCCGTCGTCCACGACCTAGGCTAAGCTAAAACTAGTATTCAGCATCCAGATTTTCATAACCCTTGCACCACAAAGGTTGCGCCATATAACAGTCTTCCCTCCAAAATTTGGGCGGATCTTCGCTCCACATACGACGCACTTGAAAAGCAGGGCCTGAGCAAAATACCCTGTGATGCCAACAGGAAATTCTTGACGGCCCTACAAGAAACAACCTAAAAATGGCAGATATATCAGACTCCCACGTGACCCTTGCTACCAGGCACATCAAGGTGGGAACCAAGATACAAAAGCTCCTGCAAAAGCAGGAAGTCACAAACTGCAGGTGACACTCCAAGCAACCCTCATCTATACGTGCAGCTGAGACACAATAGGGATGGATCATCAGCAGAGACCTAACAGAGGCTTGGGAGATAGCGGCTGAGAAGTATCAGAAACAAGGGATAGCCTCCTCTTACGCTGGCGGGCAGAACGTGCAGAACGGACTGGAACTTGCTGCTGTGGAGTCAGTACAGTTGGAGAGGAAGGCACTGGAGTTGGACAGCCCCCTGTTCCTACTTCAGCGGCTCTTTTCACACGATCGCTTGCATTACTAGCACTTGCACGGATTTTCGCAGGAGACTCAAGGACAGGCAAAGCCGCCTCCTCAAACTCTGTAGCTGATCCTCGCAGCGCCGGCTTTAGCACAGCATCTGCGGGTGATTCCACAAGCAGGTGACGTTGTGAGGCGAGCTCTGCTATGAAGAGGGTGTTGTGCGCCCACCCCGCATATGGCCCAAATCGGGCAACCAATGCCTGCTCGACGGTGGCCATCAGGGGCTTTGTGAGGGTCTTCCCTGTGTCAAAACCAAAGATGTCAGCTTGCATCAACTATAAATGATCATGTGTGTCACAGGCAAGCAACAATTTAGGGCACCCTGCATACCTGTAAAGGGCTGTAGTGCATGGACGTAACCAGGAATGAAACGTTTAACAATAAGAATATGAGCACGACCGATAGATCTCTTGGACAGACATGCCAACTCTTTCTCCTGTCCCTGACCACTGATCATCCAGGTGACATGGTCAATTAAGATGAATTTTGGGAAGCCACTACAAAAGCAAGTGTACGCCAGTCGAGCCAAGAAAGAGCCCTCTTCCCGTTGTTCCACTTCCCTTGCAGGACACCACCGATAACACTTCGGCAGTCTTTATTCACAATGTCTGGTCTCAGAACCGGTCATCCCAGATTTGCTAGCCTCAGTAGGTCTTGTCAACGTGTAAGGTGCCTGCAATGGCAACCTGCTCCTAATCTGCAAACACAATGTACACAGCCTTGCCAGATGGCTGTCCGGGAGCTGACCTCTTAGATGGGGCAGATAGTGGCGACAAGCCAGCTGCCAAACATGGGTGTCGACTGGGATTGCAGCATGCTTGTCAAGAGAGAATAAGCACACACAGGCTGCTACCTGCCACAAACACTACATCATATTAGTCACCATCCTTTGGCAGACATTTTGCACTTGAAAATGCACCAGAACACACGCTATATAAACGATTTCCCAAGTGCATCCAGCAGCACATAAACACTCACCCCATTCCTCTCGTTGCCCCCACCCCACCCACCGAACCATACATACGCACGCATACGAGTGCGGGTGTGCGAGCGCGTGCGCACGCGCGCACACACACATACACACACACACACACACACACTCTCTCTCTCTTCTTTCTCTCTCTCTCTCTCTCTCTCTCTCTCTCTCTCTCTCTCTCTCTCTATCTCTCTCTCTCTCTCTCTCTCTCTCTCTCTCTCTCTCATACACATCCCACACCCCTCCACCTCGTCTTTTTCCGCTCACATGGTATAGAGAAGAAAGGAGAGACATAACGATTCGGCATGCTCACTCCCAGCACCGATACATACACTCAGCTCCTGCATATTCTTGTTAACATATGCATGTCCTCCAACCCAATCTGAAGAAATGTGCACATTGAAAAACCCAATGCCCCACTTAGTCACCACCCATATGAACTACGAAAGTATGACCTCATCCCTTCATTGAGCCACGGGACTACTGCGCAAACTGCATAAATTTCATTGCACTTTCCTGCCCTCCAGCACCATGAGGCTACAGTTGACAAGTGAATGCCCACTAATTCTCGCACGGAAGGCAAAGAAGAAAACATAGCTTGAAGCCTGTTTTCCTGCAGCATAGCACACCAGCCATGTGAATGTCAGGTGCCCCACTCTTGAAGTGTATCTTGTCCACACATGAGCACATGCCCTCTGTCCACACCCCATCTTTGGGCACATGTGAAGTATACCTTAGGGCCAACTCCTGGAAGGGATTGTAGGGCCTCAGAAGCCTCTGCATAGGAAACGTCCCGCAAGCTTCGCAGCCATGCCTCACCTCCCCCTTCTTTATTTCTCAACGCCGCAACAGTGCCGACAATGAACTTCGCCCTGTCCGACCCAGCCAACCACAGGGTACACCACGTTAGCTCTGCCATGCGCATTTCAAAATCGGAATTTATCAATGGAAGAGGAAGCGCACGATATCATTTTGGGGGAGTACATTCTTACATGCTTTGACACTACTTGGTTCTGACTCGGGTCTTCACGTTTTGTATAGAAATTGGAAAAGGACAGTAGGAACAGAGACACAAAACCTCTTCTTGCAACCATCCAGAAATGATATGAAGTTCTGGATGGTCATACTCGCTCAAGATCAGTGGTAAAACCTTGAAAGTTGCAGTGGACAGTACTTTGCTATTCGAGAGGAACCCTTATCCGGACACCCATTGTCGTATCCAAATAGTGGGAGTGCATGTCTTTCAGCACTTCAAACTTCTCACCTGTATCCAAAGCCAGCTGCACGTAGTGCTTCTTCTGTCGCTCCTCCTAACTGCTGCAAGTTGGGGAAGCAATAAAACAGCAAGCCATCCTCCTGTGCATGACACAAGCATCATCCAAACCATCTTGCTGCTGTTGCCCATTTACCGTGAGATCAAGATCGAAGGATAACCAAAGTTTTCATTGTAGTGACTCCCAACTGTGATGGACAATAATATTGCAGAGAGGATTTGTGATTAGTGACACCATGCAGCAACCACATGCAAGCTGCCTTGCAGCCATTCCCCTCCGCTCCCTTTGTATGACCTCTTCTTGCTTTCATGCACACACTTCTCCCTCTTTCCCCTCCCCCCGACCCCCCAAAACTCTGCTCCCACTCTGCTTCCTTTAACCTAAGCTTCCCACCTCCGCCACCCCTTTTCTCAGACAACAACAACAGCCACACCATTACCAACACCAATGACAATGACAACAACTGCACTGTCATGGGTTCTCAAGAATAAATAAAAGGAGTATGCCTGCCATAGTGTTGTGTATATACAACAGGGGAAGGGGGTTTCCTACAGCCATGGCATGAAAACTCCTCGAACCATCTGGCAAACTTTAACCTATTGAAGGCGTGACACTGATCGTAATGGGAAGATCGATTAGCATAGCCAGTTGGAGGGCAAGAAACAAAAGTTGAGAAACTTGTTAACGGAGCCTGTGATGGCTAACTGGGGAGCTCATGAGCAATTCCTTTTTCATACCTTTGGTGTTGCTGACGAAGGATCTCTGTGTAAAACAGAAGTGTCCAAGGGAAGCGGAGTTCCATATGCGGAGCACAGTCGGTCTACCATTCCATGAATGCGTGAGATATGGTTGTTTGACGAGCAGATGAACTGCAGCAGGCATTCCAAGGGGTCTTGCCGCAACACTCGTGCCCCTGTAGAGTTCTTCAAACAAACTTTATCAGTCGGTTCATCCAAATAACAATTGCTCGGGAAAGCTTGTTCAAAAGTCCTTCCACAACAGGATCTAGAAGGGGATTCCTCACACCTACCCAACATTGAGGGGATGCTCTTAGCGTTTTGCCCTAAACGTGCCACTGTTGGCGCCATCACTCTGGATACTCAAGTCTTTCACACAAAGCCCTAACAGCCCTTAAAGAGTGCTTCCTGAAGCTAGCCAGCATGATGGAACATCTTTGTTCCCTGAGCGCAAGTAGCATGGCACCAAAGATCTTAAGGGCAGGAAGAAGGCTTACATGAATGAGTTCAGAGCAATTGGAAGCTGTAAAATTATGGGGCTGAAACCACGATTGATTGTTAAAGTTATCATATCAAAGTCTTTTGCTGTCCGTAGGGCCAGGATACCTTGAATAAACTTTTGCAGTTTAGAAAACCTGCTGTCATGCTTGGCCCACAGTTCAGCTAGTGGTCCAAGAGGCGTTGATAAATTAAAATAATCTCTGATGATCTGGGACTCCTGGTCTGACGATAATCCAGAGGCTCTTGCCATTACTTGATAACTTATGTCTGTTTCATGTTGCTGCAAGGTAACCTGCCAGTTACCCGTGGGTCAGCAATTTCTTTACCCGTCGGAGGCGGCACCCCTTACAACGTGTAAAGAGTTAGAGAAGAGGATCAGCGACTCCTAGAAATGAAGCTCTCACCACCCGGCCTTGTATCACCCCTGTATATTGACCAGAGGCTGTGTTCTTCCATCTGAAGGTTTGACCTGTGGGCAGTGTGAAATCCAGCAGGAGCTCAGAAGGACTTGCTCCCAACCTTGTCCATCCTGACTGACACCCGCGTAACGTCTTCATCTGTCTTCAAGATCACAGTCAACCCTGTGATCTATATCCTCGGCTTTCCATCCGATATTCGGCTGATCACAACGGTTTCCGAAATCGCCACCCTCTCTAGACCTTACACTTCTGCTTGATCAGAAAGATCATGTTTCCAAACACTATAGGAGAACGTTCATCTCCCGAGGGGATTGGCTTTAAACTGCCGTTCAAATCGACCTCTCCAGATTAAAGGGCCAGCATTGCTTCATATGTCCAGTATCAGCAGCTGAAAGCCTGCAGTTCAGAGTTGGGCGTACAATGTGCACATGCAGGCCGGTTCCCGCTGCTTGGACCCTTGAGCCCTTGGTGATCTGTCCCGGAGGCTATTGGACCGGCGGGCTTCCGATACCGAACTTCGGTACCCATGCACCCCACAGGATGGACGCAGTTGGAGCTACCGCCACAGAGAGGAACAAGGAAGTGAGATTAATCAACTTTGAATACTTAAGTTTGCTCAGTCAAGACGGACTTACACGGTAGTAGTCCCGCCACAAGTCTGCTCAATAGTAAAACAATTTTTGGGTTGCTGACTAGGCTAAGTCCTGTGGCCCAGTCTGCCAAAATGTTGGCGGAAGTACCAAGTTTTAAATCTTTTCTGACCAAATCAGGCCAGGTCCCGAACTTTAACATTGTCTATTCCTCGATGCCACTTTGATAGGCGACTCATGGTGATCTTGTTGTCTTGGAAGAGAGTAGCTATGAAGGCAGCAAAGAGGCGCACACACGTATGTTTATGATGGCTCCTAACCCTAATCTTGTGTCTCCAAACACTCAAACCAATTGACTCTTCCATTTTCACGCGCTCACAGAGAGGGGACATGACATCCCAGCACTTCCACTTTCACGCGCTCACAGAGAGGGGATACGACATCCCAGCACAAAAAGCATCAGCATCACCTTACCAATGTGAATTTCACATACATATATACATGCTTTAAACGATAGTGAAGCATATCTGCGCCGCGTATTTACAAAAAGCCTTGTTTTATGGCAAAAAAGTTCAGGGACGGTGCTGACTCTTGATGTTTCATGGTACTAGGTATCTCACAGCAAGAGCATGCCTCCTCATCCCAAAAACGGAGGATGCACTGGGAGGTACATACAGGCTATAAGACAAGTCTTGGATTGCTCTAACAGGCCTCTCGCATATGCATAAAATTATGCATATTGAACAGCACAACTTGGAGTGACCTTCTTACATGCCATGAGCAGCATTTTAATTGAAATGGAGGTCTGGCAGCCCTTACAAGTCGATTCATGTTTGCTAAGAACACAACAACGACACTCCAAATGAGGGACAAACCATATTCACGGGGTATGGCCCCAGCCACTAGCTAGACTATCTTGTGACTATCTATAGACTCTCTTGTGAGGCTCTCCCATTCCAGCTACTATATGTGCTTGGCGTTGCCGGTGGAACCAGGCCAAATTCGTTTTAACCGGCCATTCCCCCATGAATGGGCCTTAAAGAGCAGGAACCCACAAAGTAAGTGGTCGGGACATCCCATGCTGCCGTACAGTGACTCCTGCCAGGGCCAAAAGTATTCTTGATGCCTCATAGGCAACCTCAGGTCTGCCATGCACAAGGCTGGTTAGTGATTGAGTTTGGCGTTTGCACATTACTTCATGCATAACAAATAAACAGAACAAGGAAGAGTAGCAAGCTCCAAGGTAGACGCAGCATAGGCATCCCAGTCCTGGGAGTCATCCAACAGTGCAATGCTTTGCATCGACATCAATGAAACGGCTTGAAAATCTAAGCTTTCAAAGCAAATTGCCAGTACACTCAAATTTCCTAAACAACATCACAGAGGGCATTCACCGTAATCCGCTCGGGGTGGGGCTGCTCTCTTTTGAAGTGGTGTTTTTGTCCTGCACGTTTGCGCAATGTCTGGTTACTCCCTGGCGCGCAAATCTTGTGAATACAAACAGGCATTACGCCACAGACAGCAAATCAAGTGTCGGAGTCTGTACGCACCTCATAGAAGATTACTTCCGATATTCCAGCTTGAATTAGCAGCTTGGCACATTCATTGCAAGGGAACATAGTTACATAAATTCTCTGCACCAAAAATTGAAGCCAGCTTACAAGAGGGATAGTCTTCTTGCGAGCTTGAGAAGCAAAAAGTGTCATGTACAGAATGTCAGGGTGGGAGCCCTTGGAGTACACTGCTGATGTTTTGCATCTGCTTGAACTGGTTTGCTCGAGAGTACGGATCCATGCAACGAAATGAGCCGGTTTGTTGAATCCTTGTCCTGGTGTGTATATCTTAACACCTGTCCTAGGTTCTGCAGATGACTTTGGGCCTTACCGCGTTTGTCAGTGAAGCAGTGTTCTTATTGAGTATAGCATTCATTTCGGCGTGACAGACAAAAGGATATTTTGTCCCAAGAGGATTATTGTGAGGCGACTTCTTTGCCCAGGGTAGTTTCGAATCATGGCAACCCCTCGGAAATCCGTTGTACCCGATTGACAGAATAATGTTGTCTTGTCCAACAATGCAGGCGCCAACCTGCTGGTGAAGAAGTCAGTTCGCCCACGCTCTGGACCGACAGTCACTTTGCGCTGGCATTCCTACGCCTGTTACCCACCTGCTTGTTAGGATCTTTTGAACGTCTTGCACTGAGAAAGGCCACGCCCATGAAGTAGTCATCCCAACGTAGGAACCTGCAAAGATAGAGGTCTGAGTGTGACTGGATAAGTCTCAAATCATTTTGCAAGGGACTACATGGAGCTTCTTTGAAATTCCATACTCTGATCTGGGACGTGGATTAAAAGGGTCTGGCTTTGTGCAGTCTGTACTAGCTGATGCTTCTCTGTCCACAATACAAACTCTTGGCTGCAACTCTCTTTTCTTCACTTTGCAGCCACTTTCAACGTATGACCATCTGTGCTGTCTTGATGATTGCCAGGTTAACACAATGGGGTGCTGCAAAGCAAGAGCCGTCACAGCCGCAGCTGCAGCTGCAGACATCAACGCGACATACACGTGACTCCACTCTACCCAGCTGTTGACCGGCAAACACGGCAAGATAGAGCACATTTCCCTGATATAAAATTTTCGAAATGTCTTGAATCACTCTTAATCGCCCGATGAATGTTATTGCAGTAAACACAAGTTGTCCGCTCGCAGATCGGAAGGGGGAGACGGAAGACCTCACGGTCTCTAGGAACAGTGCAAGCTTTTTGCAGCAACCAGGTTCAAGATGCAGTGACGTTAAATCAAGCGACTAATAATAGCTGCCCTGTTTATTGCCCGGCGTGTGCTCTTTGAAAGACGCACCACCACCGCTGGGGCTGCCCTAGCAAAATTGAATTTGGGACTGCTGAATGGAAAACGTGTGTGGTAACTGTTCTACAAAACACCTTGATGTCTGGTACGGTGCAAATGCACACGTGGTACAACTGTACCGCTCTCTCCCGCGAAACACACAACATCCAAAGACGATCCCTCAAGTACTTTGTGTCCACATGGGCAAGGAGCAAGAGTGCATGTTATATATTCATCAGTTTCCTTGTGTGTTTCCCACTTGTCTGCTCCTTAGTTTGTCCCGCTGCTGGCCCGACGTCAATGCGGTCAGCTGTGCTGCGCTTTGGCTTTATACAATCCAATGTGAAATGCATGTATGTGAGGTTAGACCATTCTAATTTTAGACGACATATAAGCCTTCTAAGAGCCAGAGGTGGGTATAATTCCCGCAACGTCCGTAGGACCGTCAGCGGCGTGAGTTGTGGTATATAAGGGGATGGTACCTTCAGACACACTATGTCATCTAATTGTCTATTTATGGTTACTATGTTGCGTTGAACAGCATTTGACCTGGAAATTTCATGAGTTGTGTCGAGTTGTCGGATTGTCAGCGTGTGTCGTTCGTGCGAAGGGCTTCGTATACGAGCGATTGGGTGACTAATTTAACTTACTCTCAATATTTTATGTAGGGCCCTATCAATCAGCCCGCAAGACACAGTTTGCTGTCAGGAATGGTAATTTACAAGTTCCGGGGCCTGAGAAGTATTTTAGGCGGTTTCAAAAGGCCATCCGGTAAGTGATATCTTGGGACATCAGTTATGTTTGTTTTAGTTCTCTGTGAAGTTGCAATTGCCGTCGTGTACAGTAGGCATGGCCCCGGTCCCCCCTGACTTGGTGCCGTTGTGGCGTTTTCGAAGCGGTCCTGAAGCCGGTGCTTCTGGATGGCTTGAACTGGTGTGGGAGGACAGGTCTGCATCCTCTATCAGACTTCCAAAATTTGTCTTTTACACTGCAGCAGCAAGTGGGACCTCTTGGCTGGCCCACCCTTATCTGCTGGACTATGCGCGGCTTTTCCTCCATTTGAATCCAAAGGTGCGTTTGTGACAAGTGATCTCTGGCGTCAAAAGTCTTCAAGTTTGGGCTGATGGGGGAATTGTGTGAGACTGGCAGGACAACGTTACCGCCTTCCAAACAAGTTTCTTTTCCTTTTTATCATTGATTTTTGCCATCTACTCAGGCAACACAATGGCCTTTCTCTACGACGTAAGGCCCCTCTTGCTTTGACCTATGGATTTGTGGCTTGTGGTGAAGGGGGACATGGCTTTTCGTGTCATGGTCCAGGAATTTCACACGCCCTGACAATTTGTGTCCTCGTGGAGTGAGGATCAAACTTTGTGTTGCAGCGCCAGAAGTCTTTGATGATGAACCTCTACTGGGAGACCATGGCCTTGGAAAGGCTCACTGAGGAAGCAATTCATACCTTGGGCCCGAATGCTCGAGATATCCTCTGCCAAATCAGGTAGCAAGGTTGCGCGATTCCTTATTGATAATGAGTCTGTCCTGTTGAGGGATGCTTCTATCTTGCTCAGTGTTGAAGGGTTCATGATATGGTGATTTGCATATTTCTGACTTGGTACGCATAATTGAGGGATTGTACATATAGTTAATTCAAAACCTGTGTGTTGGTGGGACAGGGTCTATATTGACACAGAAATTTATTCACCAGAAAATCAAAGTCCTCCCCTGGGCGATGGATCGCCGCTGGCCCTCATCCGTGCAAAAGCTCGCAACTATCGGTGAGCTCGTACATGAGAGGCTGCTGCTGCATTCGCTAACGATGTGGACACACTTTACATCTGATGCCGTCTGATTGCATTTTGCTAAGCCCAATTGCTTTTGTTGGTTCTAGACAATGTCGACGAGAACTGGAATGTGTTCATGGTGTCGTAGGCCTAGTAAGAGCAGGTTTTCAGGTACTTGCATGTGCCAAAAGTACAGGAAGGGTGGTATCTGGGTTGGACTCTGCCCACTGGGTTTGTTCCTGTGTACTGGGTTAGAGTTTGATCCTGTGCACTGGGTTTGAATCTGCCGCGTGTTGATTTGGAAAAGGACTGCAGTACGTTCTAATCAATCGTAATTGCATACGTCCATGAGTATTAGAGCTAGCAGGACTGGAGTAGGTTTTGGATTTCCGGTGAAGTAAGGCAACTCTGTGTTTTGGGGGGCAGCAGGATGGCAGGGACAGATGTTGGTGACATCATTGGGGCGGCCCAAGCACTTGCAGAGAAGCAGAATGAGCGACAAGCCACAGCTGTTCGCCTGCTTCCCCGATTGCATTGGGCTCTGTTGTACATCATCGGCGGATTATTTGTCTGCACATTTCTGTTGTTTGAAACAGGGGGCGGTTTCTCAGATGAAGGACGGCATGTGCTCTTCTCAGTTCTTTGTGGCCTTATGACCTTTGTCCTTTGTGTAAGTTGCCTAATTTGCAATCTGAGAGATTCTTAGAGGTTCTTTGTAGTCTTTGTATATCTAAGTCGTGAGGGTTGTGTGGATGCGTATGTGTATACTCGTTTTGAGGGCTCCCATTCTACAGATTCAGACTGCAAGGCAACAAGAATGTATTGCGCGTTGCCTGTTGCTTGCAGACGTTAGACGGTGTCACTGTTTGTCACAGCAGGGAGAGCCAAGATGACAAGTGTTTTGTGAGGGATCAGGCACTGGGGGATTTAGCTAATCCAACCCATGGAATTTACAACACGACATCCCATCTGGATGCCAGGGTGCATTATGTGCAAAGTCTCTTGGATAAATATGAGGTGCGAATCCCAGGATGCAACCTGTTTGGTCACACACTTTTGGCGACTTTGCTGTGGCAAGAAGTTTCAGACAGTCTTATATAAGACTGTCTAAAAGATATATCTGCAGTTACGTTGTGTATAGGGCGTGCCGGAACTTCCGTAGTTGGCTGTCTCCGTAGTTCTGTGTTCTGTCTGTTCTTAGTGGGCTTGATTGACACTGCAATCAGTTAAAAGCCGAGACAAGTATCATGTTTCCCTTCAGTTCTGTCTGCAAGCCATTTTCGTGCGATACATATGGTCTTTCCCATAAGTTCTGTCTGCTGTGCTTATCTTGCAGCTTTTCTAGTCAACAGCCTACGTGTGCATTGGAGCCACATGTGTTGTCTGCTGAAGCCAATTTTTCAAGTTAACTCTGTTTGAACGGCGGCTGGGAGATGTGCATTTTGCAGCTACAGTGCCGTAAGCAGTTTTTGACTTTGTTTCGTCAAAGGCCGGAGAATAGGAAATCGTTTTGCAAGTCTATGGGGTAGCTTCTGTCCTAGTCCCAGTGCGTGGCTCTGTCCTGCTTTGCAGGGCGAATCTGCGCGTCGCCTCGCAACTCGTCCATCGTTTTCAAACAGGTTCCGGAAATCCACTGTACAGGCAAGGGACGGTCCCATATAACTTTGTGCAGGATCGAGACTGATTCTTTTGAACATGTCTGCCATGGTTTGTTTTGCTCGTATGCACCACATGAGGCTCCTGAAGTGCCGTTTCCCTGGTCAGCAGTGTCTTGTCCTTTGCTCTTGTGTTCAAATGCTGGAGGTGCCCCTTGTGTTTAAGGCGAGATTGCATTCGGGATGCAGAAGCAGGTGATCCCCACAAGTGGTGTCGTGGGAGCCTTGGGCCCTCCGGGGTACTCATCAGGTACGAGGGATGGGGCTCTCCAGCAAGACTTAGGGGGAGCAGCAAACGCAGCAGAGCCAGCTGGATCAGTGAGGGCGACGCCTCAAAACGACCAGACCCCTCCAGCACTTTTCCAGCTGGCCTCCGGGTTTCTCCAGGGAATGAGGCCAACAGATGCAGAATTGTCATCTTCGCAGGATCCCACTGGTACGACTACTCGCCCGCCCTGCAAGAGATAAGGCCTCTTTGTTCGGCGTTACAGGGGCCATTACTCGTGGCGTGACGAGTTGCCGCAGTGATGTGTTTATGACCCAAGGTATTGCACATGTATGTTCGATACCCGGCAGGCACCTGATAGCTCCGTTTCATCGCATCTCTGAATACATAGAGATTTCTGGCCTCATTCAATGGCCTTGTCTGGTTTGTGCATCAGTAGCTAACCTTGCACGCCCAGCGTTTGAATAAAGGAGGCACATAACATCCATCAATATTCATGGTCCGCTTTTGAAGGGGCCTGGGTTTTTGGATATGTAGTGCTCGCACTAGTGCGCACCATTAAGCCGGCAAATGACAAGGGCTTTGGTGGAGCCTCTCCAGGTGCAACAAATGGTACACCCAGTCATGAGCCGGGAGAGAGGGGAGGCCAAGTCGAGCAGCAACGCACCTTTCAAGATGACATGGAGAAGTTGCGCAGTCACTTATCTGAAGCAATTAATGGGCATCCTCGGCAGCAGCAACCCCTGAAGTAAACCAGTTTAGTGCTTGTCCCAACTCGGCGTTAGGTTCTTTTGTGTGTAGGGAATATGTGTGTTATGAATGATGGCTTACATATTTCAGCCATATGTCTCCGTCGGTCAGCAGCTCAATGGCTGTCATATTGTATTGACTGGAAATTTTTTAGGGTGGACTGAGTAGGTCTCTGTCTTTAGAGCGGACTGAGTAGTGTGTTGAACTGGTACCAACCGGTTGGGTAGTGATTCGGGCCCCGACATAAATTTTTAAGAGGTGTCCAGTAGGTGCGGTTGGGCTAAAAAAGGGTGGCATAATTAGCACCACCTTGCACAATTGTGAGCCCGGATTGTAATGAAATTAGAAGTAGTAATGAAGTACTTGGAGTTCTGCTTTCTGCTATGGGTCAGTCTTGGAGCTAGGTGATCATCATGATGTTTACCTCGTGCACCTTATAAGATCTGAGGGCCCAGCGCTGCAGGCGAGCCAGAGAAACTGAACGGAGACATTGATGGTTGTAAACTTCTGAGGTTGGCGTTCCCTGTATGACCCGGGCACGAAGGGTGATTAGCTCGTCGGTACTCTTGTTGTGTGTAGGAGAACAAGCAGTGACCGAATGTGAATGAGGACTTGATAGGCAACAGTCAAGAGATAAGCACCCGAAGTGCCTTTAATGTCCCAATCAAGTCATTACAATGCTACTTGCTTTCTCTCATCGCTCCGTAATTCAAACTACTTAATCTACTTAACTATCGATAGTCTGCATTATCGGTGTTCAACGAGGAAAAACATTAGCATCAATTTAACAATACTACCTAGACCTTTCCTAACCCATTGTCAATGAGGCTTCAGTCTCTTAACGTCAGTTTACCTGTATGACCCGGGCACGAAGGGTGATTAGCTCGTCGGTACTCTTGTTGTGTGTAGGAGAACAAGCAGTGACCGAATGTGAATGAGGACTTGATAGGCAACAGTCAAGAGATAAGCACCCGAAGTGCCTTTAATGTCCCAATCAAGTGCCTCGTCCTTGCACGCCGGCGTCATAAATCCTTTCTAGCAAACCGTGTCTGATTACCTCATCCTTCCTAATCAACGTACAATTGGTCTAGATGGGATCTGGCAGAACTCCCAGGTTCTGCCACCTATTATTCATTGAAGCTGATCTGGCCACTATTACTCTTCTGAGGGAAAGGCACCAAAATGTTCTGTCACTATTATAACACTTCCCCTTGCCTTTTCCTCACAAAAACTTGGCCAGTCCCAGAGCCTCACGATGACTCTGAAATACCTGCCTTGTCAGAGGCTTGGTAAATATATCTGCCACATTCCTAGCAGAAGGAACGTATTTCACGTCAACCTGTCCCAATGCAATAGCTTCCCGAGCAAAATGAAAGCTGATTGCAATGAGCTTGGTATGCTTAGAGAACACTGGATTTCTGAGATGATTGATGCATCCCTGATTATCACAGTGGATCTTCACAATCCATGGAGAAATACCAATTTCTTCCAGGAATCCCTTCATCCAATTGGCCTCTTTGACAGCTGCACTCGCCGCCATAAACTCGGCCTCTACAGTGGATGTGGCCACTGCAGACTGCTTCTTGCTTCCCCAAACTACAGCTCCTCCAAACACACGAATTACGTAACCAGTGGTGGAAAAACGATGATCCTGATCACCACCATAATCTGCATCCACAAAGCCCTCCAGCTCTGTGTCCTTCCCTCCAAGTACTAAAACAAGATCCCTGGTAGCCATCAGATATTTCAACACTCTGATTGCTTCATTCCAGTGAGCAGTGGTGGGAGTAATCCTATATCTGGAGAGCACTCCCACAGCCTGGGAAATATCAGGCCTGGTGGTGTTGGCAATGTACAACAGTGACCCAACCAGTTCACAA
The DNA here is from genome assembly GCA_002005505.1 of Botryococcus braunii. NCBI lineage: Eukaryota > Viridiplantae > Chlorophyta > Trebouxiophyceae > Botryococcus > Botryococcus braunii. The sequence goes on from KV908422.1 coordinate 327,619, forward strand.
TATCTGTGACCTGGAGGTAAGGGACTCCCAGCTCCAATGCTGGCACTGTTGTCCTTAGACATAGGTCGCTGTGTGGCTACAAAATCCTTAGTCATAGGGGTGTCAGGCCCCACAGACTCCAGATCCAGCCCAAATTTCTCAACTAGAGCATCAATCTTGGGGATGCAGCTCAAAGAAATCAACCCTTTCTCTCTATCTCTCATCACTTGGCAGCCCAAGAAATCTTTCACCTCTCCTAGATCATGAATGGTGAACTCCTGCTTCAGCAACCCTTTCACTCTCTCAATCTCACTCATGCCCTTTGAAACTATCAATAGATCATCAACATAAATCAGCACAAAGGATTTCCCTCCATCCACAGAACATTTCACATAGACCCCAGCATCACTCTTGCACACCTCATACCCCATGGTGTGTAGCTTCTCATTAAGGGTCTTATGCCATGCCCTTGGAGCTTGCTTCAGGCCATACAGTGCCTTCTTCAAGCGACACACAGTGTTCCCATCCCCATTCTCAAACCCAGGAGGTTGTGTGACATAGACCTCCTCCTCTAATTCACCATTCAAAAATGCAGTCTTGACATCCACCTGGTGAATTTCAAGACCCTCCTGTGCAGCTACTGACAGCAATGCTCTTCTAGACCCATAACTGCTGGTGGGAGCAAATACCTCCATTACATCCACTCCTGGAATTTGCCTACACCCTTGAGCCACCAGCCTCGCCTTGAATCTAAGCACATTACCATGTGCATCCATTTTCACTGAAAAAATCCAGTGAACTGGGATTACTTTGTGACCACGAGGTCTTGGAACAAATTCCATTACCTCATGAGCATCTAATGAATTTTGCTCTTCCTGCATAGCTGCCTTCCAGTATTCCCATTGTGGGGACTGCTGGGCCTCCCTTAGACTGGAAGGGACACTAATCTTCCCAAATCGCACCCCAGTGGGCTTCCCCTGATCTTGCTTACTCTCACCCTCACTGTTACCCACTACTCTTTCGCTGAAGGTCGCCGCACTGCACGTGGGCACTATGGGCACAGATTCAGATCTTCCCCTCTGCTCTTTCTCTCTTTGAGACTCACAGCTTGCCCTCTCAAGCTTGCTGTCAGACACTCTCACATCATCCTCCCAAACACAGGTACCTCTCGGAAAGCTCTTGTAATTGGGGGAGTTCTCACACTGTCCAGGCTTCCGATTCACCTCCTCAGACACCCTCTCACATGGCTGACGGTTTGCAGTCCCGTCTGGACTCTCACAAGCATTGGAATCACTCTGCATTGCATGAGCTCTTGGTCTGTCTTGATGCTGTGCCCATGTCTCTCTCTCTCTCTGTCTGCTCCTTACTAGACATGAGCGCTGGGGCGCTCATGAGGCCCAGCAGCACACTCCCATGCATGGCCCACACTTGCGTGGCTGGCACCACATTGTCCTTGGGCATCACATATTGAGTTCTCATCTCTAACATTTCTCTCAGGCACTGAGCAGGTCCCACCCATACAGCTCAGCTCACTTGGACCATCTGCAGTCTGATCAGAGACTGCCCCCCTCTCATCTCTTACAAGTGAAACAGGTCTCTCGGTGTTCTGACCCAATTCCTGCACTTCCCCTGGTCCCAGTGACTCTGTGTCACCATCAGTCAACCCCTCTCGCTCACAGCTCTCTCCCTTATCCTGTGCCAGCAGGATATCTCGAGCTGCAGTTCGTTGCTCATAGCGTTGAGCCCGCGACAGTCCATCCGGAGGCGGAATGGTCGTTGCCGGAAGAGTGTTACGCAGTAACTGCTGTGCTCTCTCTAATATCCGTTGGTGTTGCCCACTGTCCGAGCTTCCTCGCGCCAGTCGTTGAATTGCGTCCAGAGCCCCGGACTGATCCAAGTCCGGCTGCTGTTCTCCCGTGCTTGATTCAGGAGTCCCATCGGGAATGCCCTCCTCTTGGGAAGGCTTCCCCTGACTATCAGGCTCAGGTGCAGGTGCAGGTACTGGGAAGGAGCTGTCAGGTCTACTGCTGGGGCAGGGAGCGCTGACAGCCTGTTTCCGAGTGCTACATTGAGGTGAAGAGGCTGCAGGATTGCTGAGAGGGTGTTGGTCTGGCAAGCCTTCTGGATATGAGAACTGCAGGGACTGGTCAAGGAGAGAGGACATTCCCACCCGAGAAGCTCCTCTGATGTGCTCCACAAATTGAACATCTCTGCTCTCTCTCCAGACTCCCCCTCCCAGATAAATACGATATGCCTTGGACACTGGGGAATAACCAGTGAACATGCCAGGCACAGCCTTTGGTGCAAATACCCCCCTCTGCTGATCAGGCACATGCACGAATGCCAGACATCCCCACGTACGAAGAAGTGACACATCTGGCTTGTATCTCATGAATAGTTCACAAGGAGTGAGAGGCCTGCCTGTACTGGGTCCCATATTCAGGAGGATGCAGGCTGTCTCGAGGGCCTCTTTCCACATGACTGGGCTGGCACCAGCAAAATTGAGGAGGGTTCTGGTTCGCTCCTTCAAGGTCCTGTTGGCCCGCTCTGCTATCCCGTTCTGCTGGGGTGTGTAGGGGGCAGACATCTCCAGCTTAGTGCCCTGAGTTGCACAGAATTCCTTGAATCTGGAATTAATAAATTCTGTGCCCCTGTCACACCGAATGCACTTAACAGTTGCCCCTCTTTCTGTCTGCCAAAATAGGATCAGGTCCCTGACAACTGAGGCAATTACATCCTTTGACTTTACAGGTAGGACAGCCTTCCATCCAGATGCCTCATCAACTACAGTCACCCAGAAACGTTCCCCAGAGACGGCTGCTGGTGAAATAGGGCCCACAGTGTCTATATGGATTCTGTCAAGAGGATTTATTGCAGGCCTGGAACTTTCGCCAAAGGGAGGACGAGTGTGCTTCCCCTCAATGCATGCTTCACAATACTTTGGACAGTTCTCACAGGATGACAGGGAGGTATCAATGCCTGTGACCAGCTGTTCATTACTCAGGCGCTGCATCCATGGTTCGCCTGGATGTCCCATTCTACTGTGCCACAAAAACCGTTTCGCACAATCATGCTGCAGATTCTTCTTGGGTTTGCTCTTCACTGCTGCTGCCATTGGTGACAACCATTGCACTGGTGGAACAGATAAGCAGTCATGAACATAATAAAGACCTTTTTCTGCTCTAACTGGCATCTTCCAGCCATTCGGGCCAGAGACTGTGGTAAAAGCACCCATGCTGTCTGTGGTAAAGCAGGCTCCATCACGAAGGGCAGTTGACACAGACAGGATGTTTATCGTTGCAGAGGGAACACACTGGACATGATGCAGCCACAGCGGGATTGACTGCTGGTTCAATAGGCAAATTGATCCAGTGGCAATAATTCCTCCTGTTGCATCAGACGTGGCCAGCTGCAGAGGGATGGGAGCAGCATGGACTGTGGGGGCATGTAACAGTGACAGATCATTGACAAGATGGACTGACGCACCACTGTCTACCAACCAGGACTGTTTGGAAATTCTCCCCTTGCAAGGTTTGAGAACATTATAGGATACCACGAGTGGCATACCTTCAGATGGGGGAGAAGGTGGACCAGGTGGTGGATGCAACAGCGGGAACGCCCCCACTGCCGGGAAGATATGCTGGACTGCTGGAGGGGGCTGGGGTCCTTCAGGAAACTGACCTTGGGGCCACATGCCTGCCAGTTGCTGTACTGCTGCCACCACATTCCTCTGGGTTTCAGCGTCCCTCTGTCTCTTGCGGCAGTCTCTCCAGAAGTGTCCCTTTTTGTGGCAGTAGTTGCATGTACCACGTACCTCCACCTTGGTCTCTGTGTCTGCATGCTGTCTGGTCTGAGTCAAAGCACAGGCAGTGGGTGCAGGGGCTGCAACAGCCTGCACTGGTTGGGCAGTCATGACCACTGCAGGCAGGTCTGGGTCATCATCGTAGCCCACTGCTTCTGCTGTGGTGGAGATGAGATCTGCTAGTTGGTCCAAGGGATAAGCAACGGCTGTGGGCAGTAGTCCAGGGGGGTTGGCTGCTGCTGGTAGGCCCTGCACAATCTGGGTGGCCACGTGCCCATCTAGAAGATCATGTCCATTGCGTTTCAAGCAACCTTTCAGATTGATAATCCTATTGACATACTGAGAGATGGTTTCCCCTTGTTTCATGCCACGGGACATCTCCTTTAACCAGTCAGCATTGGCCTGAGTATTGTAGCCTCCTACAAACTTCCTACAGATATACACATATGCATCATAGGCCGATGGCTTACTTGACAGCTCCCCCAACCAGTCTTCTGGTACTGACTCATACAGCAACAACAATGCAGCAGCATTGTGGGTGGTCCCAGGCATAGCTTGTTGGATGGCTGGCAAGGAACCCTTGGCATCATTTGCTGCAGTGAAAGCATTATCCCACACCACAAAGTTCTGGCCCTTTCGTAGCAGTTTTATATGGACCTTGACCTGAGTGGCAATAACCTTGGGAAGGGTGTCTCCTTCCCCTCTGGAGGTGCTGGGAGTGCAAGGCTCCCTGGTAGGAGTTGATGTGGATTCCTCTCCTGCTGACTTCGACTCAGAGCTGGTGCTGGTACCTTTCTTCTTCATGCTGTTCTGACCCTGTCAGTCGTCGCTCCTTTCTGACAGTCTAGAGTCTCCGTCCTCGTCCTCGCTGTCGTTCTCTGTGTCCCACTCGTCCACGTGAAATTCTCCCCCGCCGTAGAGAATCAGATGATCAATGAAGTCGTCTCCCAGGCTGCTCAAAGCTAGCTCAACCGCTGTGTAGGCAGCTTTCTCTGTCCAATATGCTTCGTGCGATGGACCTCCCGTTTGCTGTAAACACCTCTCAAAAATTGCTCGTGTCAGATATCCTGGCTCTCCGTTGATGAATGAGATTTCCCAAACGGTGAATTTGTAAGCTGGGTATATCGGAAAACGCTCTCGGAACCACTGAGGGGGCGCGAGTGCTCCCCGTCCGTGTGCTTCGTGGACGAAGTCCTTCACCAGGAATGCTCGTTCTTCTATCGTCCGTGGGCCTTTCTCTCCTCCTGCCTTTCGACGTTCGTTATAGGTTGGAGGAGGAGGTGGAGGTGGAGGTGGTCTCCTTCCGCCCGTGCTCATACGTCCGGTTGGTCTCGTTCGCGCCATCGCGGCCTACTTTGCCCAAGTCATACATTTTTCATGCCTCAGCAGAAAAGATGTGGGCCCATAACCTGTAAACTTCTGAGGTTGGCGTTCCCTGTATGACCCGGGCACGAAGGGTGATTAGCTCGTCGGTACTCTTGTTGTGTGTAGGAGAACAAGCAGTGACCGAATGTGAATGAGGACTTGATAGGCAACAGTCAAGAGATAAGCACCCGAAGTGCCTTTAATGTCCCAATCAAGTCATTACAATGCTACTTGCTTTCTCTCATCGCTCCGTAATTCAAACTTCTTAATCTACTTAACTATCAATAGTCTGCATTATCGGTGTTCAACGAGGAAAAACATTAGCATCAATTTAACAATACTACCTAGACCTTTCCTAACCCATTGTCAATGAGGCTTCAGTCTCTTAACGTCAGTTTACCTGTATGACCCGGGCACGAAGGGTGATTAGCTCGTCGGTACTCTTGTTGTGTGTAGGAGAACAAGCAGTGACCGAATGTGAATGAGGACTTGATAGGCAACAGTCAAGAGATAAGCACCCGAAGTGCCTTTAATGTCCCAATCAAGTGCCTCGTCCTTGCACGCCGGCGTCATAAATCCTTTCTAGCAAACCGTGTCTGATTACCTCATCCTTCCTAATCAACGTACAATTGGTCTAGATGGGATCTGGCAGAACTCCCAGGTTCTGCCACCTATTATTCATTGAAGCTGATCTGGCCACTATTACTCTTCTGAGGGAAAGGCACCAAAATGTTCTGTCACTATTATAACAATGGTGTATTCTACGTAGCAGCTGCTGTTCTTGCAGGCGAGCCTGTGTAGTGAGGGTGAATCGGGTGAGTTACATAGGTGATTGAATACAATGTTGATGTGAAAGCGGGTCAAAAGAGTTGATGTGGAATTGGGTCACAAGTGTTGGTGTCTCATCAGGCCCTAAGACCCACAACATTGATTGTGTTTTCTGGAGGACCGTTCACGTAGCAAGCCAACATTGCCTCTCGTGCGATGCATCTTATCCTGGACTTCCATAGAACATTGAGTCTCAGGAAAAGGGACCCAATGACTCGGGTTTTTCAACTGCCTTGCCTTAAGGGTTTTTTGAAATACACGAATAAATTGGGATGACATCCCACGACTTTTGTTGCCTAAGACGTCTTAGGCAACATTGCCGTAGGAGAAGTTGCTGCAAACCACACGCCGCCTAAATGTGGGTAGGTCTCTAGACGGGCCCCTAACGAATATAAAATTTGGATGCAACCCTGGCAAACACTATGAACAGGATCTCCGCCTTACATCGGCATTGATAGTCCCAGTCTAGAGTAAACTTCTCATACATGCAGGCGTCCCAAGGAAATGGAGTATCAAGTTTGCCTTGCTATAGCTAGCACAACAACCCCAGCGCTAAAACCTGAGAGTTAAGCCGACCATTGCAGCTGGAAAATGGCCGTTGGCAGCCCACAGCAGCAGCAGTAGCATCACAGGGTTAGACTTGTTACAGCTCCCATGAAGCTCTCCACATCTTGCTACATTGCACTTGCGACGACAGAAGAGAATATAATGGTGCGTCAACAAACCAGGACATGTTGTGTGCGTGTCCTCTAGATGACTAACAGAAAAGGGCTTACAATGGCCATGTAACCGCCGTGCTTTAACTTTTACAATGAAAAATTTCCATTTGAAGAAATAAATCAATAAAATCACTTTACCTGCTTTCTCCATTTCAACGTAAGGAGCAGAACCGCGCAGCTAGTTTGAACTCTCGTCCTTAAGAGGTACTGACCTTGATTTCGTGCGATAATACCAAAGTCGTACCTCAAAAACGTGTCAGTACATGGTACCAGTCCCCCCCCCCCCCCTTTGGGCGGAAAGCGCTCTGGGGGACAATTTAAAAGCCATGAAGGCTCTCCTGAGATGCCGGAGTTTGGCAAAGAGTTGCCGGGGAAATGCCCCGCTTGTGAGGGTGTGTGTGGGTGGGGGGGGGGGGTGTGGGTGGGGGGAGGGGGGGGGTGGGAGGGGCACGTGCGTGTGCTGTGCAATGTTATTGGGAACCAATCTAAATTTGGATTACCCAATGCAGACACTAATCTTCCTGCATGCCAAATTGCAATCGGCAGACATCCGCAAACTACATTAGAGCAACTACAAGCGAAGTACCTTCACATGACCAGATGGGTGTTCTGGTGATCTATAAATCCCGCTACTGCCCCGACCTTTACATTGAATCATCTCCCTTTTCAACCACGTGGCACACACAGCTATATCAGACAATCTCTAAACATTCTTTCCCCGTGCGTGATCCTCTCTCTCTCTCTCTCTCTCTCTCTCTCTCTCTCTCTCTCTCTCTCTCTCTCTCTCTCTCTCTCTCTCTCTCTCTCTCTCTCTCCCTCTCTCCCTCTCTCTCGCTCTCTCTCTCGCTCTCTGTGAAAGGTTATGGGCAATCGGCTTTCCCTGTACAAAGCAGACAGGTCGTCAATAGACGAAGTTACTCCAGCTACAGTCCGTACGACTGTCTGCTGAGTGCCACACACAACTGTCGGACAAGACTAGCATCTGGTGATGCCCAGCATCTTTCACAACCAGTTGCGTTACATCATTATCTTGTACACAAGCACCGATCAAGCAATCACTAGATAAGGCTCTAGACGGCTACGTTCAAGTACATGCCTATACTCCCTGAAGTCACTGTCCCTTATCTGTTTGAGTGACTACAGGGTACACTAAGCTTGTTCACTCTCACAATAGCAACAATGATACAACACACACTGCCGCACCGTACCTGTACAAAGCAGACAGGTCGTCAATAGACGAAGTTACTCCAGCTACAGTCCGTACGACTGTCTGCTGAGTGCCACACACAACTGTCGGACAAGACTAGCATCTGGTGATGCCCAGCATCTTTCACAACCAGTTGGTATTCACTCCGGTGGGGCAGCCTTAAGAGTTCATCCGACAAACGTGTGATCTAGATAGGATTGTACCTTATGTTCGAAAACGTCCAGAATCTGCCGTGTCTCAAGGTACCTTATGTTCTCAATGGACCCATATCCTAATAGTGCACACATGAAGATCACTTAAAGCACAAGGCATTCAATAATAATGTTCAGAACTCAACACTTCCCCTTGCCTGCATGCTTTAAGTGTATCTTCTCAAACCTAGTGAATCACGATGACCAACAAACACGGGCTTGGCAAGTGGCTTGGTCATAATGTCAGCCACATTGCGTGCAGATTCCACATAGAGGATATCTACCTGCCCAAGTGCCATAGCTTCCCTAGCGTAGTGGAAGCTTACTGCAACGTGCTTTGTGAATTTGGAATACAGGGGGTTCCGTAAATTAGAAATGCATCCTTGGTTGTCACAGAAAATTTTGACCCTCCAAGGTGCAGCCCCTATCTCTTCCAAGAAGCCCCTTAGCCAGTTGGCTTCCTTCACAATATGGCCAGCTGCCATAAACTCAGCTTGCACAGTTGAGGTAGCAACTGAGCTCTGCTTCTTGCTTCCCCAAACCACGGCACTACCATAGACTGATAGAACATAGCCAGTGGTGGAATACCTGTGGTCCAGGTCCCCAGCATAGTCGGCATCAACATAGCCTTCTAGCTCAGGGCCCTTTCCACCCAGAGTAAGAGCTAACTCTCTGGTATCTCTCAAGTACTTCAGCACTCGAATGGCCTCATTCCAGTGTGAGGTAGTGGGTGTCATTCTATACCTTGACAACACTCCAACAGCCTGAGAAATGTCAGGCCGGGTCGTATTGGCTATGTACAGTAACGATCCAATTAACTCGCAGTATCGATGACCAGGTGGCAGAGGGGTACCAGCCCCATGTGACATACCATCTGAGGACTCGGGTCTGCTGCTAGCCACGAAGTCCTTGGACATGGGGGTATCAACCCCACGTCCATCATCAGCAACGCCAAACTTCTCCACAAGAGCATCAATCTTGGGAGTGCAACTCATGGAAATAGTGCCCTGAACTCTATTGCGTAGGACCTGACACCCCAGGAAATCATTCACCTCTCCCAAATCATGGATGGTGAAGTCCTTCTTCAATAACTCTTTCCCCCACTCAATCTCTGCAACCACTCTGGCAACTATGAGAAGATCATCGACATAAACAAGAATAAACGACAGATTACCATCAGGGGCCCTCCTGATGTATACCCCAGCGTCGCTCTTGCACACACTATACCCCATCACGCTCAACTTGTCGCTCAAGGTCTTGTGCCAAGCCCGTGGGGCTTGCTTAAGACCGTAGAGTGCCTTCCTGAGCTTGCACACAACTCTCGTGTTGCCATTCTCAAATCCTGGTGGTTGGGTCACATAGACCTCTTCCTCCAACTCCCCATTGAGAAAAGCTGTCTTGATATCCACTTGGTGGATCTCAAGATTTTGTGTGGCAGCCACTGCCAGCACAGCTCTCCTAGCACCATAGCTGCTGGTAGGTGCAAAAACCTCACCAACATCTATACCAGGAATCTGTCTGCAACCCTGGGCAACCAATCTTGCTTTAAACCGAGTGACATTCCCATGTGCATCGTTTTTTGTAGAAAAAATCCAATGAACAGGGATAACTTTCTGCCCATGGGGTCTTTCCACATACTGCATAACCTCATGGGTGTCTAAAGACTCCATCTCCTCTTGCATTGCCTGCTGCCAAAACTCCCACTGAGGTGAGCGCTGGGCTTCCCTCAAGTTTGAGGGCACGTGAACTTTTCCCAACGTGACAGAAGGTACACTCTGTACCTTATGCTGTGGTGCAGCAGGGCTGTCAGCCTTACTGATGCTGTTCCCTTCTCTCTCTCTCTCTCCCTGGTTGCCAGAATAAGGTACATTATGTACCTTATGCTGGGACTGGGCAGTACTGCCGGGATTATCTGATTCCTTCTCAAGTCTCTCTCTCTCTCCTTGACTACTGGACTCATGTGCAGCACCCTTACATTCTCGCACCTTCCGCAATGCAGAGGGGAGCAGCAGCTCTCTCTCTCTCCTGGACTCACACTTGGGCACACTACCCAGACTTGCCTGAGCTGCGCCTACAATGTCAGCCTGCACACCATAAGCATGACTAGCCAGTGACTGGGATTGGGCACCAGCTTCCCCTACTGCTGGCATGTCTAACCCACTGCTCTCATCTCTTACATCTGCACCGAACATAGCCTCGACTGTCTCAACCTGCCCCTGCATATCAGGGAGACCAACCATGTTTGGCTCACTCACAATTGCCTGACCTGGGTCAGGGGCATGCAATGGGATGTCAGAATGCTCTCTCCTAGCCACGCGCTGTACATAACGCTGCTCCCTTGTAAGGGTGGTCCCTGGAGGAAGGGGAATTTGTGACTTCCCCTGCATTCGCAACCCCTCTTGTACCTTCTGCATTTTTTCTACCTGGGATTGAGTTTCTACACCCCCCCTGGCCAGATTCTGCATATGCTCAAGCACCGACCACGAGTGCTGAGATGGTTCTGGGGTCCCAACAGTAGAATCCAGGCTGGTGGGGTTTCCTTGGTCATGTGCTGCTGTAGTCCCGTCTCCAGACTGATCCCCAGCACAAAGTCCAGAGGTCCCAGGAGCCCCAGTGGAAAGCGTCTCCACTCCATGGTCATCCTCCTCATCCCAGAACGTGGGTGGAGCAGCAGAGGGAATTGCTTGAGGCGTTGCCAGATTCTCACTGCCAAGGGGGGGTGATATCCTAGAATCATAGACAGACCCAGGCTGGACCTTTGATAGACCCACTCTCTCAGCCCCCTCAAGTGCTCGATAAAGCTGACGTCCCTACTCTCCTTCCACACTCCATTCCCCACGTACACACGATACGCTTTAGACTGGGGACAATAACCAGTAAACATCCCAGGGATGGTCTTGGGCCCAAAAACAGACCTTTGGCCACTGGGAATGTGCACATGGGCTACACAGCCAAACGTGCGCAGCACAGACACATCAGGTTTGACACCAAAGAATAATTCCATGGGGGTCAGGGACCTGCCTGAAGTAGGACCCACATTGTAGAGGAGGGTAGCTGTCTCAAGCGCCTCCTTCCAAAGGGAGGGGTCTGCTGCAGCATGGACCAACAGAGTCCTTGTTCGCTCCTTCAGGGTCCTATTCATCCTCTCCGCCACCCCATTCTGCTGAGGCGTGTAGGGCGCTGAGGACTCCATCTTAGTGCCCTGCTGAGCACAAAACTCTTTGAATTGCTGGTTCAGGAACTCTGAACCCCTGTCAGTCCTCACACACTTCACAACCGTGCCTCGTTGGGTCTGCCAAAAACGGAGCAGGTCTATCACAGCCTTTGGGATGCAATCCTTTGACTTCACAGGCAGGGAGGCAACTTGGTGTGAACTTTCATCCACTACAGTGACCCAATATCGTTCACCTGTGATGGCAGGAGGTGATATGGGACCCACAGTATCCACATGGACTCTATCGAGTGGGTGATGTGCAGGCCTGGAAGATACAGGGAAAGGAGGTCTGGAGTGTTTCCCTTGTATACACGATTCACAGTGCTTGGGGCACTCAGAGCAGGGAGCAAGGGAGATATTGATTCCTGTAACCAGATCTTCCTTGGAGAACCTCTGCATGCTGCTGGCACCAGGATGACCTAACCTAGCATGCCACAGAGATCTCTCGCTACACACGTGTCCTTTCCTAAGATGAGATGCCTCAGCCATGTGATCAATATGTCTGCAGCCAACTTGCTGCCCTCTGACAGGACTAACAAACTCCAAAAAAAACAGACCTCGTGCGCGGGTGATATCTCCACACCACCCTTCAGGTCCCTTCATGGCTGTGTAACCACCTGCAGTGTCAGTCAGGAAAGATGCTCCATCCTGAATTGCACCAGTGACTGAAATGAGGTTGGTATGCGCAGAAGGAACACACTGCACATTGTGCAGCCAGAATACTTCGTGCCTTGCATTCACAAGGCATACAGACCCAGATGCAATGATTCCTCCCTTGGCGTCTGAGGTTGCCAAGTGCAGAGGAAGAGGCTGTCTATGCATAACTGGATTATGGAGCAATGAGAGATCATTGACTATATGCACAGAGGCACCACTATCTATTAACCAAGATGTGCTGCTAGCTCCATGCGAAGTTGGGGCAAGCACATTGAGAGAGATAAACATCGCCTCACCAGAAGGAGGGGGTGGAGGTGGTAAATGCCACCCCGGAAACGTGTGTTGACTTGTTGGATAGTTATATGCTGAAGGAGGTCCAGGGCTGGAAGCGGATGAAGGCGGGCCACCCCGGCCAGATCCATGGTCCCACCAGGCTTGAGGAGACGACTGTGGGCCTCCCTGGCCCCAGTAAGCTGCAGGCCCAACGCTTGCCGCTTGCATGTTTTGATGCAGAGCCTGCAGCTGCCTGAGCGGTCCGCAGTCAGTCATGAAGTGGCCCTTTGCCTTGCAGAAGTGGCATGTAAGCTCCTCTCTGGGCCTTCTTGCCCTGCCAGGTCCACGCCCCCTGCCACCAAAAGTAGTTGCAGAGGGGCCAGCGGGAGGCTGTTCGTTTGCTGGTAGTGCTGCTCCAACTCCCGGTACTGCTCCCACTCCTGGTGCAGCTCCAGCGCTTGATGACGCTCCAGCTACCCCCCCAGAGGGACCAGCCACTGCTGCAGCTGCCATGGCCTGAGGTGTTCCCTCTGCAGGTGGGTCCTTGTACCCACGGCTGGCTGCGGCGCGCAGGATTCTTTGAATCAGCTCCAATGGCGGCTTGTCGGTTGCCATAACCTCCAGGGACTCGAGCCTCAGCACAGGAGGGAGGCCCTTCACCATCAGCTCCCCAACATTGTGGTCCAAGAGGATGAACGCGTTGTTTCTGAGACTTGTAGCCAGATCCATCATTCTGTAGAGGTAGACCTTGAGTGTCTCCCTGTCTTGATGCCTGCTCCATTTCCTTGTACCACTCAAGTTGATGTCTTGGTTGCTCCTCCAGTGTGTTTTCACCCAGCGATGAGTGACGTGCTTTGTGGATGAGATCTGAGAATGTGGCCATGTGACTGGGACCTGATGGTCTACC
>KV908422.1:343165-348165 GCA_002005505.1 Botryococcus braunii
TCCATCATTCAATGTTGATGTCTATGCTTGCAAGTGGCACTAGCTGCTTGTGATAGGTTAAGAGGGATTCCACAAGAAGAGCGGAAGGTTTTCATCATCGTGAGACATATCATCATGATACTCTAATCTCTATGACGCACATGGCATGTGTGTTCCTGCGCTGGGTATATGGTGGCGTACGTCTCCACGAGTGTGGTGCATGATCACCACTGTCATGACCAGTGTTCATCACAGTGTGTTGCAGCATCCTGCAAATCAAATCTTCTGGTGTGTACTTGCAAAGATAGCTGGCATTCCTACATGGGCCGGCCTCTGTGCAGAATCAATCTTGGGACCATGCATAAATGTTTAAAATGGTGCAGTACTTGTGAGACTTGCAGTAGTGGATCATGTGCAAGGCCTCTGGAGATGGACAAGCCAAGGTTGTGCTATGCAAGTTGAGAGTGGGATATTCATTTTCTTCTAAAGCTTGGAGTCAGAGGTTGTGTCTTGACAGGACAAGCGGGGGGTGGCACAGGAAGTCCAATGATGGAGGATAAGCTGCAGCTGGAGGAGAGGGAAGGCGAGGACCACAATATGCACGAAATGCATCTGCATCGCCTGACCTAGATTCTCTCCTGGATTTTGTGCTTCTGCAAAGACTTCAAGACAGGAGCAAACCTTGCCCGCCGAAGCTTCTTTCAGTTGAAGAGTCTTGGATTGCAGTTTTATGTTTTGTTCTTTTCAGATTTGAAGAGGCAGTTAACCCACAGGCTCCACGTGCCAGGATAGACCTGCATGATCTTGACAATCACTCTAGAGAGCGCACCGCTGAGCGGAAAGAGTCGGACAAGAAGGGGGTTGCTTGGATCTTTAGTGACCGGCAGTCCTTCATAAGTCCAAGGATCCAGCGAGAGACCTCGATCTGATGGTGTTGGCCAGTAGCCCCAAGATTTGATGGCGAAGTACGTGCTTTTTGTTCACAGTCCAGAAAAAGGGCGAAAAGATACAGGGCAAATTCCGGAATTTAACCTTAAACCCTCGGTTGCTCCCTGGGGCGAAAGGCTCGTGAGATTACTGTTGCACCTTTAGATACACTTGCCTGGAACGAGTCGTTCACCTCTTGTTACTTGGGGCTGCTTTTTAGTCACACAGAAGGGAATATCAGATGTTGCAGAACAGCAAGGTCGTTGCAGAAGGATATAGAATAAGCAGAGTAGTGACTTCATAATTGTTGAAGTTTCAGCGCTCGACATCAGTGTATTCAGTCGAGGGAACCTCAGATCCCTTCTCAAACTTCTTATTCCCATCAGCAACCTTAGCCACATATTTTGATAGTGAACAATGAATGCAGGTTGACAGACGCTCAGTCCGCCTCGCGCATGCCCACGTCCCAACCAGCTCAGCAACAAAGGTTGTCCACAATTAGTGGCGGTTGGCGCCTGGGAGTGGTTCTGAGGCTTTAGCTTATTCTCAATACCGACCGACCGACCCCTGTGCGCGCGCGGGCGTGCATGTGGGTGCGTGCTGGTGCATGAGAGAGAGAAAGAGAGAGAGAGAGAGAGAGAGAGAGAGAGAGAGAGAGAGAGAGAGAGAGAGAGAGAGAGTGTGTGTGTGTGTGTGTGTGTGTGTGCGCGTGCATGCGCACAAATGTATGTGTCCCGGGGGGGGGGGGGGTGGGGGGTGTCGGTGCTGGGAACATGTAAGCTTCCCTTTGTTTTTTCCCCCTTCTTCTTCTTTTTTCATAATTCACAACTACGCGGTGAAGTTTACCTCTCTAGTTAAGTCGCTCTGGCAAGTTCGGAAACCCCCTGTGCTGTGCTATTGTACCTCAGGTGACCACGCATCTCATCACTCTAACATAACAATCCCTTCCAAGTCGTTCTTGTTTTGACGGTTCAAAAACAACATCCGTCCGCACAAAGCTCAACTTCGTTCTACCTATCAAATTTAGGCCAGGCTACCCATCAAAAGAGCAGGACATGCCAACTGCCCTGACCTAACCCGGAACACAGTGCAGGAAGTGAGAGACAGCATGTCCTGGACTAAACGACAACGGCCAAACGAACGCTGAAAAGGAGACAAGGTTGTGTGACAACGAATGTAGGACGCCACAGTGGCTAATGCACACCCTCACCGCCGGTGTTGCTGTTCACACAAACAGACCAAAACGCATTGCAGTTGGACCCTTGAATGCTCAGCAACACACTCAGCCAAGAAGGTGGACCCCTCCCCTCAACAGGGAAATCCCAAACCACAAAAGGCCACACTAGACATACTCTATTTTCTTCTGACTGCAAACAACAGAGGGGCGGTTCCCAGGACGCTTTTGCTCCTCTGACAAAGTCTCCAGTCAAATTGTAGGAGTCAGTGGTTGCAGCGAATTCCGAGAGGAGATACCAAGGGCACGAATTTTCTTCTCCTTGTTGCACAGAATGCAACAGTTTAGTTCTAGAGCAACGATTCCAACACGAGGACTCAGCATTGCATGAGCTGCCTCATCCGCACCTCCCCCAGCGAAGCTGTGCCCCCTCCAAACAGGGCGGCCAAAGAGAAGTCACGGCCCTAACAGAATTTTGCAGCCTTCTGGAGAGCCCTCCTCGATGGGGGTTCCCAATCAGGGGCTTAGCAGTAATGTCACTTCTTCTTTGCTCTGCTCTCCGTCCCTTTTGGCTCAGCAGCAGCTTTCCGCTTTGAACCTCCTTTTCCTTTAGCTGCAACAAACGTGGTCCCAAAACCCGCCTGGTTAGTAAAACATAACAAACAAACACAAACAAAACATACGAAGTAAAAACAAAGAGCTAACAAAATAACAAATGGACACAGATTGCCTTCACATGCCTTATCTTTTCATTTAACAGTAGCTTAAATATGTGTTTTTGCCCATCCGTTTGCATTCCTTCTCCATGCAAATCAGGAAAGAAGACGCCCCGACCTTGCGGAGTTTAACTGACATGCGAGCAATTGCACCCTTACATTTCCACCCCGCCGGCTGCAACAAATGCAGGTGGTGCAATAACAGGCTATATCTCTTAAAACCACTCCGCAGTCTGGGGAAGGCATGTGGGAGGTCAGAGGAGTGGCCAAAGGACTTCCGAAGGCCCCCCAGTGGTGTGGCCTTTGGAGGTTCTCTGACGTCTCACATGCCTCCCACCTACTGCAGAGTCGTTACTAGAGCTAGAGCCTGCGAAGAGACATGCAACTCACGTAAAAATTTTAAAATAAGTGAGACGTGTGGGACTTATTAAAAACTAGTCCCACACGCCAATCATGCTGCGTTTGTGCTGGCTCCAGAACACATAGCAAGAGATCTCGGCCAAAAGGATCCCCAGCGAGGCAAACAGGGCGAGGAGAAGAAGAAGAAGAAGAAGAAGAGGCCTGGATCGTGCAAGAGTGGTCAGGCTCAGGAAGAGCAAAGAGATTGACAAACTAGGGCTGGACGCTTGCCTTGCCAAGACAGAGGATGACCCAAGGGAAAGGAAATCTGTCAGAGGACGATGCAAGTGGACAATGGAGGGGTTCTCACATACCCACTTCAACCACGCACTTCCGACCCCACTTTCACATCACACTCCACACACACACACACACACACACACACACACACACACACGCACACACACACACACACACACATACACACACACACACACACACACACACACACACACAGACACACACACACACACACACACACACACACACACACACACACACACACGCGCGCACGCGCGCGCGTCACAAGCTTTTGCCAGGGCCAATTGAAGGGGAGGCTTAGAGGGAAGGACGGTGACCCCACCGGCCCCGTTCTCCACTGCCACAGTGGATTCTTCAGACGCAATGACCGGCTCAAACAGATCGAAGGTGGCGACCTTCTCGTTGTTGGGGTCCACCAGGAACAGGGAGTGGGCAATGCCCATCGCTACCTGCCAATGCCACCCCCTGTCAGTCAGGGGCGAGAAGCAAGAGGTCGTTAACTTCCAGACTCTGTCACGCAAGGGGTGAGAGCAAGAGGTTGTTGAGGCAAGGGGTGGAGCAACATGTTGTTGAGGGAACGGGTGAGAGCAAGAGGTTGTTGAGGCAAGGGGTGGAGCAACATGTTGCTGAGGGAAGGGGTGAGAGCAAGAGGTTGTTGAGGCAAGGGGTGAGAGCAAGAGGTTGTGAGCTGGCATCCCCTGTCATGCAGGGGTCAGGACAAGAGGTCGACGCCTTCCAGACCCTGTCACTTAGGAGCTACGAGCAAGAAGTTGTCAACTTCCAAAACCCTATCAGGTTGATGGTGAGAGCAAAAGCAGTGAATGATGTCCAGGCCCATCGGTCAGGGGTGAGAGCCAGAGGTTGCAGAACGTCCACCTCCTGTCAGGATGGGACGAGAGCACAAGCTTGCTGGACTCCCAACTCCTTTTGGGTTGGAGGTTGAAAGCAAACCCCGGGTATTTCAACTCCTGTCGGGTTTGGGGTGAGAGCAGGAGGGTGTCAACTCCCAAACCCTATCAGGCTGGGGCCCAGAGCAAGAGTGGGGAACAGCCAGGGGTTGACAGCGAGATCAGGCTCAGTTACGTATTTCAAAGTAATATAATTAACTGTATATTATAAATAAAATACAATACACGACAATACAATACAATTCAATACAATATAATCCAATCCAATCCAATACAATATGACATATAATAATATAATATATTATTATTTCGGATTATATTTTAAAATATGAAAGAACTACATATCGAATGTATGTGGGAGAGGGGGCCTCCAGCAGCAGGCAAGGGGGGAAGCGGCCCGGACCTGGTGGGTGTAGACTCCATCCAGAGCATGCACCTTGTCAGGGTTGGCAGCAGACTTGCGTCCATGAGGACCATATCCCAGCTCCCCGTGCAGCGCTTGGCCCCTTCACCCCGCCCAACATATCCTTCCTCACCATGATCTGTCTTTGACACTGCTCCGGGCACGAGACGCTGATACGGTGCCAAAGAATGACACAGGAGGCTTTTGGGAAGTCCAAACTGTGCAAGTCCGAA
>KV908422.1:353165-360665 GCA_002005505.1 Botryococcus braunii
GCCCCTCCAGTGCCCTGCCCCTCTTTTCTGCGCTCGCCTCATACGTGCACAGCTTACTCACTTTCTCTTTCAGGTGAGGGTTTCAGCGGAAAAGACAGGGTGGTTAGTGCATGAGATGGTTGGCAGTGCATGTGTGTGGCTGTGCGCGCTCAAGTGAGGTGCATGTACACGCACACACGCACACACACACACACACACACACACACACTCTCTCTCTCTCTCTCTCTCTCTCTCTCTCTCTCTCTCTCTCTCTCTCTCTCTCTCTCTCTCTCTCTCTCTCTCTCTCTCTTCCTCTCTCTCACACACTCTCACACACACACACTCACACACACACACACACAGAGGGGGGGGAGACAGGCAGAGAGAGAGAGAGAGAGAGAGAGAGAGAGAGAGAGAGAGAGAGAGAGAGAGAGAGAGAGAGAGAGAGTATAGAGAGAGTAGAGAGGGCGCCATGTGTGTGTGTGTGTGTGTGTGCACATGCTACAAGCATGATGTTGAGCACTGCAAACCAAGAAGGGGGGGGAGGGGCGGTGGAGCCTGGCTGTCACTTGATCCCAGGTTACAGTAGCAAGGGAGATGTCCCTCCGTCCGTGTTCCACAAGTCTGTCAAAGCAAGCAACACTACAATCATGTGTGCTTGGATGTGCAAGGAGAGAAAAGATACATTCTGCGTCAGCTGTGAACATGGAGGGGAGGTCGGTGCCCCCTCCATTTATGATTAGCAACAAACCCTCAGCTCATGCTTGAAAGTCAATGGGCAGGCAGATTACTTTGCAATGGGTAATAATCCTGTTTTTCACGAAAAACATCGTGTCTTTCGCTATGAGTAACGATCCTGTTCCTCACGAAAAACATCGTGTTTTATGCCATGAGAAAGCACAAAGCCTCATGAACCCTCAATATCCCCTTCACTCACCTTCATTCTTCTCCTTACTCTTCAGAACCCCAGTTCCACATTGCCCCTGCTCAATCGCCAACCCCACTGCGTTGTTAACTCAAAAGCCCGACAATGTAGACTAACACAAAACAAACGTGGAATTCAACACAACAGATATACTACCCACACAGTTACAGGGTCTCCTACATTGAAACAGAGAACATATCAAAAGGGCCATACAGAGTTGTACAAATGTTGGTCAGGGTTCTTGTGTTGCTAATGCCAACATGTACACGACAGAATGCCATGTTGCAGAAACATGATGTGCTAATGCTAATCTAACATGAAGAAAAGGGGCAGGACTGGGGAAAAGGCATGCTAAATATCGACGAGAAACACAAAAAAAAGTATGTCTGGAGCGCGCGCACTCTCTCTCTCCCCTCCCCCCTCTCCCTCCCCCCCCCCGTCTCTCTCTCTCTCTCTCTCTCTCTCTCTCTCTCTCTCTCTCTCTCTCTCTCTCTCTCTCTCTCTCTCTCTCTCTCTCTCTCTCTCTCTCTCTCTCTCTCTCTCTCTCTCTCTCTCTCTCTGTGTGTGTGTGTGTGTGTGTGTGTGTGTGTGTGTGTGTGTGTGTGTGTGGTGTGTGTGTGTGTGGTGTGTGCGTGTTTAACATAACCCCCCCTCTCCCCTCCCTCCCCCTCCCCCTCTCCCCCCCTCCCCACACACACACACACACATCCACACCAACGGTTAACGGCAAACAAGCAATTAGATTGATAGGAATCTGTCAACGACCTCCATCAAAACACCAGAATGATGCTCGTGCAATCTTCAACGTGATGCTTTACTTTCACCGCCGTATGTGCCCTGCACACAGTCCACTTCTACAACTTGCAACCCCCTTGATTATCTAGAAGAAAGCCTATCCTAACCGCATACCATAAATCGTGCATGCGGGTACCCAGAATCTATGGGCCCCAGACAAACAAAAAAAGGGGGGGGGGGCATCTGTCTGGAACAAGGGATGGTGCCTCATACCGAGAGATTGCTTCCAAATGTGAAACTGTCTCCGTCAGCCGTGACAATGGCTGAGTGGTTTTTTCCCCCAGAGCCTGGCCCCATCATGACATCCCCTTCTCATGCTGCCAGCCCTTGGATCAGAGTCTGCACAAATAATTTGTATCCTGATGTCACAGGCCAGGCATTGTCGATTACAACAAGCAGGCATTTAGCATGCATTGTGGAGTGCATATGCCCATAGGCAGTGTGGAGTACAAGAAGCAAGGAGGGAAGCATTAATTGGAAAGGATCTACACAAAACATTCGGACCCGCATGCCGCACACGCACGCACACACACACACACACACACACACACACACACACACACACACACACAGACACACACACACACACACACACACACACACACACACACGCACACACAAGGAGAAGAAGAGAAAATGATTAATGAGAAGAAGAAACAGATGCTAATCCCTGATGGTTGCCGGGCTGCAAATACTTATGGACGGTAGGATACCTTGCACGACCATCTTGCCCGTGAGGCCCTTGACAATTGCTGGATTGTTCCGTGTGACCAGGTCTCCATGTCCCAGCTGTCCTTTCTGGACAGCCCCAGCAAGTGTCTGTGTCATTGACAGTAGACATGGCAAACCATTTTCCACCATCTTTTAAGTTAAAACCACCTTTCACCTTTTTTGGGGGGTTGAAAGGCTTTTAATGATGGACAATGTTAGGTGAGACCATTTGCCTATCTCATCCAGCCCTGTTCTCAAGAAGACATCGTTTACAAAACATTCTTGGACGCAGAAGTCGCACCTCATTCCGGCCCCATGTGTAAAGAACGCCATTTATGTCCCCTGCGAGGCAGTGACATGCAGCGGGGCCAGAAGCCACAAAACTAATTTTGACACCCTGCGGAATAACAACATATATTGGTCATAAGATGTACAGGTATAAATGACGCAAGGCCTTTAGGCTAGCATTGAACGAAGCTCTTGGTTGCGCATCAACAACTCATCAAACATCTTGCAATCTCCCCCATGTACTTTGGCTTGATAAAAACTTTGGAGGCGGATCCGCACCTGGAAAGCTTTCAAACGTACTGGACTGCTGAGATCTGGATACAACTCCTTTCGTTGAAGCTCAGCCTGGGAACGGGCAAAAAGGCTCTTGAAGGTTCGCTAGCACTCGCACAAGCCTAGAAAGTGGTCAAAACAAGGGGAGCTGACAAATCGTGTAAATTTAAGTAAGCTTCAATACTTACCTCTTTCTCAGCCTCAGTTTTCTTCTTTGCGCCTCCTACGCGGCCAAGCTGCCCCCCGATCACAGCCGTCGCCGTCTGTAACGTATAGGGAAATGAATGCAAAGAAACCCATTTGACCTGAGAATGCTTACCTGAGCCCAGTCAGTACCCCCTGCAAATAACACGGCACCTCCTTCCCATTCTCCGTGTTCTCCGCCGGCCACCATGTCGCACACTAAGAAAGCTTGGCCCCAAATGTGGTGCTAACAGACCATAACATGGCCAATGCCTCACCACACCGCATCTGCAGTCATTGCAATAGGTTGCTGGGCCTTATTTCGAGAAACGCTCCAGTGGGTAAGAAGACAGCTCCAGGTTCCCAGTTCCCCCGCTATGGGGTTGAAAGCCGCGCTCAAACGAACCCTACCCGCCGGCCGGTCCGGGTTAAACCCCAGGATGGATCTCTTGTCTCTTGCCTTAAAGATCCCATACCAATTATTATGCATGCGCAAACCCTGAGCATCTGCGCAAGCACAAACACGGGTGTGCAATAGTACACCTTTGTCGAATAAAGGATAGGGTAGTATCAGCATCCTGAGCGCGTTTGTCACCTGCCCTGCTAGCTCGTAGAGAAAGACAACACCTCCCGCCGTTGTCATCCCAACCCAGACAAGACGATATAATGACAACACATTTGATCATGAAAATGTACTTCACTTCTACTCTAAGCAATCGAGTGAGCTCAGGATCCACCTGAAATGAAACATTGGATTAAGCCGGGATCCAGGTCTACCCTGTATGCTGACACAAAGCCGCAATCCACTTGGATGAGATTGCTTGCTATCAAGGAAAAACTTTCCCGGTGGTCGGGGAGTTGAAAAGGCTCCTGCTGGGGAGAGACATGGAGACGAGGGGGTGGTTCACAAATTTTCAACCGACGTAGAGCCCCCTTTCCCAAACCCCCCCCCCACACACACACACACACACACACGCCCACACCCACAAACACACACACACACACACACACACACACACACACACACACACACACACACACGCACGTACGCATGCACTCGCGCACGCACGCATGCATGCACACACGCACGCATGCACACATATATGCATACACTTATGCACACGCACACTCACACACACACAAACACACACACACACACACACACACACACACACACACACACACACACACACACACACACACACACACACACACACACACACACATTCCAGGACTTGCTTGAGAGGGGAGCCAAAAAACGGACATGGACACAAGGTCCGCACGGAGACACACAGCAGGGTATCATTCACAACACCACAGCCACATCACCACCTCGCCACCTACCCCTTACGTTTGTAGGTATGGTACACATGCACAATCGTTTCTGTAGCTTCCCAGTTGTCGGATCCCTCCCAGCGTGGGACACTAGCAAGGAACACCGTCATAAACGTTCTTCCCATGGGGTTCTCGTTACCCACCTGTGGCTCCCTTCAATCCTTCGCATGACGCACTACACATGTGCACAGAGCGTTTGACAACTTGTTTTGCCGGCTGTGCACACGCAGAGATGTGGTGACAACTATGCGTCACGCATGCGGACCTCGCCAAGGGCGGTACATCCCATGAACGAGCATCTTTCTTTTTTCCTATGAACGAGCAACCATGTGCCTCCCACTGCGGTACAGATGGCGCTAGGGGCTTATCCAAGAAATGTCTCGAAATGCTCGAAATCTTCGCAATCCCACGTGCGCGCGCGCACGCACGCACACACACACACACACACACACACACACACACACACACACACACACACACACACACACACACACGCACACACACAACGTACGCACATACACGCCCACGCACACATAAATCCGATGGGACTTAATGGCTATTCACTCTACGGGGGATATTGAGGGCGTCACTTGCCGTATGGCATCCGGTTGGTTAAACCTGCACGTACAGGATGCCTTATCTTTGTACAGCAGCGATCCACTCCGGTACAAAGCAAAGGCAGCAGCCGGGACCCCAGTCCCGTGCTTCTGCAGTTTGGTGCTTGAGCCACATGTAGTTCCAGTTGTGGTTTTGGAAATATTTTTTTAGTTCGTTTCGAGCGATGTTGAGGGCTAGGCGGCGTTGGTTGGCAGTCAAAGATGATGAACTGATCGACCGGCCGTCTTACACGCTGTCCCTCGCAGCAGACTTTGGTACAACTATAAGTCAGCATGTTATTAACCCGACAGAGGTTTTCATTGTTTCAAGAAAATCAAATTCTCGTTTTCTTTTCGCAAGCACAACACTCCCAATGGTGTCTGCTTCACCGGAAAGTACAGAAGGTAGAACCCAATGACATTCTGCGCTGGAGCAGAAAGGTTTTTACTTGTTTTCATTCAATTATGTACATTTTTTACTGAAAAGTTGACTTGTAAAAATGGCTGGTAGACCGACGTCAGTTTGTTGTCGGGCATCACTGACAGGTGTCCGGTTGTCTGCATGAACCCTAAAAGGCCCTACATCTGTCGCCTGACACCATCTTTCTTGTAGGTACCCACCGAAGTCGTCGAAAACCTCAGCAGGTGCTCGAAGTGGCGAGCGCTCCGTCAAAAGGCACCGACCTGAGCGGGGTACCAACATGGAGGAGAGCTGTGACGAACATCGCAGCTGGAGCCACAGCTGGAGCAGCAGTAGAAGCAGGTTTTCACCCAACTACATCATGAGTTATGAGCAACTTTCCATGCCCGGCATGCAGGGTTAATGCAGCCCGGCAGTGGATAGCAGGAGCAGAGTTATTCATGGGTCCTTTACAGTGCTGAGATATCTGGAGCAGTCTCAGGTGCAGCAATGTTACAGGAGAAAGGGCAGCAGAGCGATGTGGACAGAGCATGTCGCAAATCTGCTTGTAGGAGCATGCTTCGGGGCGTATGTACCGAGGGATACCAACTGTTCCCCCCCCCCCCCCTTCTTAAAGGGCAATTCCAGTCGTTTTAATTGCATTCAGCTGGCCTTGCATCAGAGCTAAGTACTTCCATTTCAAGGGGTGTCTGGATCGTTGATTCAGACACGACCGCCTCCATGTACACACGCTGTCGAGGCGTACTGCTTGAAGGAAGCAGCCGCACTATTTCCAAGCAGTAAGCAGTACATTTTTTCAAGCAGTAGCACATGGAACCCACATGGCATGGTTGTCAAGTCATGGCCGCCCATCATGCTAGTGCAGTGCTCCTTCACAGCCAGGCTATAACATAGGGGAGGGGTGATGGGCCTACCTGGGGGGTTGGGGAGGGGCTTCCGCAGTTTCAAACGCTGCAAAGCAGCCTTCCTTCTCTGAACAGGGGGGGCTCTGTACTTATTAGCCATAGCCTTCTTCATGTTGTTCATTAGAATGGTGAGAACTATGAAGGCAATGACTAATTGGTGAAGGTCCCCCTGTCTGGAGAATGAGGGGGGGGGGGGAGGGGGGGGCTTGCCCTTGATGAAGCATAAGCTCACGCTCTACCCCCAGTTAAGGTGATAAGAGCGAGGGTGTGGCTTGTCCCAGGGGAAGTGGGGGAGCTTGGTTGGGAAAGGGGGGGGGGGGGGAGCTGCGTGACCTGGAAGTGGGAAGGGTATGCGGGCTTGCCGCGGGGGGGGGGGGGGGGGGCAGAGCTCTTTAGGATGCGGAGGTGGTCATCAGCCTTAGATTCGAGATAGCCATGATCTAGGGCAAACTGCCCTCTGAGCCTTGAGGGGCCTTCCAAAAGAATCAAGGTTTTTTGAGCATCGCGGGCTGTACCGTTGTACCGTCAAGCGGGGGGGGGGGGGGGGCACATCGCTGCAAGTTCAAGCCACGGTTATCTGGATCTGCTCAGTTAAAGCAGGGTTTAAGTCGTTAGTAAGAGCAGGGTTTGGCATTAGTAAGAGCAGCGTTGGGTACTAGTAAGAGCAGGGTTGGGCATTAGGAAGAGCAGCATTGGGCACCAGTTGGCGCATGTTCAGTGTGACTTGGGTGACTCTGGAGGCACGGTGGAGGATGCAGATTAGCAATTTATATTGTTTCCTCCTTGTAAGACGGGCTCGGGCCTCACCTCTTGAAGTAAGAGGGGGGCCAGGCTCAGGTCTTGATGTAAGATGGGGCCGGGCTTCACTTCTTGATGTAAGATGGGGTCGGGCTTCACTTCTTGATGTAAGATGGGGCTGGGCTTCACTTCTTGATGTTGATGGGGCCGGGCTTCACTTCTTGATGTAAGATGGGGTCGGGCCTCACGTCTCTGTGGAAGACCGGGTTGGAGGTGACATCTTGATGTAAGTTGTTTTGGGGGAAGCGCAGTGCTGTACCCCTTGGACACGATAAAGACGCGGCTGCAGCT
>KV908422.1:363165-370665 GCA_002005505.1 Botryococcus braunii
ATGTGCTTTTGTGGGGCAGGGGCTGTGGTGGGGCAAGAAAAATGTTTAAAGGGGCGTGCTTGTGTGGGGCAGGGGCTGTGGCCGGGGCCATAACGGGGCTGCTGACAACGCCTCTGGACGTGATGAAGACGCGGCTGATGACTCAGGGCTCCTCCAAACAGTACTCAGGCCTCCTCGATTGCGCCACCAAGATTGCTCGCAACGAAGGCCTCGGCACCTTCCTCAAGGTCCCACCTCCCTCCCCCTCCCCGTCCCGCCCCCCTCGTCCTCTTTCTTCTCCTGTTTCCTTCCGCTGCCGCTGCGGCTGCTGCTGCTGCTGCTGTGTTGTTTCCGTTGCTGCTTCTGTTGTCCCCCCCCCCCCCCCAACTCTCTCTCTCTCCAACAACAACATATTTCTGAATGAAATGTTTATTAGAGTGTGGTCCGAAAAAACCATCCCACAGGCTTGGAGGGTGGCGTTGATGCTACTACTTCCGAAATCTAATGATGTGTATCATCCTTCTAAGATGTGAAATATTGCTTTAAACAATGTTGAAGGGAAGATTTTCTTCAGTATTGTCGCTCTCCGCACCTCTAACTTCATGTTGGGGAATGCCTATTTCCATGACCACACACAGACAGGCTTTCTCCCTAATGTGTTGTGTAGAGCATTGCGCTGTATTGGATTCAGCTCTATAACATGCGTACGCATATGCATAAAAAGTACTATATGTATCACTTTCCTTGATTGCGCAAATGCTTTTGGCAGTGTCAAACATTCCCTTATTCAATATGCTCTTGCTAGAGAGAGAGAGAGAGAGAGAGAGAGAGAGAGAGAGAGAGAGAGAGAGAGAGAGAGAGAGAGAGAGAGAGAGAGAGAGAGAGAGAGAGAGAGAGAGAGAGAGGGAGGGAGGGAGGGAGGGAGGGAGGGAGGGAGGGAGGGAGGGAGGGAGGGAGGGAGGGAGGGAGGGAGGGGAGGGAGGGAGGGAGGGGAGGGAGGGAGGGAGGGAGGGAGGGAGAGAGAGATACAATATACCTTATCAAATCCGTTTACTTTTGTATAACTACTATGATCAACTCTTTGCACAAGTGGAGACATCCTCTTTTACCACCGATATTTTCCATTATGGGATTGGAGTCGTCCAAGGGATGCCCTGCTTCGCCAGTTCTGTTCAACCTTGTTATGCAAATATTGCTTGATGTCTTACATCAGGATGTCAACATCAAGTTTGTGTATTCTTTTGGTCCGCTTGACTCAACCAGGTCCAAAGTAGGCAAAGTTCTTTGTCCCACGTTTGCTGATGACTTGGGATTAGTTACTAACTCCTCCATAGGCAACCAAATATTATTAAATATACTTCATGCCTGGCTGATTTGGTCTTGGACAATGCTCCTAAAGGAGCCCAAGTGCTTATCAATAGTCTTTGGCCTCTCCCGGTTGTCGTTGGAGTCTCAGTCCTCCCTTGGTACTTGGGGTGCCTTTGATCCGCAATTAATGGTGGGGGACCAACGTATTCCACTTAAGGATCCCTCAGGGTTTAAGTCTTTAGGTAAATATTTTGATCCGTCCCTTTTGGAAGGCATTGTCAAATTAAAAATACAGGCATTGCTGAAACAATGGTTAATTAAAATAGATAGTACCCCCCTACCATGTGTTATGAAGTGCTGGATATATAACAATTTGTAGTATCCAAATTGTCATGGTTTTTACTGCAGTATGTACGTTATCGTTGTCTTTTGTGAAGGACAAACTTCATGCAATGGTACTTCCTTTTCTGAAAACTTGGTGCGGAATACCGAAAGGTGGTAACACGCAATACTTGTTTGTGGCCCACCTGATTATCTGGGGCTTTCTCTGAAAATGGTACATACTCTTTACAAGGCGTGCCAAGTAACACGTAGGGTGATTCTTAAAAGGTCTATTGATCCTACAGCTAGGCTCATTTTTGAATTAGAACGAAGCAATTAACCTGGTCGGGTTCGCGTTTTGCTGCGGCTCGTGAGATTCCAATGCTGGAGGCTTTTGGGACGACGGTGGATCTCCCCCCTCTTCACCATGGATTAGGCTCTAAGGCGTCAAGTAGTTTCTCCCACTCCAGGACCTCTTCATTTCGATACTTCAAGGCCATAGACTCGGAGGGAATCATTGCCCATGCTGATTCCTTAATCATGCAGGGGAAGATTCATTGTTTAGACAACACAACGAATTTAGATTGGTCGTGGCAACGTCTGCTGTATGACTATCCTGAAGGCCTCTTCAAATTTAAAATCAATGCAACAAATAACACTCTACCTACATCTGATAATATACGCCGGTGGACAACTGAGCATGGGAGTAAAAATTGTGCAGGTTGTCGACGGAGTTGTCCTACACTTAAACATGTCCTTACGGGATGCCCGACGTTCTTATTTCAAGGACGTTATAAGTGGCGACATGATTCTGTTTTGTCCATGATCTTCTCGTCACTATCTAAATTTATCAATCATGCTTCCCCTAGTCCTCCAGATCTTCCATGCATTTCATTTGTCAAAGAGGGTCAGTTACCTCAAGCTGATTCGGTTTGTAGTCGCCGGGTGATCACATGTCATGTAGTGATCACTTGTCACAGTCATGACTCATCCGTGTCCCTCCGTGTCTCGGAGTGAAATGCATTCTGGGTCTTTAGGTAACTTTCAGGATTGGGTAATATTGGGCGACGGGTTATCACACCATTACCACATTCCCCGTAACATAGTAGTGACGGCCCTGAGGCCCGGCATTTTCCTATACTCTGCCTGAGCCAAACGATGTATCTTAATTGAGTTGACTGTCCCTTTTGAAGACAGGGTCTTTGTAGCTGCCGAAGGCAAATCTGACAAATACCGAGACTTGCAAAGTCAGGATTGCCGGCTCCTTGTTCTAACCGGAGGGAGGTCCGGTGATCTTCTGTGAACCTTAATTAGGGTTAATTAGGGAAATGGGGTTATGACCCCGTTTCCCGGGGTCATAACCCCATTTCCCTCTGACAAGGAGGTCCGGCAATTATTCGAGAATTTTACATTTTATCCCATCTGACCGGAGGGAGGTCCTGCACACAGGGAGGCAACCCCAAAAATGTCCCCAGACGGCCGGACCCAAGTGAGGAGTGGTTAAAGGATTGTACACTTCCCTTTTTTTAATTTCTTTTTGAGGAGTGGCATACGGATTAGATGTGCTTCACCCCTCTGTTCAAATCATGTGGGAGTGGTTTACGGATCCCTTCTCCTGTTAGATGTGCTTCACCCCTCTGTTTAATTTATGTGGGGAGTGGCACACGGATTAGATGTGCTCCGCTTCTCTGTTTAAAATCATGTGAGGAGTGGTTTACGGATCCATTCTCCTAATAAAATATGCATCACTTTTGGCTGAAAACTTTCCTCCACTTTTCTAGCGTCGAGTATGTGAGGAGGAGGGTGAGGGGGCAGGGCTGGGAGCCGCGGGTGCTGTGGATCGGGGTGGGGGGCAGCATCTTCTTCACGGCTCTGGAGCTGTCCAAGAAGTTGTACGCGCCAGATCCCAAGGCGTGGTCGCCCCCTCAAAAAGGAAGCTGCTGCGGGGGTCAGAAGTCCTAGCTCGCCTGCCCAGCTTGGATATGATTGGAGGGATGCTAATACGGATAACCGAGGATTTTTTGTGCTAGAGGCCCCACTGCGGAGGCCCATGTGGTCCTTAATCGAAACATGACCACGACTGAGAATAGAGGAGAGGTCGCTTCAAACTCCCGCTAATGCGTCTCTACACCAAAAAGCCATGTGTGTGTATGCGTGCGTGCGTGCATGTGTGTGTGTGTGTGTGTGTGTGTGTGTGTGTGTGTGTGTGTGTGTGTGCGTGCACGCGCGCGTTGGGTGGGGGGAGGGCGTGTTGTTTGGAGGGTGTGATGGAGCGTTGCCGGGTAGTAAGGGGACGGGTAATGGAGGGGGTGGGCAGGGGCGAGGGGCCAGCCTGGTTCGTCCACGTGACCCCAGGAATTGACAGGTAAACGTGTTATTTACTTTTCAACGGTCTGGT
Source organism: Botryococcus braunii (assembly GCA_002005505.1). Lineage (NCBI taxonomy): Eukaryota > Viridiplantae > Chlorophyta > Trebouxiophyceae > Botryococcus > Botryococcus braunii. The sequence goes on from KV908422.1 coordinate 367,172, forward strand.
GCTGGCAAAGCATTGGAAGATTCAGGCCTCGGACTCACATGCTCCGTGTTTGACAAGAAGAGCAAGAGGGGCCGAACAAGGTCGGGTCGTCTTCACTTTTTTCTTGGTCTTTTTTTGGGGGGTTGGTGATTGCTCGTTCTTCGCTGCTTTTGTGACATTGAACTCGACGTTGAACTCGAAGCGTTGAAAATAGTAGGCGTGGGAGAAGAACGCATTCCCAAGGAACACGCCCGTACAGTGGCCGTACAGTGGGGCTCAGAAGAGAAGAGTAAATTGCAAGTAGTACCAAGCACGCTCCTTCCATGATATCTCCGCGTGTGCCGGGTCATGCACACTTTACACTTTTTCTGGTACCAAACAGGCTGCATTAGCACGTCAAGGTCTTACGTAAGCCTTTGACATTACTTAAGTATGCACCCTGTAAGCTACGGGGCACAAACAACGGCCACTCAGTAAGCAAAGGGCTGAGTTTGGGTTCTATGGTCGCAAACAAAAGGTCGCTTGATTGGAGGTGATCAGACCCATTTTAATAAAAGCGTGCATGTGCAGTACAAGTGGTTCTGCACAGGGGTTAGCTTGAAGTTTCTGAGTGCGTGTTCCTGGACAAGTGGTGGCATGGCTCCGCCAGAGTAATAAGGAGTAACCCGGGGGGGGGGGGGGGGCAAGGGAGAATTTGTGGTTTTACATCATATCTCCGCATGTGCCGGGTCATGCACACTTTACCCTTTTTCTAATAGGGAGACAGAGGACGTCCTCGTCAGCACCTTCCCGCACTGTCCACTGCGGCGAAGCCATGCAATGTTGAATTGGATCCACATGTCCCTCCCTCCCCGTTCCCCTCCCCCTCCCCCTCATCCCCTACCTCTCCCTCTCCCTCCAAAGGGAGACGGGGGGAAGGGAGAGGGGGAAATTAAGGGAGGGAAACAGAGGGGATGGAGGGGGAAGGGGACAGGAGCGAGGAGAGTAACATAAGGGGGGCAAAGTTAGAGTCAGTTCATCTGAAAACTCCCGCGAGATCACATTTCAGCGGAAAAGCTGCCACGATCGGAACTGTCCCGACTGCAAATGAAGACATTTGCGCTGGAAATCCACACAAATTCGGACTCGCGGGAGTTCCCAGTTCATCATTGCCTGTCACGAAATTCACCAGCAGTTCATCATTGCCTGTCACGAAATTCACCAGCAGTTGTGCCCGACCTCAGCTTGCTCGGCATGAACCCTGGCCAATCGCACAAGACACTTTTCATGCGAGCCTCTGACACACAGCAGCGCAAGTCACACAAGAACCTTCACCAATTTGCAAATGCAAGCCTTTGGGTTAATTCCCTATCGGAACTCCTCCATCTTCCCTACTATAATGACCTAGCGGAGCAGTACTGTTGGTGCGCTGCTGCGGGTATAATGAGTCACGCGTTACGAGATACCTACTCCTTCTGCCTGGAAGCGCGCCGCTGTTACCGATTCTCCCGATCGTAGGATGCAACCCCTGTTGCATCCTTTTGATTTGGCTGGTCCTGGATGTCATATTTCCTTCCTTTTGAGTTCCTACCACCTCTGCCTAGAAGTGCGGCGCTGTTACAATCGCTGGGAGCAGACATTGGGCTGGCTGTGCTCCCATGCCTCGCTTTCCTGATGTAAAGGTAACTGTTCCTGAAGTATGCAACAACGGCGGGTGCATTTGAACCATTTCCCGATGCAAGAGTTTACGTGCGCAAATGAAGGCCGGAACAACGGTTGCAAATGCACCGTTCTCCCTGAGGCAAAAGTTAGTGTGCCCAAAGAAGCCAAGAATGGCGGGTGCAATTGGTCATGCGATGGAATTGTGTGAAAACGAAAGTACTGCAACAGCAGCTGCTCCTCGAGGGGGAAAAAGAATCGAAACCCTTTTTCCAGTCCGTGCTTCACATCCCAAACAAAAGAATCCGTCAAAAGCAATAAGTCGCGTGGCTCATTAGCTTTACAAATCAGCTCCCACAACCTGCTCTCGACCTCGGAATGTCAGGGAAAGATGCTCCTAGAGTGCGAGCTCCAAGGCCCGGAGCTTTCAATGCAAGATTGCGGAAGGCCTCCACCGCTGCCACATGCGTACAGAGTCTGTGTCCTACAGACGGGATGCTTCATTTCTCCCGAGCTGAGCCCGAAAGGTTCCATTTCTTGCCATGCTGAGCCGGGAATATTCCATTTTTCCCCCGCTCCGCCAGGAACGTTCCAATTTCCCCAGGCTCTGCCGGGAATGTCTAGAGTGAAGAGTGAAGCCTATCGTAACCGCAGCCCATAAACCCCGCATGCGGGTACGCGGAATCCTGTTTCACTTTTCTAGCGCTGATTCAAGATAAAACGTGAAGTGAAGCACTACGTTCTAAAAGTGAAAGTGGATATGTTCTGGCATGTTTCCTACTCCACACAACCCTCTTCACTGAAGAGTCTTCAGCCCCTCTCATGAGCTTGATCCAGGGCCCACACTCCCGTCCCAAGGCCTGGTCCCTGGCCAGGGCTTTCCCCCGTTGCGTGTAGGAGGCTGCGGCACCTGCCGATATCAGCATAGACACGTGCATCCTTAAAAGCACAGCCCGCGCGCCAAGGGGCATACATCTACGCAATGATGTGCTCACAGTTGGGAGCTTCAGGTAAACCAGTGATGGTCTTCAACGCAGGTTCCTTGTAACGCAGGTTCTTTGTAACGCAGGTTCCTTGTAACGCAGGTCCCTTATAACGCAGGATTCTAATATAGGACCTGCGTTGAAGACCATCAGTTTTCATTAAAGTCAGGAGGACCTCGTCATGCACCCTCGCTCTGGCACGTTCTCCGTCTCCCTAGCCTCTCGCAGAGGCACAGCTCGCCAGCTTCCCCTCTGTCTATGGAGTCTGCTCAAGTCCTCTCCATGGAGTCTTCCTGCCCACAGAGTCTTCCTCTATACACGACACAGCTCGCCCTAGGAGGCCTCACAAAGGAGCGTCCGAGCTTTTCCGCTGCTACTCCAGCTCCAGCTCACTGTAGCCGAAACAAAGATCCTCTCTCCTAGCTCCACGATGTCAAATGGGCGCCCACGCTCACAGCGGCAGGGGCGAGAAGTGTTGCGCACTGAACCCTCCTTGCCCATTGATGGGGGTAAAGACGAAAGCATCCCAGTACAATCAAGGTGAAATCCACAGAACGATCGTCTGGCCAGGGGGTCGTGGCAGTGGAACAATCTCAATCATGACTCGCCAGAAGCACGTGCGCCACCTGATTAGGGTGGACGAATCCATCACATGCTGAGGAGCATGTGTGAAGTAAAAAGACCTCGTGATCACGAGTGCTTAGAGTAGAAGACCTCACGAGTACATGAAGTTAATGATCTCATGATCATGAGTGCTTAGAGTAGAAGACCACGAGCTCGTGAAGTAAAAAACCTCATGAGTACGTGAAGTTAAATACCCACAACGAGCACCTCTTCTTTTGTAAACCCATTATTCGACACACAAACGGCAGAAGCCCTCCGCGAAGCTATGGA
>KV908422.1:373165-378165 GCA_002005505.1 Botryococcus braunii
AAATTGCCCACCTATCCGCCAGATTCTAGCCCCATCCGTCTGGTCAATTTCCATCAAACGCAGCATTTTGGGTGATTGGGATGAAAGCTATCCCGTAACCCGCGTGTTTAACAGAGAAACACACGGAGACACGCAAACGAGCCAGTCAGTTGATGGCACCGGGTCGAGGAATTGGCAAGGAGCTCAACAAGAAGAATGAAGGAAACAAAGTGAAGGGGCGAAACTCTGGACAGCCCCTCAGCCCAAGGATAATGAGGCAACGAAGGTTCGGGTAAGCCGTTTTCCAGTGTGAACAGAAGAAAGCGAAAAACCCAGAAATAAAGCAGAAAAGTGGACAAAAAGAGAAAGAAAGGGACAAAAAGGGAAGGAAAGAAAAAGAGAAAGGAGAAAGAAAAGAGAGTGAGAGAGCAAAAAGGGGGGAAAAAAGGGGGAAAAAAGATATAGAAAAAGGAAAGCAAAAACAAACAGAATACCAAAACAAAGAAAAACAACACAAGGCAAAAGCAAAAGAATAAGACCCGGGGGGGGGGGGGGCGGGGTGAGTTTAAGGTACTGGGGTGGGACCGTGGGGAGGACATGGCGAAGAGAAGACCTTCTCGATGCTGACAGTCTTCATCTTGCCAGTGGCCTCGTAGAGGCGGGTGCGCCAGCCCTCAATGCGCTCCGTGGCCTCCCCCCCGAGCCAGCCCTTCACTGGTAGAAATCTGAATTCCGAAGACTTCAGCTTTGTTTTCACGCTGCCCTCGCGCATCAACATTCTTGCCTGCGCAGGGTTTCCTCTCACGTTTCAAAGTGCTGGCAGCTATACAGACTTGCTTCCGCTTCTCCCTAGCCAGGCCTCCTTGCCTTTCCCTTCTTCCCCCCATGCACACACCTCCTTACCCCCCCCCCCACACACACACACACACGAGTGCGCGTGCGCACGCACAGACACAGTGTCACGTCGCCTGCACGCACGTAGACGCAGACACACACACACACACACACACACACACACACACACACAGAGACAGACAGAGTCGTGACACACGCACCCACGCTCGCACACACGCGCAAACACACAGAGAAGTACGGCCGCACAGACCATATTTGAACTTGCTGCCTGCATGCGCAAGCGACATCTACAGGGTAAGAAATATACATACAAGCCACCACACAGACAGAGACAGAGAGGGTGGTTAGCGAGAGGTAAAAGGGAAAGGAGAGAGAGAGAGAGAGAGAGAGAGAGAGAGAGAGAGAGAGAGAGAGAGAGAGAGAGAGAGAGAGAGAGAGAGAGAGAGAGAGAGAGAGAGAGAGAGAGAGAGAGTACGTCCGTGCGTGTATGAGAGAGGGGGGGGGGCAGAAATGGGGCCGGGGGGGGGGGCAGAGCTATGGATGGAGACGAGGAAAGAGGTGGGGCTTGAGGCAGCGAGCGGGAAGGAGCGGTACACTTCTACCTGCAGGCAGGGAAGTTGGCCAGGGACAAGCAGTACGAAGAAAAGTGAGGCCTACTGACGTTGACGTGGCAGGAGGGGAGAACCAACCACCAACGGGAACGCCATCTATAAACAGTATGTAGGAAGGGTCTGCACTTATTGTCCTTTGAACATACGTGGGGAAATCGGGAATCGCCGGTGCATATTGCCCTCACGACTTGAAGGAATGTGTGAAACATCAAATTTCCGTAGAGGCAAATCCATCGGACCACCCTGTCCACAATTTGCTTTCCTTCCATTCATTAGTCTCCCACAACCCCACGGCCCTGGGGGCCTGTCGGAGGGATCTTGACCGCGCCGTTCATGTTTTTCAATGTGGGAGCGAGCAGCACGGGAACGACAGGAAGGACTGTGGTGGGTGTCATAGCCCAAGGGTTCAAGTACCTCAGACTCCAGGTCCATTTTGTTGGCCCTTTTTTCAGCACCCAGATCTACGTAGCTGCCACGCACATGATCCAGCAGCAGCATGGTGTTGGGGGTGGTTGCGCCGTCAAAAAGAAGGCTGAAGTGGCCCCTCTTCCACTGAGGGAGCATGGTGTTTCCATTTTCCTCCACCCCTTTGAGGGTTCCATCCACTCGTATTCGCGTCCCCTTCTTCCACACCTGTCCTCCCATTCTATCAAGACCCCCTTCCAGAAGAGACCGACTCGAGACTATTCTCTAATGCCTTTGGGAAAGACGCACCACGATTGACATGCATGATTTGCCCCGCCCCAAAAACAACCCCCAGACAGAAAGCATACTGCAAGAACCCCAGGATGGGACCACAGTGTAATCTTCACTCTTCAGCATGTCTGAGCCGATTCAGTAATTGGATGTCTCAAATGTTCCAGCCGACGCCCCAGGGCTAAAAGTCAGGCCCTCAAATACCATTCGCTTCTTTGCAAGACACTCTGAACACCATTGCCTCATTTTGCAAGACAATTAAAATACCATTGGCTCCTTTGCAAGACATTCTGTGCACCATTGGCTCATATGCAAGACAATTAGAATACCAGTGGCTCATCTGCAAGACAGTTAGAACACTATTGGCTCATCTGCACGACTCTCGGAATCCGATCGGCTCGTACTCAAGTCACTTAGAATACCACCGGCTCATCTGCGAGACACGTAGAATAGCATTGGCTCATCTGCAAGACACTTTTGAGGAGAAATGGACATGGGTAACCAGGTCATGATGTGCTTTGGGAAGTACCGCTTGATTTTTAGCCTTCCTGAAGCTCAAAATCAAGCGGTACTTCCCAAAGCACATCATGACCTGGTTTGTGCGGGGGACGCAAAACAGGTTGCCGGGAGTATTGGGGTGGGAGTTAAGCGCTCTCGGCCCTCATCTTCCTTTTTGCTAAAACAGGTCTAGTGGCACGAGGTGTGGCGGAAACAGGGCGTGGAGAAGGGGCTGTACCTCGTATGTGTCATGAGGAGCCACCTTCCGCAGAAGCATTCCCAAGACAGGACTTCCCAGCTCCCACTTCAGCTGCACCACCATCACCACCATCACCATTCGTAAAAGTAAAAGTACATACAATAAAAGTAAAAGTAAAAGTAAACACTTTTGAGTTTTGGCAATACCAAAACAGCATCTTCCTTTTGGTCTCGCTACGTGCCTCTCCTCCCCCTTGCCTCCCTCAACCCCTTGCACCCTCCCTTTCCGCACCAGCACGACCTTTCCTCCTCTCTTCCCTCTCCCCCTCCCTCCCTACCCACCCCCTCCTTTTTGGTGCTCCCCCCTTCTACCCTATTTCCCTCTTCTAATCTCTGTCCCTCTGCCCCGCTTTCTCTGAACACTGTCCCCTCTGCCCTTTCCAACCACCCGCCCTCCAAAAATCTCTGTCATGCCCTTGACCCCACTTCTTCACCGACCCCATCCCACCCACCATCCCCATCCCCACCTCCGATCTCTGCCACCTTCTCCCCCCTTCCCTCCCGAGTCTCACAACCCCAGCCCTGTCCCTTCCTCCCATTCCCCTTCGTCTCCTGCACAACGAGCCCTCCCCCTCTTTCCCACAACATCCAGCACACCCAACTTTACCTCAAAAGAGGTAACCAGAGAGGGGTCTCTAGAGGGTCTTGATGGTTCAACTTTCCGAGGGCTCACCCTTGTTCCAAACCTCACAGACGGTCCCCCCACTAATTTACGGGGCTTATGGTTCTTCAGGGTTGGAGGATTGGGGCCTGCCCTGAAGTACTCACCACATTTCCCTAGAGGTTGTAGGAATCCGGGCTTTTTCAAGAGACACCCTGAAGAAGCAACCTCCAGGACTTTTGGGTTTATGGCCTGCCTTTCAACACACACAAGGAGGTCCCGCAGGGACTGGACCCAGAAGTGCGTCGCGCACATTTGGTCAAAGGGGTTCAGCAAGGAGGGGGGGAGGGGCCGAAAAACGCGTTAAGGTCTGCAAGAGCCCCACACACGGAGAAGAGGGTTCCTGGACATGGTTCTCGGGTTTAGGGCCTGCCTGAAGGAGTAGTCGGGGAGGTCCCGCATGGACTGCAGGAGGAGGTGCTTCTTGGATTTGAGCTCCCCCTTCACATGGGCCAGCTCTGCCTTCATGAGAGCAAGCACACTGCCCTGCGAGCAGTGAGCCACCGCCTCCTCCAAGGCAGTCCAGCCGCGCTTGCTCTGGATGGTGGGGGAGACGCATGCGTCCAGCAGCGCTCTCAGCACATCCAGGTGATTCCTCAGTACCGCCAAGTGCAGCACCTGTACCGCCAGATGCAGCCCGTGATGCGGACCTCCACACAGGGCCCTTGCTTCTATCCAGGTCACCCTGTTTTTGGGATGGTTTCTGTGCACTCTCGGAGTGGAATTATGGACATTTCTGTCTTGAAAGCCTCCCGTCCTTTCGATTTCCACCCCCCACCGTATTGCCCTTGGTTGCAGACTAAAATGTGAAGTTGCAACAATGACGTATGCATGTGTGTGTGTGTGTGTGTGTGTGTGTGTGTGTGTGTGTGTGTGTGAGTGAGAGAGAGAGAGAGAGAGAGAGAGAGAGAGAGAGAGAGAGAGAGAGAGGAGAGAGAGAGAGAGAGAGAGAGAGAGAGCGAGCGAGCCAGCGAGCGCGAGAGAGAGCGGAGGGGGAGAGAGAGCGAGCGAGCGAGAGAGAGAGAGAGAGAGAGAGAGAGAGAGAGAGAGAGAGAGAGAGAGAGAGAGAGAGAGAGAGAGAGAGGAGAGAGAGAGTGTGGGTGTGTGTGGGCATGGCTCATTTCCCTTCTTTCCAGCACGCGGACAGCCCACCCACCAACACACCACAAAAAGGACACCAGTCCGACGCTGCCTGTGGATGTGCATGCATGTCTCTGTGCAAGACAGAGGGGGGAACGAAAGGGGGGGAGCGAGGTGGAGAGAGAGAAAGAGAAGGGGGGGAGGCAACGGAACAGGCGAGGAGGTGAGAGGGGGAGGCAGACCGAAAGGCCCTGGGGGTCCAATTCTAGCCAGTCCTTCTGTGGAAACGCTTCCAAAAGATGTTGAACTTCTGCCAGATCCCCATAGTACACAGCCCTGAGCCCCCCCCCCATGCACCAACG
>KV908422.1:383165-385665 GCA_002005505.1 Botryococcus braunii
TCCCCCTTCCTGGCCAGATAACTTATCTGAGATAAGTCGCTGGAGCGCCATTCGCCATCCAAGGTGGAAGAGGTTATAACCTAATTAGGCACAACTGTCTAGCCACACGAAGCTGAGCAAGCAGCGTGGATTGATCACGTGATGCCACGAGTGGGGACCAGCTGTTTTGACTTCCATTTGAATAAATTCTACTGTGTAAAGCGAATTTATTTGATGGCAGCAAGCCCGAGCAAGCCCCCAGCGAAGCAGATATATACCTGCTTCGGTGGGGGCTTGCTCGGGCTTACTGCCTCCAAATTCGTTCAATATCAACGGCCTTGTGCCTTTAGGATCCCTCCAGATGTGCAACACGTGTAGGGATTCGCTCGACCATCACATTAACACTAGGGGGATAATACCGTTAGCCACATAAATATGAGCCGTTGCCAGCCTTCCAAGCACCTTCCTTTCAACAATTGTTGGGGTTTTCGTCAACTTGCATTCTGAAGTAGATCGGAGAGATCAGAAGGCCTTCTTGATAGGTCGTGATTGCACGATGGTTTGGGCGATGCAAAAGACTCGTCACGGCAAACACATGTAGACATGCATGGGCACGCGCGCACACATGCACGCGCGCGGGCACACACACACACACACACACACACACACACACACACACACACACACACACACACACATGCACGCACGCTCCAACGCGCACGCAGGAGAAGGGGGGGATCCCCCCCCCCCCCCCGCCGGGCACGCGCGCGCACAGGAAAGAAAAGGGGGGGGAGAGAGAGAGAGAGAGAGAGAGAGAGAGAGAGAGAGAGAGAGAGAGAGAGAGAGAGAGAGAGTGAGAGAGAGAGAGGGGGGGGGGAAGAGGGGGGGCAGAGGGAAGGGGGGAGCAAGCAAGCGAGCAGGCACTCGTGCATGTGGGCTGTCCAACACACATGATTGATGGCTCAGACATTGTTGTCGTGGTTCCATTTCTACTCCCATCAGCAAGCGGCAGTTTGTATAAAAAGGGGAGCCCGTAGTCCGGAACTTCACTACAATGGATGTTTAATTGCTATGAGTTGCTGTGGGATTCAAGGAGGAATTTGGGGGCATTGAATTGCATAGCCGCATGCTCATATGCAGACAGCAGATACGTGTCCCAAAACTTACAAGTGATCCATCAGTGTGGCAGGAAGAGGAAAGACCTGGCCAATAACACACAGCAGTGCCTGGGCTGACAGCATGTCAAGAGACGGAACAAAACATGGTTGAAACTGCATTGGACAATTGCCAATCCCCAAAATGTCAATTCTTGCTATGGGGTAGATCCCTCTTAGGAAATACCGACTCCCATATGTCAAATCTTGCAATGGAAAGATCCCCTGTGTTGTGTGCAAATTCAAACTGACGAATGCTTGTCTGAGACTTTGGATCCCCCCTCACCCCCGCCCGGGACACTGACACAGCGCATCAACACGTTGGACTCTTGCGGGTCTGCCTCTTGCAGCTCCTTCAAGCGCCAATCCTCAACAGCTGCGTCGGTGTTTCATTAAAAAGTAGGAACATTACGGCAACGTTTCCGTGCCAATAGCATCTGTGGCTCCGACCAACTTCACAAGCATGCCACTATATATATATATATATATATATATATATATATATATATATATATATATATATATATATATATATATATATATATATATATATATATATATATATATATATATATATATATATATAAAGAGACATTGATTCTGACGGCGATAAGAAACAGGATTCACATGTATATGTATATGTATTCATATGTATATGTTGTGGCAAAACTTTATGTGAAGAAGTAATGATGCCATACATTTGTAATGCCACACCCGCTAAAAAGCCCTTAATACTTGATGACCTGCGCAGACATTACAAGCAAAGGCCAAAGGTTACAAGCATATCATGTGAGCATAGTAACTCAACCCAAACCTAGAATTTCAATGTTTCCCTATACGATGCACCCTAATGGGCTCAAAAGATACTATGTCCAGAGCCTAGTCTTCTGTATCACTGCTTTTGCTTATCGCTTGTTAATTGACTTCTAGACTTCTACAACTCACAAGGCTGCAGGCCTCGGGGCGTGCATGTCTCACATCCACCACACGTAGGTCAATTTGCACGAGCACACAGGCGTTCAAGCAAGCCCAATCCCCTCCCAAATGCATGCATGCTCCCTCAGCATACCCTCTCAGCGTACCCCTCTACCTCTTCCCCCAATGTTTCCTCCCTCAATTGTTCAGGCCATGCAAAGAATGAGTGGGGAGCCAAAAAAGTGTCTCGGACAGCTTGACCAGAAACCCATAAGCAGAAGGCCGACAACGCGTGCCACTCAAAATAGGTAGGAATACGACACATTGCCAGATTACCAGCAGAATGATTACCTTATACGATGAACACTAAGCCACTGAAACAATCAAAAAAGGAAACGTGAGCCCCTGTAGCAGAGTATGAACAGCTGGGCATGCCAGAAAGCTTGCTTCGT
>KV908422.1:390665-403165 GCA_002005505.1 Botryococcus braunii
CCTCCCCCCCCCTCCCTCATGCCCCTTCCCACTTGCAGACCCCGTTGCCTTAGCCCCCTTCCTTCTCCAAAGGCTTCCTCGTTCGTTAAGCCCCTATCCCTCCCCCAAGCAGACCCCCCCTCTCCCTCCCGAGCCTCCTTTGCACTGACACATTGCTCTTGAAAGCAATCTGCTGGGATCCTGCTGGAGAAGACTCCTCTTTGTGTTGTCCATTGGAGCAGCGTGACCTTTCGCACTGACACATGCTTTCGGTGTTGGAGCCATTCCAGCTGTCCCAACTGTTGCCTTGAATATCTCAAACACACGCACGCGTGCGCGCGCGCGCACACACACACACACACACACACACACACACACACACATACACACACACACACACACACACACACACACACACACACATACGAGAGAGAAAATTTTGGGGGGGGGGGGAGGGAGACAGGGGAGGGGGGGGGAAGGGAGGACACGGGTATGAGTTGCAAGCAGTGGTAAGAGGAGATGGCCCTGCTGAAAGTGAAGGGCTCCTTGTTTCAAACAGGGGCTCCTTCTTTTGAACGAGAGATCCTGATTTCAAAACTGGAGCTTCTGGTTTCAAACAGGGGGCTTCTGGTTTCAAACACGGACTTCTGGTTTCAAACAGGGGCTTCTGGTTTCAAACAGAGGGCTCCTGGTTTCAAACATGGGCTCCTGGTTTCAAACTGGGGCTTCTGGTTTCAAACCGGGGCTTCTGGCTTCAAACTGGGGCTTCTGGCTTCAAACTGGGGCTCCTGGGTTCAAACGTGGTGAAGAGGGGGGTGACGGGGGGGCAGGAGCTGGCAGTGCTGGGGGAGAGGGGCTCCTTGTTTCAAACAGCGCGGGCACTGATGCAGTTCCAGAGGATGTTTGGAGACATCCCACTGATAAAGGGGCGGGGCGCGGGGGCTGCCGCCGTCAAAGACATGCTGCTGCGCATGCGCAAAGAGCGAGGCCCTTGCCCCCCTCCGCCCGGTGCCTGCCCTGCCTCCACTCCTGCCTTCACACCATGTTTGTTTTGTTTGTGTGTGTGTGTGTGTGTGTGTGTGTGTGTGCGCGCGCGTGCGCGCGCGCACACGCGTCTGTTGCTGTTATGCGATGTGTGTGTCTGTCTGTCTGTGTGCGAGAGAGAGTGAGTGTCTGTGTGCTGTTGTGTGTGTGTGTGTGTGTGTGTGTGTGTGTGTGTGTGTGAGTGTGTGTGTGTGTGTGTGTGTGTGTGTGTGTGTGTGTGAGAGAGAGAGAGAGAGAGAGAGAGAGAGAGAGAGACAGACACACACACCCATACACACACACACACACAGAGCGAGAGAGAGAGAGGGAGAGAGAGAGAGAGAGAGAGAGAGAGAGAGAGAGAGAGAGAGAGAGAGAGAGAGAGAGAGAGAGAGAGAGAGAGAGAGAGAGAGAGAGAGAGAGAGAGAGAGAGAGACAGAGAGGGAGAGGAAGAAAGGGGGGGGGAATGCGTGCGCATGGTCTCGTGCAACCACGTGCATGCACATATGCGCATGTTTTTGATTCAGTGGGTGTTTGTGGCTGGATGATGCCCTGTCGCACAAGCCTGGGCTTATGCAACGTGGCAGGAGATTGAAAAGGTCGGGTTTCAAGGGGTACCACCTCCATAGCCACAGCTCCTCCAGGATGGCACGCCCCATTAACATGGAACTCTAATCAAATGAAAGTCTTTAATCCAGAGCGCCGTACTGGAATCCTATCCGGGCGAAGTTTCTATGGAAGTCTTAGTTAAATAGTGGGGTCTGTCACGGAAATTCAGCCAAAAAAATGGAGGGACCTTTTGAGCAGCTTGGCTGCCAGGAACATCTAATTGTCAGCCCAAATTGTGTGGAAGATTCATTCCCTCATTCATTCATTCATGAATGCAATAGTTAAGTGGAGTTTTGACTTTGGGGTTTTGGTTTGTGTTATCAAAAGTGCGTTGTGATGTCATTACCTGCGGGTTCCAGCCTCTTCTCAATTTTGTTTCCAAGACTGGTGGTGATCGGGGTTTTTTTTTTTTTTTTTTTTTTTTTATTTATTTATAAACTTCGCCCTCACCGGGTTTCAAGTTTTCAGTTTTATAATTGGCTCCCCCCACCCGCCCAAGCTTTCAACTTCAATGCCCTGTCATCAGCGGTGGTGTTTGCCTCGATCATCTGGATTGTGTTGTGAGCTGGAGGAGTTTCTTCCAGAGTGTTCTTCTGGAGTTTTAAGAGTGACCGGTCTGGGTAAGGTGAATGAACGAGTGCTTAATCAGGTGCAGGGACTGCGGGAGTGGATGAGCTTGTACTGCTGGATCGGGCTCTGGATTTGGTGACTCCCATGTGCACGCAGCTGACATATGAGGGTTTGCTGGACGAAACCCTTCACATCCGCAATGGTGCAGTACAGCTGGACAGTGCAGGTACATCCCTGTGACATGCTTCGCAGTTCCGCGTAGTACCTCTGGCGCGTGTGATGCACCTTCACTCCAAAATCTCGTGGTTGTCTCGTTATAGATTCCCCATCTCTTCTTCCTTGGGGGCCTCTCCGTGTTTTCACGAGTATGCTTGCTGCTTTAGCTGGCATTCCAAAGAGACTTTTTTCCCTCGAGCCTTGAAGTACGGAGAATGTTTGTCTGGTAGCTAGTTCAGACTTACCCACGAGGGTGCGTGGTGCCTTGAGTTTGGGCTTGAAAGACCTTCTTTCGCAAGTTCGGAAGAAATGAGAGGGTCTTTTCCGAGAGATTGTGGGGGTCCTTTCTCTTCTTTTGAGGACTATCCCACAAGAGGTGCAGGTTGGTCTTAGCTGTGGGTTCGGAAAGCACTTTTGGTTGCATTGATCCTCAAACGACATCAGGGTTTTTAGATATCTTGCACATGGTGTTCCACATCTCAAGTATTGACTTTATAAAGAGAAGAGGATTTGAGAGCATCGGGCCGTCACTACCAAAGCGAACCTGGTTCTCTCAGCTAGCATGGTTCATTCTTGACATTTTTATGTTCTTATTCTAATGCTCCCTCTGTTGTGCATCATCTTCTGCACAATTCAGACATGTATTGTTTTCTTGCATGATCAAGATGCACAATTTTGATGACAGTGTCGGCCATCCCATGCTTGCTCTGGGCTGTGTTTCCTGCAGCACGAGCACGGAAGTTTACTTTTACAAAGAACACCTTGGGCTGTGTGTATTTATGCACAGCATCTGCCTCGTTGGTGGACAGAGCATGTGCATGGCAGTTGCTGAACATTTGCTGGCTTCCTTGGCAAGGATTCAAAAGTCAAGATGAGCATCTGATTTGCTGGCTTCAATTTTACAAGTAATGAAGAAAATAATGAGCGTCAGAGGCCGGCCTGTCCAACCGCGCTGAGTGCTGCCAAAGGGTGATCACAAGTCGTGGCTTCCTTATGTGACGCAACATCTTCATCCTCCCCCCCCCCCCCCTCCCTGCCTCTGGCCGGTCTGTCTCGAGAGGCAAGGGCCTCCTAACCAACCTTTGTACCCTCACCAAACTGCCCCCGCTCCACATGCTCCTCAACTCATATCCACTCCCGCCTCCACAGACTCTCTCTCTCTCTCTCTCTCTCTCTCTCTCTCTCTCTCTCTCTCTCTCTCTCTCTCTCTCTCTCTCTCTCTCTCTCTCTCTCTCTCTCACACGCACGCCTCCACTTTCACACACACACTCTCTCTCTCTCTCTCTCTCTCTCTCTCTCTCTCTCTCTCTCTCTCTCTCTCTCTCTCTCTCTCTCTCTCTCTCTCTCTCTCTCTCTCTCTCTCTCTCTTGCAACTCGTCCGCTCGCGCCTACACGCACACACACGCACACACATACACATACACACACAGGGAGGGGGGTTGGGGTTTTGTAAGTTTGGAGAACCGGGAGGGGGGGTCCGGTCCTCAGAGGAGACAGCTGGGCTTAAGAAGCCTTGTGTGAGGGAGGGCAGGCTCTAAGCAGCGGCTGACGATGAATTCATCAGACCGAACCTGGAAGGAGCTGCGCGACCTGAGCTTCGCAGCAGTGGCGCCCGTTCTCAGCCAGCGGGCCAAGTCCATCCAGTCCGAGTACC
Organism: Botryococcus braunii; assembly: GCA_002005505.1. NCBI lineage: Eukaryota > Viridiplantae > Chlorophyta > Trebouxiophyceae > Botryococcus > Botryococcus braunii. The sequence continues at coordinate 394,717 of KV908422.1, forward strand.
ATGATAGCAAGGTCCGCCCCCCTCCACTGCTCTTGGTCGCTCTGGCCCTTCTGTGTCTTCGGTCCAAGAAGTTTGGGCCGGAAGGGGTCTGAGGAGCCCACAATTCTCCCTCCCTCCCTCCCTCTCTCTCTCTCTCTCTCTCTCTCTCTCTCTCTCTCTCTCTCTCTCTCTCTCTCTCTCTCTCTCTCTCTCTCTCTCTCTCTCTCTCTCTCTCTCTCTCTCTCTCTCTCTCTTCCTCTCCCTCTCTCCGTCTGCCTGTCACACACACACACACACATACACACACACGCTCTGTCTCGCCCCCCTTCTCTCTTTCTGTGTGTAGGTGTGTGTGTGTGTGTGTGTGTGTGTGTGGGATGTGTGTGTGTATGGGTGTGTGTGGATGTGTGTGTGTGTGTGCGTGTGTGTACGCGGGCCCTCAGTCTCACCCCCGCCCCCAACCTTGTCTCTTTCCCTCTCCCTCCCTCCCTCCCTCCCCCCAGTCCCTCCTGTCCCCTCCACCCTTCTCTATCTTGTAGGGCATGGTGCATTGGGAACCCGAACACAGGCTAGCTTAGGCACAGCGAGGCAGGGGGCGTGAGAAGCCCCAAAACACGTATCCTCAGAAAAAGGCACAAATCCTTTGAAAAAGGCACAACAGCGCACCCAGAGAAAGGCACTTGGACTAGCGGTGAGGGAGAGGGGGGGGGGTTGCAGGCACAGGAGCGCAGCATCTCGGAGCTGAAAGAGTTCGCTGCCCAGCTGAAGGCGCTGCCCCAAATACAGCGCCACATCAACTTGGTGGAGGCCATCAACAAGGCGGTGGCTGCGCCTGGCTTCCGCTCCCGCGTGGCCATCGAGCAGGCCCTTCTGGATGGCCACGGCATCGACGCTGCCTGCGACAGCATCGAGGTACTGCTTGGGGGTCTACGTGGGACTGTGCCCCTCGCTTGCGGGCTAGTCCCTGTTGTAAACTCTGTGGACCTGTGCGGGAGTGTGAGCTGGTGTGTGTGTGTGTGTGTGTGTGTGTGTGTGTGTGTGTGCGTGTGTGTGTGTGTGTGTCTGTGTGTGTGTGTGTGTGTGCGCGCGTGTGAGTGTGCCCGTGCGCGTGTAAGTGTGCCCGTGCGTATGAGTACAGGGGCACGTTGGGGAGAGGGGGGGGGGGAATCAAGAGGGAGCAAAGAACGTAGGGACACACACACACACACACACACACACACACACACACACACACACACACACACACACACACACACACACACACACACACACACATGTACTCACACAGGCGTACAGGGAGCTAGAGGAGGGAGGGCGAGAATTTGTGTTCGTGCCTGCTCTATGTGTGGGTGTGTGTGAGTAGGAAACCTTCCCGGTGTGTTTGTGGGTGGGAAGAGGTGTGAGTGCTCGTGGGTGTGTTATGCCTCTGTGTGTGAGTAATCTTGGGGGGGGGGGATCCTGATCATTTGGATCCATTTGGTCTTTTTGGCTCCTTTTGCAAAGCTGTATCCGTGTAACCTCGTGTACTACTCTACCTTGGCCAAAATAACTACTTGTGTAGGCGAGTGACATGCCCAGTGCTCTATACTCGCATAAGTGCTGTCGGTACTCTACATAGCCACGTTTTCAGCTTTTCCTTCTAGCATGTTTCTCTTGTACACATTCATACCAACCGTTCTTATAAAATGTAACATCAATCTGGGTCCAGATGCAGGGGTCATTTCTAGATTATTGTATACTCCCCGACATCCTGCCCCCCAAGTCAATTGGATAACAAACAAGACACAGCGAATGATCACATGTATTGACATCTGTGATGTGCTTGAATTTACTTCCGATATCATCCTGTTCCAATTCTGAAGAGCTTTCAACATCCCACTTGTCATGTGTCATGCGTCACACTTGTCAGCTGTCATAGTTCTCCACAGGCATTTGTAAGTACTGGTGGAAACATGGTCCTCACTGGCGAATGTTCTGGATCCACTGATTATGTTTTGGGGTGGGCAGGGACTTATGTTTGCTGAGGAGGACATACTAGCCCTGCTGCGACTGCTGTCGCTGCTCTCCCTGACCCAGGGTGGCGTCCCAAAAAAGCACTTTGATGGACTGCGAAAAGAAGTCATCCACACATATGGTCACGAGCACATTCTCACCCTGAATTCCCTTCAGCGTGCAGGTAAGCCATGACCCTCGGTCACCTTTTGGAGGTGCTTTGCTTGCGTTGGGTGGAGGCTGTGCCAGGCTTTGTGGGGGGAACTTCCCTTTACTGCGAACCTTGGGCAAGTCGGCAAACACTCCACTCCTCCTCCATGGAGTGGGTCTGTATCTCGAATCAGTCAAGCTTTCACATTCCAGGAACTGAAAAGAAGTGTCGGGGAGCTTCTTTGCGGCCTTCTAATGGTTTTCAAAGGCCCTTGGTAAGGCTATGCTTTCATGCAGGTGAGCAACATGTCATGGTTCTGTAGCCTGCAATAACGTCCTCAGGGTGAAAATTGGAACTTCCCCCCCCCCCCCACCCCCCCACCCCGAGGGCACATCAAAATTCATACATAAATTCAGTGATTTCAGGGTTGCACCTGTTGGGAAATCAACCATTCCCTTTGAAGCTGAAAGAGAAGGCATGTGCCTCTGAGGATATCTTTAAAACTTCTGCTTTACAAATCACAAGCCTGGACGCCATACCATGTCTTGAAAAGACTTTTCATTATGTGCGAGTCCCTCAACCCCGCAATATCCAAAGCATCTGGGGTCGTGAAACTTTTCTTGGCATGTAGGCCTTGTGCGCAAACAAGAAGGAAAGAGCTCCTTTGGAGCACTGAAGCGCAGCATGCGATTGTTGGTGGATGACATTAATGATAAGGATCCGACAGACATGGCATATGTGTTTTCTGGATATGCACCCCTCAGCACTCGCCTTGTGGAAGCAGCAGTGAAGGGGCCTGGCTGGGCCCAACTTCCCGAGGATGCTTTGAAAAATCTTTCTGGGCCTAGCTTTGATATAGAGCAGGGCTTTGAGGAAGAAGCAGGCTCAAGCCGTCGAACCACCACTTCCTCTGGACGTCAGTCCCACCTTGCTCACTCCTCCCCTTTCCGAGACACACTAACAGACATACCTTCAAACACAAATATTCACTCTGTCTTTCTTTGTAGCCTGACTTGCAGGGTGTGCAAGTGTGTGCAACCACATGACTGCATGTACTTTACAGTAGATTGTGACATGAAACTTCCAAGGCCATCGTACAAATCTGCAAATCAGGGCAATTGACTACGCCAGTGAAAATCATGCAAATACACTCTTTTGAAATCATTTTACCATGCACTTAACTATACTATAATTACGGATGTCTGATTTCCCATTAACTTACAGCCCCCCCCCCCCGCCCCGGTCCCGGGGAAACTCAACTGACTTCGCACGCAAGAAGACCAGCTCCCTTAACCAATTACATGAACGGTGAGGACACCCTGCTGTTGTCAAGTGCTAGCTCAGCAGGCATTTTCCTCCCAGGGAACAATGTGCAACCAGTGCCTCAAGCCCCTTTCCTACCAGCATGTTAACCAAAAGTGTATACCAAACCTCTACAACTGCCCTGGTATCCCTTCTTTCCAATAGGATATCACTGATCAGCCCTGCTGTTGCTTATACTGACTTTTCTCTGTTTTTGCAGGCGTTCCACCTAAGCGCCGGCGAAACATCATGGTGATGTTCATTGGCGGTGTTACCTTTGCTGAAATTGCTGCCATACGGTTCCTCAGCAGACAACCAGACATAAATGCAGACTTCATCATTGCCACCACCAAGTTAATAAATGGCAACAGCCTAATTGAGTCTCTAATAGATGAGACCGTTCGAGAAGCAACTGCTGCTGCCAAGACTGCTTGAGATGCCCGAACATTTGCTTGGCCAGCAAGGAACCAGGCTCTCTAACTTGCTTGCATATAAGCAGTGTCCACCATGTTGTTTGCGCACTTGCTCTTCTAATCATTTGCCTTTTCACACTCGTCGATCCATTCGCTATAGACATCGATGGCTTCTGATAGCGAATTTATCGTAGTTGTGTAGGACGTATTGCAGACTGTGCAATTAACAGTCCCCTGCTCTACTTCCCAATTCATCGTACAGGCTACGCTTTTGCTAGAGTTGCAAAATGGACAGTTGAATGCGGAATCCAATTTTGGTCGGACCTTCTTGGGCGGCGGCTTAGACGATTTTCGTTTGCCCATTCCAGCAGAAGCTCACTCACTGCGCAAAAGACGCGAATTATTAAAGAAGCCATGCACCTAATTCCTCCTGCACGTTGCGAATAAACACCATATAACGTGGCATCTTACCTGATATTGAGTTAAAGCCGTGACCACGCAAACTCCAGCTTTCCTGAATGCCGTTTAAGTTGCGATGAACGACTTCACGCAGGTAGCTAGCAGCCTCACAGTGCCTTCGGCAGCCCGCTCACACCCAAATTTACCAATGAACGTTGCGATTTTAACAAGGTAAAAAGGTGATGTAACAGAGAGTACGAAAGTGTTTGATGTCCTGTTTCACTGGCTGCTGAGGTGGTTGGACTGGATGCAGAGTCAGTACAAAATTGTACTACGCGTGAAGGGAAATCGGCGGTTCAAACGGCCGATCACTGATCGGCGATCAGGGCCGAATCACCGATTCAACACCGGCCCCATGCCGATTTTAAAACGGCACAGCGACTTCCAGAGTCTGGATTGAATCCATTAGAAAATGGAAGAGATTGAACCCTGTGCAAGTTAAGGGTTGAGGGATGCATTTGCTTGGGGATGGTGCGGGGGGTTTGACTTCCTCTTATATAGTCAAACCCATTTGAAGTTTCACTCGCGTTTGAGGGCGTGGGCTTTCTTGTAAAGGATAAGAGAAGAAGGATACTGAGGGCTTGTGCTCTATTGTAAAGGATAAAGGGTACTGATGTATTCACTTCTACTTTAAAAGACTGTTCCCTGTCATAGGGGGACCGACGCGGTTGTGGCACGTGGGGTGAGGCACGCGGCAGGGTTGTGCGCGTGACCCTTTCTTCATTGGGTTTAGAGGGGAGGTAGAGGTGGTGCGCATGGTGGACTTGGCATAGTTGAGGCACGTGTGTGCGGGTTGCACATGCGCGGGGATAAAGCATGTGGGCAACATGCAATCGATGCATCTTCCTTTTGGAAGTGGCTGAAATATTGAAGCCAGACCTAACGGTCCAAGTAATAATGGGTATGATTTGATGTTGCACTTCCATCGCATTGTGGAGGCGTGGGCGTATGTGAAGGATGTTGGTTGAATCAACGGGTAAGACTCGGCAGCAAGTACTGCACTTGCTCATCTGGTAATCCTGACGGATATTGCCCTGACATTCATCCAATCATCGACAGAAGCTGGTTGAACCTCTGCACCTGGCAGCGTGTCCAGATGGAAATACAAGCGAGCTGCAGGATTAGTTGCGGTTCGTGAAAAAAAGTGTTCGAGGTGCCAATTACTATTTCTAGTCACCTGGATCGGTGAGACGGCTCCCTCAATTGAGGTTCACCACCCCCCGGTATGGTGCCCATCATCTGCACCGAAGGGGAACAATTATTGCCTGCAGGAAAACCTCCTCATTAAAAAGAGGAAGTGGGGGAAGGGCGAAGGGATCATGAAGGTCAACACAATCTATGCAGGAAACCCCATCTTGGGCGCAGCGCTAAAGAGGGTTGTGACGTGGACGGCAGGACTGGGTCTCAAGTTGCATCATGCACAGTTCCTCAACCCTGATGCGAAGCTGTCTCTTGTCTGAAGGCATGTTATATATTACTCGTCATAATGACTAGATGTCCTTCTCAGCCAAAATACGAAACCCAGCCCTTTGCATTAGCTGAACTCCAAGTCTATAACTTCCTCAATGTCACTAATGCTCATCTTGACTTTGCTTTCTCAACTTTACATCTAGCTGAACTAGCAGCTTGAACTTGGCAAGTAAACGGCGGCCAGCCAGCCACGCAGTATTCTATTGTCTCAGAACCACAACAGCTGCATCAACTTCCGAATGCATAAGGACTTGGATTGTCAAACAACGAAGTCCGACATTCGGGCCTTCATCAACTCTCAACTTCCAAATGCATAGAGACTGGGATTGTCGAACAACCAAGTCCGACATGCGTACCTTCCATCAACTTCTTCATTTCCTCTTGCTTATGCTGTGCCGTCTGTACCACATGTGCCTGCCGACTTTCTGGATTGGAGACAATTTCCGAAAGTGCTGTTGGATAAAGTGCATCGTTTATCTCTCCAAGCAGCACAATGCTCTCCTTGTACCACATAGAGGCCCTGTGCTTTCTCCACATACCGCTTCGATGAAAAGTGAGCAAATCCTAGTGCAAACCACGTATCCCACATGCTGCAGCATGTTCGATACGTGGTTTGCCCTTAGGATATGCTTCATTATTAGCTAGTACGCCGGATCCAGGGGCCATGGACACCCATGATAGTTTGCCAGCAAGAATGCTCTCCAGTGCATTTTCTGGACCAGTGTTATGCTCGTGTGTTCCCAGTGCAGACCTCAGAGCTGGCATGAGTGAATTTATGCTAGCTTTGAGGCCTGCACTTGCAAAACACGAGGTCAAGTTGTCCGAATCCTGCCCTGAGTAATATGCAATACAAATGGGTGACGTGAATTGATTATTGAAATGCACGAGACAACGGAGCAGCAGGTGTCCTGGACACCCTAAATTCTGTTAGCTGTTGAAAACAAGCCATGTGTGAAAAGCATGCGCATGGGGACCCTCAACACCATGTAATCCTGGATTGAAAACTGCTACAGATCTGCGTCTAGGCTACCTCAAGGTTCCATGCCTCTCATTATCTTAACTGTGGGCTGCCTTCGCCCATGGTGAAGCCCGATGAAGCTACTGCGAATGCTGGCAAAGCTTAGTAAAACCTAGTCCGGTCATGTCCGTTTTGGTCCCCATGCCATGCCTGCAGTGCTTCAGGTTTTCCCTCATGGTCTCCCTTATATTTCGTTGCCCAGGAAAGCCCTGCTTGTTTTCCCTATCAGGACCCACCACCACCACCTCCTTGTCCTTCTCCACCACCTCTCCTCCTCCACCACCACCACCACCACCACGTCCTCCTCCTCCTCCTCCTCAGCCTTCTGCCCCAGGGAAGGAGGCGCTGATATTGCCAAAGTACTCGCCTGCCTTGCCGCGGACGAACTTAAAGTCAGCCCAGCCATTATGTGTTATAACCAGCTCCTGAGAGGGTATAACACCAATCCATTGCCCATGCACTCCCAGAGCAGAATAGTGATCCGGCGGTGTCACCCCTGCGTAGTTGAGCAAAATCAAAGTAAGGAACAGTACATCACGGTCGATAACTTGTATAAGTGTTTTGGACACACACACACACACACACACACACACACACACACACACACACACACACACACACCACACACACACACACACACACACACACACAAACACACACACACACATACATACACAGACACTACACCCACACACATACACGCACAACACACCTGTCTCACACAGACACACACACAACACAATCCGCTTACATTCACTTAGCCAGTCTTATCCAAGTGTACACAGATGGAGTGCATTTTCCTTCCGACTGCAGAGTGGGGTCTTTCTTCTTCGATGTCTGGCAAAATGCAGCGGGGCATATGCAATATGCAACAGGCATAAGCCTTGAGAAAAACTTGACTTCACCAGAAATAAAGCAGTGTGAACACCTTATCAATCTCATTCCCAAACCATTTGCAATCCCAGTTTCTCATCCAAACCCAGTTGTAGGTCTTGCTCCATTTTCAATATTCCAGTTTCTTGTACTCATTCCCCTCCCAGTCCAGTGCCAATCCCACACTATCATTCCAACTCTACGTCCAAATACCGAACTCACTTTCTCATGCCGTACCCTAATTTTTATTCCGAATTGAAGGTCTCGTTCTAATCTGTAGCACCATTGCATTTCCACATCTCCACCCCACTCCATAGTTCCGTCCAAAAAACAATCTTTTGGTCAATTCAATTTCCCATTCTCCATTTTCACCTTCGCATTGCTAGCCAATTTTCAGTCCCTTTCTCAATTCAAATTCCACACTTCAATCACCTTCCAATATGCCATTCCCACTCCATCAGCAATCCCCTTCAGATCCTACATACTTTATTCAAATACTCGCGATTATTCTCTTCCTTGCATGTCAAACCGTATTTCGTTGTCATCCACGTCAATATTCTTATTCCGACTCCGTATCCCATCCCCATTCCACAGTCTCGTCCAAGTTCCTATGGGATTAGGGTTGGAATGTGATTGTCAGAATGTAATCAGAATGTAGCATGCTACAAGCATAACGTGGAGTTGAAATGCGGCCGGTGTATGGGATCAGAGTGTGGGATTAGAACATCACGTGTGGGAATAGCATCGCAGGAATGAGCCGGGTGGTACCAGGGTAAGGATTGAGCCACCAGC
>KV908422.1:410665-420665 GCA_002005505.1 Botryococcus braunii
TCGAGCTTGCAAGGCATACCAGATCAGGGACGCTGAATTGGCACCCAAAGTGCGGGCCTGTGTACACCGAAGAGAAGACAAATGTGGCTGGCTCCTTTTGCGAGTCGTCCACGGGCCAAGCAATTATGCTGGCTTCAACCGAGTTACGCTTCACGTATATTCTTCCGGGCTTGTTGCTGCTGCTGGAGTTGTAGGAGAATAGATCGTGGAAGGGCCCCTGTACGGGACCCAGCTCGATGTTCCAGACGCTGTCAAAGCTGCGGTTTTGTACGAAAAGTCCTGGCGATGCACACGTGGAAGGTTGAATGTGTCCCCACCAGCCTTAAGCATGCTCAAATTTCGGTTTACAGCAGGACCTTTCCAAATTGGAAATGTGCGGGACCCTAAAACAACATGCCTCAGCCTTACCATCTGAGCAGCAACACCAAGAAACCTCCTGCCACTCCTGTAAGGCACTCGCCGATCGGGCTTACATATACTGGCTGAGGACGTTTTAGCAATCTAAACATGGGGTTCAAACGCAGACAAGGCAATCATATGCCCATGCATTCACTCCTTTTTTCTTGTCCACCTATACATCTCAGCCTTCTCTAAGGGATGGTTTGTGTATGAAAGTGAGCATGTGCGCACATGCGTGTGTGCCTGAATGAGCATGCAGGGGCATGTACGTGTGTGCTCGCATGCACGTGCGTGTGGGTGTATGTGTCTGTGCGTGTGTGTATGTGTGAGTGTGTCTGTGTGTGCATGCATACGTGTGTGTGTGTGTGTGTGTGTGTGTGTGTGTATGTGTGTGTGTTTGTGTGAGTGTGGTGCACGCACTGGGAGGCAGCTCTGAAGCATGTGCACTGCATGCATGCATGCGCAGGTTGTCGACATTACCCATCTTGGGAGGCTGCCCTACCTGTGCAAAGCGCAGTGGCTACAAATGGTGGGAGCTCTTGAAGCTCCGGCCCCACCGCGGATTGCAAAACAACCGGCTGTTGCCAAATAGGCACTGATCGCAAGCACAAGTAAAAGTGTTATTGACTGCCCCTCTTGTGAATCAGAAACTTCCCATTAGATCTATAGAGTCTACATTTGTGTGACCACGTGCAAAACATCTCACTCGGCATAACAGCATGCTGTGCAGCTGGTCTCTGCTGGCACAGTTCTACGTATACGTCCTGGTATATCCTCACCGCTCCCTTCGACCCCTACGTAAGTATACCCCAGGTTTTCCTTGCAGAACAGTTTCAAAGTTGTGTTTGCTTTCCTCCACCATAGCACTGCTTTTTAACAATGGTGCAGTATAGATGCCCAAAACCATGTATTTCACCTAGTGTCTCAAGACATAGTTATTAAAGCGCTCCTTTAAAAGGGACGTTTACACTGTTGCATGGGCTGCTTGTGCTCTAGCGTGTCAAACATTAGATCGTCTCTGTTCCAAAAGAACCTTATCTCTTGTTGACTACACAACCTCAAGTGCTAAAGAACCATTTTTTAGTAAAATCTTTATATCGAAGTTCTCTTGCTATAGGACCAAAAGCTCTTGATTCGGACCGGCGACCTCCTGTTGCAAAAACAGGATCGAGGATAAACACTGGAAAATATCCTCACCTTCTGAACGATCCTCCGGGATTGTAGTAATCGGGACAGTAGTATATGGGAAAAAGAACCCTCGACTGTATTCGCAGGTACAAGCACGAAGGCATGCACAGCGAATGACACCAGGAGAGGACAGCGATAATCACGTCGACCTTTTGCAAGTATATTGCAACCGCAGTCAGACTTCATTTGATAGTAGAAATGCCTGTAAGACTTATCTCAACCTTCAGCCATTCTCGGCATTAAGTATCCCAAAAAATGCCCAAGACAGATTGAGTTGTAGTCCGGGCCCAGAGGCTATTACCCAAAAGATATGAACAATCGACGCAGCAAGGATGTGTAATTGCTTCTCAACCCTTACCCCTTACTGCATCTTGATATCTTTCTTATTAGGCAAGTCCTACAAGGGCTCTGTCCGAAGAGGTGAAGGAAGAGGGCCCGTATGCCGTATTCGTCCTGGTAGTGCCGAGTCGCAAATTCTGGTTAGTTCTTTTAATAGCGAGGACGGCACGCAAGGGTCTAAAGCATAATGTATTCCGGTACATGCATGAGTAAGGACATCCAATATGTGCATCAACTCATTAAATACTTATCATGCAAAGCTAGTATTTATAACATTACAAGTACTTAAATTGTATTATAATGCATGTCATGCATGTCATACATATGTGACAATAATCGTAATTACCCTCGTTGCAATTGCCAGCAACTGCAAGTTCAGACAAGTCAGAGTAATCAATTTCCTCTGGAACGTTACTCTGAACTGCATTGAAATACATCAGGTAGACATTTTAACGTCTTCCTCAATGGTGCTTCCGAGGAGGAAGTCTATGTCACCCAACTTCCAGGATTTGCCATTGGAGATCCTAATTTTGTGTATCGGTTGCGGTAATCCCATACATGATGGGCTTATGCAAGCACCCAGTGCCTGGCATAAAGCCTATATGAGATAGTGCTGAGTATAAGGATGTGTTTTATGCAAGAGTATCGTTGGACTGTTCGTAAAAACGCCTTAGTAAAGCTAATTAACAGGAGAAACTTTTCTCATGTAATTATTTGTTCTTTTAGAATCAAATAACGACAATATTAATTACAAACACATTTGAAATATATTTGTAATTATACATTAGAGTAGGGTTTTAAAACACACACACAGAAATTTCCCAAGAAAGTCCCAAAAGTTTCCCTAAAAGGTCCCAAAAGCCAAGCTCTCCCAAAGCACTCCCAAAGGATTTTCTCAACCTGGTGAAGTCCCAAGCAGGTCCCAACAGGTCCCAAAACATATCTCCCATGGCCAACAAGGTCCCAAAAAAAACTAAATTGCCAAGTGATCCCAAATTCCCACAGTCTACACATCACCCGAAACATTACGTAAGCTGTACCATCGGCCGTTCCGAAAACCTTTGGAAACACTCTCGCAAGACCAGGAAACACATAAGAAAATGACAGCTGGGACCAGCCTGGGGGTACAGCCAGACTGGGTGGCGGGAGGGTTCGGAATGCACCCAGTCTGGCAACAGGTCCATTGGACCCAGGATGGCTTCTAAACAGAATGGTACAAGACTGGACACGTGTGCACATACCAAGCTGGGTCCAGAAAGAGGGTCTTGACCTGGCTCCACGATGGCACCATACGGACACATGCATGCAAGGCGGGTTCGGGAAGGATCATGAACCACCTGGCCTCGATTTGGGTAAAGAGCGGCTTTGGGTGCATATGTGCGCTCGGCGTGCATGTGTGTGTGTGTGTGTGTGTGTGTGTGTGTGTGTGTGTGTGTGTGTGTGTGAGAGAGAGAGAGAGAGAGAGAGAGAGAGAGAGAGAGAGAGAGAGAGAGAGAGAGAGAGAGAGAGAGAGAGAGAGAGATCTAGAGAGAGAGAGAGAGAGTGTGTGTGTGTGTGTGTGTGTGTGTGTGTGTGTGAGAGAGAGAGAGAGAGAGAGAGAGAGAGAGAGAGAGAGAGAGAGAGAGAGAGAGCATGCGCGTGCCTGCCAATGTGTGGGGTTGGGGGGGGGGGGGGCGGGTGTGCATATCCCAAAACAACGTTAGTGCACCTCAACCAAACCCCAATCAGGTCACATTCGGGTTGGAAATCCGTCCCAATACTGGATTCCCAAACTTCCCTAACCATACCCTTACCCCTCCCACACATATCCCTTAAGACTTGGAAGACTTCCCAAGTTTGGCCTCCCATAATGTCCCTACTACACCCTAATCTCTCCCTTGCAGGTCCCAAAGCACACGGGGTTGGGAAGGGTTTGGGATCCTTCCCAAAGTCAATGGTTTGGGACCTTGTTGGGTGGCGGAAAAGTCCCAGTTTCTTCTTGGGACATCATGTCCACAACCCAAAAGCACAAATCGCAATCACAGAACAACACAAACCGTGGGCAAACTGAGGGATGGCTCAGGAGTTCATCCCCATTGTTTGCTACTGCTTACTTTGAAGATATCCCGGGGGTGGAAAATGAGGCCAGACCGGATATCCCTAGAGAACTTCAAGTCTGGGCCCCGCGGCCGACCACACTTCTCCCCAAAGAATGGCAACAACTGACTCAGCAAGCATCTAATACCTCATGCTCACATTTGTACTCTGACTGCGATTGCAAGCACATGAAATTGGGATTTATTAGTATCCCTGCTATAAGGGCTGTCCATGGAGGTGCAAAGGAAAGCGGGCCTCCTATTTGTATCAGCATAGCCGAGTTCCTTAGACTCCACCGTTGCACCCACTAGTGTCGGTGACTCACTGAGGGTGAGGGAGGTCAGAACCCGGTGACAGGGGGACAGCCTGTCCCGGACAGGCCCTGAGAGCCTGTCAGACAGGCGCAGTTGTTGGACCCACGACTCCGAGGCCCTCGAAGCCGAATTTAAACGCAAAACCCGCACTTAGATAGTTGCCCGGCAGCTACCTGCCGCCAATGCAGCCACTGCTGGACCATTTGCTAATAAAGCGGATCATGATTCCATGTGCACTGGCGAGTATCCGCCTGTGTGGACATAAAATAGACTCTGTAAAATTAAGTACAGAAGTGTGACGTACATTGTCGGATGCTTGCCACGTGAGGCAACTAGATGTCTTGTTACTCTTGCTGTTGTTTGTTGTCTTGATGGCAACAGCATGAGCATGATCTCGGCAACTAGAGATCACGATCATGCTTTTTTTGGGCAGGTTGGCAGGGGCCCCATGAGAACCCAAACGTGACGATGACATGTTCTGTAAAGCCATTGCCAACAGGATATCCCTTTGAGCTTGCACTATCAACGCATTCATTAAGACAAGGAAAAATGTTTCTTTCAAAAATGCGTTTTCAACCCGACGCAATGTATCCTATGAAGCCAGCGGAAATATTTGTGTAACTGTTACGCCAGTACCCTCCCGTTCATTTACACTTTTGGTGGTCTTGACCCCTTCACTCCCCACTTCTCTGCGGCTCGTATACAATGGCCATGTGTGTTGGGGGGGGGGGGGGCGGGAGGGGAGTCTGTTCTTAAACCAGGCACTGGGCTGTCTCAATGCCAAATAGGATCAAGCAAGGTATAATGCTAAGCACAATGTCAAACAAAACGTGAAGATATCCAAACCGCAAACCACAATATTCCCACCTAGGACCCCCTATTGGCCGGACAGCGTAAAATCCTTTTCGTCTGCAGAAAGAGATGGATAAAAGAAACCACCCGGATCAAGATCTCTGGAATGAGCCCGTCACCCCAGACGAGGAGGAGGAGGTTCTCCTCCTCCTCCTCCTTCTTTTCCACCACCACCACCACCTCCTTCTCCTCCTCCTCCTCAGCTTTTTCCCCCAGGGAAGGAGGCGCTGATATTGCCAAAGTATGTGCCTCCCCTGCCGCGGACGTACATGAATTCAGCCCAGCCGTGATGTGTGATAACCAGCTCCTGAGAGGGTATAATAGCAATCCATTGGCCATGCACTCCCTGCGCAGCATAGTGATCCGGCGGTGTCACCCCTGCGTAGTTGTGCAAAATCAAAGTAAGAAACAGTACATCATCCTCTTTAACTTTAACAAGTGTTTGGGCTACACACACACAAACACACACGCACACACACACACACACACACACACACACACACACACACACCCATACACACAACGCACATTCTCACACACACACACACACACACACATACACACACAGAACGCACATTCTCACACATAGACACAAGCATAACGCAAATTCTCATGCATTCACTTAGTCCGTCTGCGTGGCAGGACATATACAATATGTTAGAGGCATGAGCATTGGGAAAAACCTGACCTCAACAGAAATAAAGCAGTGTGGACACATTATCACTCTCGTTCCAAAACCGAGCAATCCCAGTTTCTCCTCCAATCCAATTGTAGGCCCTCTTCTAGTTTCAATTCCAGTTTCTTGGTCTCACTCCCCCTCCCAGTCCAGTGCCAAGTCCAGTATCATTCCAATTCTAAGTTCAAACCCCAAACTCACTTTCTCATGCCATACTCTATTCTTATTCTCAAATCCTTTATACCATCCATTTCCACATCTCCACCCCCACTCAAGAGTTCCTTCCAAAATCAATTATTTCATCGATTCAATTTTCCATCTTCCAAATTCACCTTTGCATTCACTAGCCACTTTCATTCCAGTTCAACATTCGAATTCCATTTCAACTAACTTTCAATACGCCATTCCCACACCATTCCGCAATCCCCTTCCAATTCCACATACTCCAATCGAATTCTCGTGGTTATTCTCTTCCTTCCATGTCAATTAGTATCCCATTGTTATCCACGGCCATATTTTTATGCCAACTCCGTATCCCATCCCCAATCCACAGTCTTGTCCTAGTTACAACGGGATTAGGGTTGGAATGTAAATGTAGAATGTGCTAGGAGTGTCATGTGGAGTTGAAATGCGGCCGGGGTATGGGATCAGAATGTGGGATTGGAACATCACGTGTCGAAATAGCATCGCAGGAATGAGACGGGAGGTACCAGGATAAGGATTGAGCCACCAGCCATCACCCCTCGAATAAGGACTGGTGTTCTGAGGGGTGGGTTTCAGACTGTATTTGATCCACTTTGGAGATATGAGCTCCTCCCCTT
Organism: Botryococcus braunii; assembly: GCA_002005505.1. Lineage (NCBI taxonomy): Eukaryota > Viridiplantae > Chlorophyta > Trebouxiophyceae > Botryococcus > Botryococcus braunii. The sequence continues at coordinate 417,331 of KV908422.1, forward strand.
CCCAGATCCCGTTCTGCAGGACAGGTCCCACTCTGTGAGATGCCGTTTCTCCTGTGCCTAGGCCTACATGCAGAGCTTAGCCCATATGCAAGTATGGCTGGGATGGGCGGTACCTAATCCTTTTGTAACCGCAAACACTCATTCCCACAGTTGTTAATTAATTTTGTTTTTGGTTGGGGAAGGTCTTGGGATTCCAAGGGCTGGTAATGCATGAGAGGTGCATCTGCAGGTGTTTTCTACCAGGTACATGCACACATACACCCACCCAACCTCTTTTTCGCTCTGTCTCTCGTTCTCTACACCTCTTGCTACACATTGTGTGTGAGCGTGGGGGGTGGGGTGGGGTGGGGTGTGGCTCCCTCCTCACCTGCACCCTCGCAGTCACCTCCCCGGTGCTCGCTTCACATGTGGGCAGGAGGACCCCAAGCGTGCCAGCCCAGACACACTATCACAACACACAGTTCTGACAAGGCAAAACATTACAACGTGGATTGGAAGGGTTTGGGATTGGTAGGGGGGTGAGAGAGGGACGTTGCGACATGGGTCGGAGGTGACGGGCGGATTGGAAGGAACATCACGGACTTGAAGGTACAGCTGGCCAAAGCGCGCATAGTCCAAAGCAGTCCCCATACAGAGGCCTGTGAGGGAAGAAGTCCCCACTGCATCAGGGGTGAAGACTATGCTGGAAACTCCAATCTTCTTCCACAGCCTGTTGTGTACATAGTTCCAGTATTTTAGATCCCCGTTCTCGGAGCTCGTGCCGTCCTTTTCCTGGAAAGACAACCTGCAACATCCCAGAAACCCCTTTGCCTCTCAGACTCGCCTTTCCACCACCACCTCTTACACATCGTCTTCTCCTTATACTGCTCCTACTCGCTTCATGAACATCCTCCCTATTTCTCAGAACCCTTCCCTCCAATGCGAGCTCATGTGCGCACTCGCACACACCCGGGGGGGGGGTGAGGGTGTATGAAAGAGAGAGGGAGAACAAAGAAGGGAGAGAAGACAGAGAAACGAGGGGGGGGGGGAGTGAGACAGAGAGAAAGAAGAGAGAGGGAGAGAGCGAAAGAGAGGGGGGGGGGAGACCGGTGAGAGCCAAGCGTACACACACTGCAAGGATAGGATTGCATGGTGGAGTGGGGGGCCCTTAACAAAATGTAGACTTTCTCGAAGCTTTCAATCCACAGGCAATGGCGGTGGCCTCCTCAAACTGTTGGACAGAAGGTTGATGTCAGGAAGCTTCATCAAGGAGAGCTTGAAGGGAAGCAGTCATAAACCATGCTTGCAAAGTGTAAGCAGTCCACTAAGCATGCATTGCCTACTATGAAGCACTGCTTGCTAAGGATGCATTGCGTACTAAGGAAGTACTGCTTGCTAAGGAGGCATTGCTGACCAAGCAAGGTGTTGTGCAGAACTCACCTCAGGTTGTAAGAAAGAAGGTTGATGTCAGGAGAGAAGTAGTCCCACACGGTCCCCGGGGGATACACCTGCGGGAACTGGCTGGCTCCCGCAGCAACGCTCCACTGGAAGATCGCGTTGTTGGCCCTTGCCTCAGACTCGCTCACATTGAAGCCCTCCACCATACGAGCCAACTGCGAGACTGGCCCCCGCCTGATGCCGCGTCAATGGAAAGAGACGTGTTGTCATGGACATGTTGTAATTGGAAAGAGACGTGTTGTCATCGATCCAGAAGTGTTGAAGCAGGCATGCACACGCAGGAGGTGGAGTGAGATGGGGGACGTGTTGGAGTTAGCCTGCGGCTGAACGCATCATGGTCCCGTTGTTGACACATAAACAAGAGAAGTAAGAGAGACCTTCGGGAGCTGGAAGGAAAAAGGTACAAAGGGATTGTCTCATAATCTTAGAAGATGAAGAAGGATGTCTGTTCCAGTTGCTGGGGTCATCCTGGCCCTCATGGGGCTGCGATCATTCATTGGCTTGTCTACCTACCCACATGGAGAGCGCTCGCACCCCTTGGTGGCCAGCTACAGGCTATGTGCTGGAGAAGGAGCGGGGGGGGATACAGTCTGCGTCTACTTGGAAGGGTTTGTGAAGACTGACAATTGTAAAGGGTGGCACACCCCGGCCCATGCACACATTAACGCTCGCACACACTTCACACACATGTGTGCGCACACGCGCATGCACACACATGAACACACACGTACATACATATACACACACATTCACACACATGTATGCGCACACACGCATGCACACACATGCATACACACGTACATACATATACATATACACACACACTCTCACTCCCCCCTACACACACACCGTCTCTCTTATACATAACTTTATAAACACACGTGCATGCACCCCTGCCATACACACATAGACACACATATGTACAGGAGCCACACGCTTGAATGCTCACACATGCACACACAGGGACACATACACACGTACGTATGCATGCACACACACACACACGCACGCACACACACACACACACTCTCACACGCACGCGTACACAGACACAAAATCCGAGTCTGGCAGATGGGTGACAAACGGAGAGGGAGGGGGAGAGACACCGAGAGAGAGAGGAAGGGGGAAAGGAGAGATAGGTGGGTGGGGGAGTGTGGGGGAGAGAATCGAAGTGGCAGAGACTAGCACAAGTATAGACACAGACTGAATACAATTTAGACAACGTAAATCCTCAGGAGGTAGAGTTTTCTGTATTGATAGTCCATTAGACCTTCTTGCTAGGACATTTAAACGCAATTTTGAAAAAGCACTGCAAAGAAAGGACCCTGATGGCATGGCATGACAGTGCATGAGGCATGACATCGCGGACAACATGGCATGATGTCTGCTGTCGCACATGATGAACCCACATGACATGTAACGGCAACATCTGCAACAGCGTGCCTTATGCAATCACCAACTCCATTGTTATGTATATGACAGGATATCTTATGCAATCACCGGGTGCATTGTGGAGTAAGATATCGGGGCATGGCGTTGAGATCCTATTAGAGATAGATGGTGTATGTTGGATGACATCGCTGCATCAGCCGGAACTTCTAATTCCTGAGTTTCCAACTCTTAACACTTGAGTTCCAGGTACCGAGAATTTCATGTTCTGAAATTTCAAATTCCACTATCCACCCTTTCGAACAAAAAAGGCTGTGCAGTATGAGGCAGGGCGGGCGGGAAGTAAAGGCAGAGGCGGACTTGTGAGATTTCGGCGAAGGACCTCATCTGGGGACCAGCCAGGGCCCTGCGTCAGACTGGTCAGCTTGATGGCGCCGTCTCCAACACGAAGGCCGGTGAACGCATTGCTGATGCTCTTGCAGGTGGATGCGCTGAGGAGGGGGGTGTCC
>KV908422.1:428165-433165 GCA_002005505.1 Botryococcus braunii
AGAAGATTTGACTGCAGAAGTGTCACGTACTGTGCTTACCATCTGAGGCATCTGTATGCCTTTTCATTCTCGTTGTTGTTTGTTACCTTGATACCGACAGCGTGAGCATGATCTCGACAACTAGAGATCACGATCATGTTTTCATTTGGGCAGGTTGGCAGGAGCCCCATGAGCAAACCAACTTGACGCTGACTTTGGCATGTTCTGTCAAGCCAGTACCAGCAGGATATCCCTTTGAGCTTGCACTATCAACGCGTTCAGTAAGACAAGAAACATTTTCTTTCAAAAAATGAGTTTTTCAACCCCGGCGCGATGTATCCTATGCAGCCAGCAGAAACATTTTTATGACTGGTATGCCGGCATCCTCCCGTATACTTCCACGTCATGAGGTATTGACCCCTTTACTCCCCTTTTCTCTGAGGCTCGTGTACAATGTCCGTGTATGTGTGTGTGTGTGGGGCGTTGGGGTGGTCTGTACTTACCCCAGGCACAGGGCTGTGTAAATGCTGAACAGGATCGTGCAAGATGTAATGGTAAGCACGACTTTAAATAAAACGTGAAGATATCCAAACCGCAAACCACAATATTTCCACCTATTGCCCTTTCATTGGCCAGACAGCGTTTAGTCTTTTTCGACTACAGAAAGAGATGGATAAAAGAAACCACCGGGAGCAAGATCTCTGGAAGCAGCCCGCAACCCCAGAGGAGCCCCGTAACCCTCCTCCTTTTTCTCCACCACCTCCTCCTCCTCCTCCACAACCACCTCCACCACCTCTCCTCCACCACCACCACCACCTCTCTCTCCTCCTCCTCCTCAGCCTTCTGCCCCAGGGAAGGAGGCGCTGATATTGCCAAAGTACTCGCCTGCCTTGCCCCGGGTGGAAGTAAAGTCAGCCCAGCCGTGATGTGTGATAACTAGCTCCTGAGAGGGTATAACAGCAATCCATTGGCCATGCACTCCCTGCGCAGCATAGTGATCCGGCGGTGTCACCCCTGCGTAGTTGTGCAAAATCAAAGTAAGACGAGTACAATTACTAGTATAAGCGCTCCGGCTACACACACACATGCCGACACAGACACTACACACACACACACACCACAAACACACTCTCTCTCACACACACACACACACACACACACACACACACACACACACACACACACATACACACACAGAGAAAGAGAGAGGGAGGAGAGAGAGAGAGAGAGAGAGAGAGAGAGAGAGAGAACGCACATTCTAACACATTTACTTAGTCCATCTCATCCGGATGTACACAGACGGCCTGCATATGTCGCCCGCAGCGCGGGGTCTTTCTTCTTCGACGTCTGCCAAAAAGCGGCAGGACATATGCAATATGTAAGAGGCATAAGCCTTGGGAAACACCTGACTTCAACAGAAATAAAGCAGTGTGGACACATTATCACTCTCGGTCCAAATCCGATTCCAATCCCAGTTTCTCATCCTGTTCTAGTTTCAGTTCCAGTTTCATGGTCTCATTCCCCCTCCCAGTCCATTGCCAACTCCACTATCATTCCAATTCTACGTTCACCCAACAAACTTACTTTCTCATGCCATACTCTATTATTCCGAATCCAAACTCTGGTTTTAATCTTTTTCACCATTTCATTTCCACATCTCCACCCATGCTCCATAATTCCTTCAAAATCAATCATTTCGTTGTTTCCATTTCCCATCTTCCAATTTTACCTTTGCATTCACCAGCCAATTTCATTCCAGTTCCACACTTTAACCACCTTTCAATACGCCATTCCCACTCCATTCCGCAATTCCCTTCGGATTCCACATACTTTAATCGAATCCTCGTGGTTATTCTCTTCCTTCCATGTCAATCCATATCCCATTGTCATCCATGGCCACATTCTTACGCCAACTCCTTATCCCATCCCCATTCCACAGTCTCGTCCTAGTTTCAACGGGATTAGGGTTGGAATGTGAATGTAGGATGTTAAAAGTGGCATGTGGAGTTGAAATGCGACCGGGGTATGGGATCAGAATGTGGGATTGGAACATCACGTATGGGAATAGCATCGCAGGAATGAGACGGGTGGTACCAGGGTAAGGATTGAGCCACCAGCCATCACCCCTCGAATTAGGACCGGTGTCCTGAGGGGTCGGTATCAGACTGTACTTGATCCACTTAGGAGATATGAGCTCCTCCCCATCCCAAATCCCGTTCTGCAGGACAGCTCCCACTCTGTGAGATGTCATTTCTCCTGTGCCTAGGCCTATATGCAGAGCTCAGCCCATATGCAAGTTTTGCTGGGATGGGGGGGGGGTACCTTCTGTAATCCGTTTGTAACCTCAAAAACTTATTCCCACAGTTGTTATGTAAATATTATTTGGGTTGGGGAAGGTCTTGGGATTCCAAGGCTGGTAATGCAGCAGAGGTGCTCATTTGCAGTTGTTATCCACCATATACACCCACACATCCACCCACCCAACCTATTCCTCGATCTGTTTCTCGTTCTCTCGACCCCTCTTGCCACACAATGCGTGTGTGTGTATGTGTGTGGGGGGGGGGGGGTGGGGGGGGCTGCCCCTCCTCAACTGCACTTTCTCAGTCACCTCCCAGTTCGTCGCTTCCTTAGTGGGCAGGAGCACCCCAAGCATGCAAGTGTGAAAACCCTAACACAGCACACAGCTATGACAAGGCAACACACTAAGACAAGGATTGGAAGGGTGTTGGATTGGTAGGGGGGTGAGAGAGGGATGTTATGACATGGATCGGACGTGAGGGGCGGATTGGAAGGGACATCACGAACTTGAAGGTACAGCTGGCCAAAGCGCGCATAGTCCAGAGCAGTCCCTGTACAGAAGGCTGTGAGGGCAAAAGTTCCCACTGCATCAGGGTTGAAGGCTATGCTGGAAACTCCAATCTTCTTCCACAGCCTATTGTGTACATAGTTCCAGTAGTTTAGATCCCCCTTCTCGGAGCTCGTGCTGCCTTTTTCCTGGAAAGACAACCTGCAACATCCCAGAAACTTCTTTGCCTCTCAGATTCGCCTTTTCCGCCTACCACCCACCTCTCATACACCATCTACCCCTTATATTGCCGCTTTTCTCACTAACATGAACATCCTCCCCATTCCAAGCAACCCTTCCCCCCAATGAGGGCATGCGTGTGCGCGCACACACTTGCACGCGCACACACACCCGGGGGGGGGAGGGTGTGAAAAAGAGAGAGAGGGGAAGGAGGAGAAGGGATGGAAGGGAGGGGGGAGGAGAGGGGGAGAGATAGAGAGAGAGAGAGAGAGAGAGAGAGAGAGAGAGAGAGAGAGAGAGAGAGAGAGAGAGAGAGAGAGAGAGAAAGTGAGAGAGAGAGAGAGAGAGAGAGAGAGAGAGAGAGAGAGAGAGAGAGAAAGTGAGAGAGAGAGAGAGAGAGAGAGAGAGAGAGAGAGAGAGAGAGAGAGAGAGAGAGAGAGAGAAAGTGAGAGAGAGAGAGAGAGAAGGGGCGGTGAGTGCCCAGGAAACACAAACTGCAGGGACAGGATTGCATGGTGGAGTAGGGGTTCCCTTACAAACTTTAGATGTTCAAGAAGCTTTCTATAAGGAGGCAATGGCGGTCAGGCCTCCTCAAATTGCAGGACAGAAGGTCGATCTCAGGGAACTCCATCAAGGAGGGCTTGAAGGGAAGCTGTAATAAATCATGCTTACAAAGTGCAAGCAGTGTAATCAAGCATGGCCTGTGGGAAGCACTCTCCTGCTAAGGACGCATTGCCTTTAGAGGAAGCATTGCCTGCTAAAGAGGAATAGTTGCCAGTCAAGGTGTTGTGCAGAAATCACCTCAGGTTGTAAGAAAGAAGGTTGATGTCCGCAGAGAGGTAATTCCACACGGTCCCCGGGGGATACACCTGCGGGAACTGGCTGGCTCCCGCAGCAACGTTCCACTGGAAGAGCGCGTTCGCGGCCGTTACGGGCATGTCATATTCGCTCACATTGAAGCCCTCCACCATACGAGCCAACTGCGAGACTGGCCCGCGCCCGATGACACGTCAACGGAAAGAGACGTGTTGTCATTGATCCAGAAGTGGGGAAGCAGGCAAGCACACGCAGGAGGTGGAGTGAGATGGGGACGTGTTGGAGCTAGCCTGCGGCTGAACGCTTCATGGTCCCTTTGTTGACACATAACCAAGAGAAGTAAGAGAGACCTTCGGGAGCTGGAAGGGAAAAGGTACAAAAGGATTGTCTCATCATCTTAGAAGATGAAGAAGGATGTCCGTTCCAGTTGCTGGGGTCATCCTGGCCCTCATGGGGCTGCGATCATTCATTGACTTGTGTACTTACACACATGGAAAGCGCTTGCACCCCTTGGTGGCCAGCTACAGGCCACGTGTTGGAGGAGGGGGGAGGTCGCTACAGTCTGCCTCTACTAGGAAGGGTTTGTAAAGACTGATGATTGTAAAGGGTGGCACACACCTGCCCAAGCACACGTTCGTGTGCGCAAAGACATTCACCTACATATGGGCGCACACGCGCATGCACACACGCGCATACACACATACATACATACATACACACCAAAACACACGCACACACAGACACCCACACACACATACACACTCTTTCCCATTCTCTCTCTCTCTCTCTCTCTCTCTCTCTCTCTCTCTCTCTCTCTCTCTCTCTCTCTCTTCCTATCGCTCTCTCTCTCATACATAACTGCATACACACGCGTGCATGCACCCCTGCCATACACACGCCCACACACACATTTACGCAGCCAAACTCTAAAAAATGCTCACACATGCACATACACACACAGACACACACGTGCGTATGCATGCAGGCACGCCCCCCCCCTTCCAACACACACAATTCGAGTCTGACAGACGGGCTGGACAAAGGGGAGGGGGAGGGGGAGAGACACAGAGAGAGTCGAAGGGCAACAGCACAGCAAGGTGGGTGGGGGCGAGAGGGGAGAGAACCAAAGAGACAGAGACTAGCACCAGTAAAGACACAGGCCGAATACAATTCAATCAAC
>KV908422.1:435665-468165 GCA_002005505.1 Botryococcus braunii
TCCGCGGCTGCATCCCCCGCCACACTATCAGGTTTCTTTCCCGTTCTCTTTTGTGGCCTTGGAAGGCACCTTCACTTCAACGCCTTCCCTAGTGTAAAAGGTGGTACTTTACTGACCTGACATTCAAGATCTTTTGAAAGGCTCAGCAACCCCCAATAGCTCGAAAAGAACTTTCCGATGCAAACCAAATTTTGCGATGAATTGCGACGTCAGGACCTTATGCTGCCAAGATGTCAGGGACGCAACGTCTCACTATAAGAAGGGACGTCCCATTGCCAGTGCTGCCTGGGGGCACGCAACGGCCTTTGGGCCAAGGTAGCAATTTGAAAAGAGCCAACATGGAACTGATTGGCTTTGTTCTCTTGAGACATGGTATGGGGGTTCATCCAGATGGAGTCCACAATGAGTCCATTGTTGTTGCAAAAGCGTGAGAGCTCCGCTTCAAGGCTGATTGGACCTCTTCTGTCCCCAAGCAAAAGGCTCTACCCGCAAGCCAACAGGCTTCTCCTCCCTACCTTTTCCTGACATCTCCTTCCTGATAGCCTTTCAATGCCTTTTTTCCCCTATCTTTTTCAAGTTTCGGTTTCCTTCTTATTTTTCGCTTCAGCCCCCGTTCTTTTCTTCTGCTCTTATCCGCCCATTGTGGACCACATAGAGGCGAAGGTGCCCCAATTTCCATACTTTTTGTCCCGCCCATGTTGATGACATACCCCACGTTTGTTCGCCAGCTGCACACAACATTGCCAATATATGCGCAAGCATCACAGTAACATGCCATGCATTCTACACCATTCTTGGTCTCCATTCCCGTTCCTGTCCCGCCAAAAACTGAGAGTATTTGCGCAGCATATCAGGAGTTGTTACTCTCAGAAGGTGGCCTGGGATCATCTAATTGCTTTTGAGATGGGCAGGATTGCAGCTGCCTCACTTGGCCCCCACACACCTTGCTCTCCCTTGAACGGGGCCCTCCTTCCTTCTTCGTCTCCCCCCCCCCCCCCCGAGAGCAGCCGCATTAGGCGCTCGCAACGAGTAATCGTGGTGCTCGTAGTACTTAGAAAGCGCACCGCGAATTTGTACGAGCAAACTTTCAGCATGCTCAGAATCCCGAGAGCACAGATCCGGATGCCCTCTTATCCTCTCACTCCGTTCCTCCACCCATATCCATTTCCGCCCTCCCCCTCCCAGCCCTCCCGTCCCTCCCCTCTCTCTCTCTCCCCTCTCTCCCCCTCCGCATCTCTCAGCTCCCCTGGTTGTTGTCCATTCCACCCTCCCTCGCCCCCTCAGGCTCACCTGCCCGGTGCTCGTGCTCACGCCCGCTTTGAGCTTGCAAGGCGCACCAGATCAGGGACGCTGAATTGGCACCCAAAGTGCGGTCCTGTGTAAACTGAAGAAAACACAAATGTGGCTGGCTCCGTTTGCGAGTCGTCCATGGGCCAAGCAATTATGCTGACTTCGACCGAATTACGCTTCACATATATTCTTCCCGGCTTGTTGCTGCTGCTGGAGTTGTAGGAGAATAGATCGTGGAAGGGCCCCTGTATGGGACCCAGCTCGATGTTCCAGACGCTGTCAAAGCTGCGGTTTTGTACAAAAAGTCCTGGAGATGCACATGCGGAAGCTTGAATTTGTCCCCACCAGCCTTGGGCAAGCTCAGATTCCAGGGTACATCTGGACCTTTCTAAGATGAAAAACTACGGGACCCTACAACAAGATGCCTCAGCCTTACCAGCTGAGCAGCAACATCAAACAAAGTCCTACCACTCCTGTGAGGCATTTGGGCTTATATATATTGGCTAAGACGTCTAAGCAATCTAAATATAGGGTTCAAATGCAGACAAGACATGGATATGCCCATGCATTCACTCCTTCTACCCTGTCCACCAAGATATCTCAGCCTTCTGTAAGGGATGGTTTCTGTATGACAGTGAGTATGTTCGCAAATGCGTGTGTGCCTGCATGTGGTGCGGGGGCATGTGCGCATGCATGCACGTGTGTGTATGTGTGTGTGTGTGTGTGTGTGTGTGTGTGTGTGTGTGTGTGTGTGTTTGAGTGTGTGTGTGTGTGTGAGTGTGTGTGTGTGTGTGTGTGTGCGTGTGTGTGTGTGTGTGTGTGTGTGTGTGTACGCAATGGGAGGCAGGTATGAGGCATGTGCACTGCATACATGCAATTTGTCGACATTGGCCATCTTGGGAGGTTGCCCCACCTAGGCACAGCGCAGTGGATACATACGGTGGGAGGACCTGAAGCTCAGGCCCCACTGCAGATTGCAAAACAAGCGGCTGCTGCCAAATAGGCACTGATTGCAAGCACAAGAAAAAGTGTTATTGGCTGCCCCTCATGTGAACCAGAAACTTCCCATTAGAGTCTACATTTGTCTGACCACTTGCAAAACACGTCACTCAACTTAGCATGTGCAGCCGACGGCTTTCCTCCCTTAGCACTCTTTCTTATCGATGGTGCATGATAGAAGATCAGAAATACCATGTTAGTCACCTTGTATCTCATTACATAGCAATTAAGCGCTCTTTTGCGCGGTTTGGTGCGGTTGCATAGTCGGCCTGTACTCCATGTGTCTGATAAGCACTGGAAAGACCCTCACCTTTTGAACGATCCTCCGGGTTAGTAGTAACCGGGACAGTAGTAAATGGGAAAAAAAACCCCTCGACTGTTTTCGCAGTTGACAGCACGAAGACATGCACTGCGAATGACACCAAGGGACGACAGCGATAGTCACGTCGACCATTTGCAACTATATTGCCTCCGCGGTCGGATGCCATTTGGTAGTAGGAAATGCCAAGAAAGACTTATCTCAGCCTTCAGCTATTCTCAGCACGAAGTATCCAAAAGGAGGCCCAAGACAGATTGAGTCCTAGCCGGGGCCCACCAGGCTCATACTCAAACGATAAGAACAATCGACGCATCAAGGATGCGTACTTCCTTGTCAACGCCTTGCCCCGTATTGCGTCTTCATCTCTTTATTATCAAGTGAGTCCTATAAGGGTTCTGTCCGAAGAGGTGGAGGAAGAGGCCCAGGGCCCCTCTTCAAGAGGGGCCGTATGCCGTAGTTGTACTGGTAGGGCCGAGTTCCTTTTATAAGTCCACATACTAAGGGGTATACTGTATTGTATCCCACTTACGCCTGAGGACAGACATCCAATATGTACATCAACTCATTAAAACTTTGTCCTACAATGCTATATAATTATATTGTTACAATAACTAAATGGTATTACGTGACAATTATAGTGATTATAACCTCATTGCCAGCAACTGCAGGTCAGAGTACTCAATTTCCTCTGGCACACCTCTCTGAAATGCATGAAAACCCATCAAGTAGACATCAGGACGTCTTAGTTAAAGGTTCTTCTGAGGAGGATGTCTATGTCACATAATCCCAGGATTTGGGAATGGAGATCCTAATTTTGTGGGTGGCCCAGGGGCTGCGGTAAACCCGTATATGATAGGCTCTGGTAAGCACCCAGTGCCTGGCATAAACCCTAAACGAGATAATGCCGGGCATAAGGATGTGTTGTATGCAAAAGCAATGTTGGAGTGTTTGTGAAATCGTCTTAAGAAAGCTAACTAACGTTACTTACCAGGAGAGAAACGTTTAAATGGTTAACCCTACTCTAGAATAGCCAATGTAGGGCTAATTCACACAACTTCAATTGCAAATAACCTGCAGCTGCGCAGCATGCTTACATGCGCAGGGAAGAAGCTCAGCAGGGTGAAGCCTTCACGCAGGGTGCCACGTGACGAATAGGGTATATATATACCCTAGGTATATATATATATACCCACGTGACGAATAGGGTATATATATATACCCTATATATCACGGAGTATATACTCCGTGATATATTGATAATATTCCCTAGCACTCATGGCCAGTGCAATTGCACTAAGTCTCCCTTTGCCCCATTTTTTTCCGCCATCCATGTTTTATACCCGTGGCCATTTGGAGATTGACACGTGACTGTTCGGGCATCGGCGGCCTGAGACTGATATATTTCACTTTTCCTTCTAAATTGCACTGGGTCTACAGGCGCACTTAACGGCCAGTTCCAAGAACACTCTTTAGGCACTATGCTCGGTCAAGGCTTTTAGAAGTGAAGGCATGCATTCCTTCATTTTCCACAGTGTAAACTATTGTGTTACACATTGCATTGCATAGCCTATATTTAGGATAAGCAGCTAGCTAACCTGTAGCCTTAAGGTTTTGCTTTGAAGTAACATGTCTTATAGAAGCGTATATATACGCTTCTATAAGAATGGAGTATATACATCCATTACTTCCCGTGTGTGCCGGGTGATCATTTATGCACGTCCCAAATCTTCCTAGCACCTGGCTACCAGCGCTGTTGGGCCACTGGCGCTCGTGGCCTACGGCCGGCGGTGGCGGCGCATGATTGTCCACAATTAGCAGGCCGGGTGAGTGTCAAAAGTCTGCATGCTTCTCAGGAAGGCGCTTCCTCCACGTCGGCTTTATGGCTATTCCTGATGGTACATATGTACATGTCACAAATATCTTTGTGTAAATGCATGGTGCATTAATGGATGGTAAACGATGACGAGCAGTAAAAGAAAGGGCGATCAATAGATGCAAGCAGAAACACATTTGCAAGCAGTAACACACTTCTGGGAGACTTGACACTGTTGCCTGTATCGTGAGACATGTTTCAAGGATTGTTATAACTGTACATGATCTTACTTGCAATGATCATTGATAACTATACCAATCTTATCCGTGGACATGTCCGTGATTATTGCAAGCTTATCACAATTAAAGAGGAATTTCCCTTTTCGTGTATATGGCAGATTGAAGGCAAGCACGGCGACAGTCACAGAGATGAAATTGCAAACTTCATGTCCACAACCCACAAGCGTAGATCGCAAGCAGAGAACAACCCAAATAGAGTGCATTTGAGAGATGGCTCGGGATTTGGTCACAATTGTTTGCTACCGCTTACTTTGAAGATATCCAGGGCAGGAAGTTGAGGCCAGACCGCATATGCCTAGAGAACTCCAAGTCTGGGCCCGGGCGCCGACCACACTTCTCCCCAGAGAATGGCAATAATTGACACATCAAGCATGTAACACCTCATGCTCACAGTTGTACCCTGTCTGGCAGTCAGTGACTACGCTTCCAAGCGCATCAATTGGCTTCGTTAATATCTCTACTATAATGGCTGTCTTGGGAGGAGCGAAGGAAGGCGGCCCCCTATTTGTACCAGCATGGCCGAGTTCCATTGACGCCCGCTGCCACAGGCCCGCCCGACAGGCGGCCCCCGTCCTACCCACTAGTATCGGTTCAGAATTCGGTTGACATGCTCGATGTTCGGGGCCCTCGACGCCGAATCTAAATCTCACTCAGATAGATACGGTGTGTATCGAAGATACCCGGCAGCTACTTGCCGCCAATTCAACCATTGGGGGACGATTTGCTTGCAAATCGGATCAGCATTCCATGTGCACGGACAAGGATCCGCCGGTGTGTGCATGAATCCAGGAAGTGGCCGAGACATGAATCACGTCACAGGACCGGCGAACGTGGCTGGATAAGACGAAACTTCCGGGCTGATTCGGTTAGTATCAAACTAGTACTGCTGAAGATTTGCGAAATCTCCTGGGTGCGCAAACTCGGGCACACAATAAACACTTGTTATAAACTATCTAGAGTTTCAGGCTTTGTCAGCGCATTGCACAGTGGACATTTTGCACACTAGTTGAGTGCGTTTAGGAGGTGCAGCTGGAAGCTGCCGAAAGGTGATCTGATGGTCAGGGCTTCCCCAAAGCACAGAGTGCTTTGCAGAAGTCGGTTGTGAAAGCGTACAATGGGAAATGTCGTAACGACATTTCCCATTGCTTTCTAATCGACAGCTTTGCTTGCTTAGTTTTGTGAGGATATTTGGGTGTCAGCACCGCTAAAACACGTATCCGCCCAAGGGAGGAATCGTGTCTGCAGTCTGAAGTCTAAAGCCCTTCCATACGGCCCATGGTGAGGAATCTGCAAGCCTTGTTGAGTTTCAAGGGCAAAACCCACAAGGAAGGCAAGGTTGCTCAAGGAAAAAGTTTACTACTGGCACGTCTAGCCCAGTAATGATTAAATTGATCTCGCACAGGTAAAGCGGGTAGGTGAAGGAGCTCCATGAGTCCTGCCCTTGGACCCATTACATGGGGAAGAACTCAAAGAAGCCAATCTTCAAGGGGATTTCTGCAAAGAAGTCACCAGAGGCAGTTGCTGAGGTATCCACAATCCTAGGCAAGCAGGTTTTGTGCTTAATTGATGGGGCAATCACAAACCTAACTCCTGCTGTCATTGCATCAACCGATACACATGCATGAGAACGACCACAGCCCCCCCCCCCCCCCCACACACACACACTCTCTCTCTCTCTCTCTCTCTCTCTCTCTCTCTCTCTCTCTCTCTCTCTCTCTCTCTCACACACACACACACACACACACACACACACACACACACACACACACACACACACACACACACACACACACACATGTTACGCACTCAAATGTTACGCATGACTTTTTGTGATGACTAGATGTGCCTGTCAGCCAACTTGCTCATAAGAGCAAATTCCCAATGAAAAATTCTGTTTGAGGCTCACCATTCATTAAACTTCCACGAAGACCTTGCTCCTCTGACAAAGCCTCACGCCCTTTGGGTCAACGCTTTTTATGTCGTCTTACGCCTGCCCTTTTGACTGTGTTTGTTCGATGGCAGCTAATATATAATTGATGTCGGCATAGCTTTCGAACTATGGAACATTGGAAATCCAGGAGAGCCTTACTGATTGTCTGACGAAGCTCCAGCACAGAGGAACCCGTTGTGGCTGGATAACTGTCATGGCTTTTGGAGATTTCAACAGCTTGACCTTCCCATCTGACACAGTATTATTGTGCATATGTTGAGGGTAACTTCGAAACTGTATTACCGTCATTTGCCTAAATCAGCTCTAAGCCAAAGTTTTAGAATTCCAAGTAACTCCTCTCAACCATGTGATAAGTAAGGACTCAATTAGCAGAGCTCTGACATCTGCGGGTACTGGGATGTACTCAAAATTTCAGCTAATCAGAGTATGTATGGGTTTGTCATACAGCACCTACCCATACCACTGGAAGTGTGAGGTCAGGTTGTCATGGCAGTACCCCGGGCTGTATTCCGATGAGCATAGGTAAGTGATTTGATTTCTGATCTTGGAAAGAGGCTACAAAATTCCTAGGAACTCCTGATTTCCAGCAACAGAAAGCCGAGCGGCTGGAATTTTCCTGGACTGATGAGTCGTGGGGTCCTGGGACAGAAGAAGAAGGCCGCTGGGAGAAAGGGGAAAAAGGATGAGGCTGTGTGGAACGACGAGCTGGGATTGGAGTTGATGAGGAGCGGGCTGAGAATCAAGAAAGTGGCAGCGGATGGGAACTGTTTCTTTCGTGCCTGTGCAGACCAGCTGCATGTGCGTCATGTGTTATCTTCTCAAAAGCTAACAACTTCTCTCCATACCCAATTGCCTTTTTCCTGCAGAGGGACCTGTCCGTTCTACTCTATATCTCAATTCTATGTCTCTCCCCCCCCCCCCTCGGCTTCTCTCTCCCCCTCTTCCCCCTCTCTCCCCCCTCTCTCTGTCTGTCTCTCTCTCTCTCTCTCTCTCTCTCTCTCTCTCTCTCTCTCTCTCTCTCTCTCTCTCTCTCTCTCTCTCCCCCCCTCTCTCCCCCCTCTCACATTCTCTCTCTCTCTCTCTCTCTCTCTCTCTCTCTCTCTCTCTCTCTCTCTCTCTCTCTCTCTCTCTCTCTCCCCCCCCCCTCTCCCCCCTCTCACATTCTCTCTCCCTCTCTCTCTCTCTCTCTCTCTCTCTCTCTCTCTCTCTCTCTCTCTCTCTCTCTCTCTCTCTCTCTCTCTCTCTCTCTCTCTCTCTCTCCCCCCCCCCCTCTTCCCTCTACTTGTTCCTCTGTCCCCACTCTCTGTCCCACTTCTGCAGCACCTAAAAAGGGCCCTGTTCCTACACTACGTCATTGCTAGCCCTTAATTCCACCCGTGCTCCCCCTTCCTTTTCTGCACCTGAACTTGGGGGAAGTGACATGGAATAGAAAGGAAGGGGAAGAAGCATGCGAGCGAAGAGCGAGTGCGCGCGCGCGCGCGCGCGCGAGAGAGAGAGAGAGAGAGAGAGAGAGAGAGAGAGAGAGAGAGAGAGAGAGAGAGAGAGAGAGAGAGAGAGAGAGAGAGAGAGAAGGCAGAGGTTTGAAACAGTCTCAGCTGAAGGGAAATGGGTTGCGGAACTCATTTCGGAATTGACAGCCGATCCAACAAGTGAGACCCAGTTGTAGACACACTGGCAAGGGCTTGCGCTGAGGAAATAAATGGCGTAGGGAAACACAGTGGCCAGTATCTGAGGCAAAGACAGGGAATGGGAAGGGTGAAAACATCAACTTACAAATTATGGAGGTAGGAGCTTGAAGTTAGGAAATTGCAAGGGCCTGGTTTATGGGAGAGTGCTGCTTTGTGAGACCAGAGTTCAAAATCTGCCGTGTGGCACTCTTGCAGCGGAACATGTTTAGATTTTGCCAAATGGAAAAGATCCCCTTTTACAACTAGGAAGAGGTTTTTCTTTTTTTTCTTTTTCTTTTTTTTTTTTGGGGGGGGGGGGGGAGAGGGTGGGGCCAAACGCCGATCTAAGTGGTACTGCATTTTGGGGGCAGGGCTCTGAAGGGTGCCACATGGCACTTCGTCAGGAGACTGTTAAGTTCATTCGCGAGCACCGCTCTCATTTTGAGCACTTCATTGAGGACGATGAGGATTTTGACCATTACTGTGATCGCATGCAGGTGCCGCCCTCTACTTGCTTTGCTGTCGCCCTCACTGGGTCTACTGTGCAGTCCCATCTTGTACACAAGCTCCTGCTCCATAAATGAAGGAATGATTTTTATAAACGTCCTCGACATGATGACCTAGATGTTTTGTCAGCCAACTTGGTTCTGAGATTTATCCACTCCGTAATGATCCGGGCCTATGCAGTCCTCATTCCCTGGCTCCCCGGGCTTCACTATGCACTAGCACAATGAGCAACCCTTCGTGTCGTGAGCCAAATCTAGTCAGGATACCATCGTAAACTCGATGGAGTCACACTGGGAGAGAGCGCAGGGAGCAAATCTCTTGTACACTTCTTAGCCATGTACCATCGCACATGTGTCCTTTGCTGGCCACTGGAGGGGGGGGGGGGGAGAGCGAGCTACTCTGCCCTCTTCATTTTGCGAATTGGCTTTTTTGTCTTCTTCTCCACACACATAGGATTGTACTGATAGTGGCTGATTCTGTACGTAATCCTTGCCTTCCTTCCTTCCTGTTCAACACTCCCTCTAAGTACCATGAAAAAGGGCCGTGTCATTTCCGGGTACGCCGTGTTGCATCCACCCATCCAGAAATGTGCGCCCTCCACTGCACTTCCCCCTCCGCTTTTCACGCGGTCCCTCTCCCTTTGTGCTTGAAAAAACTGATTCACCCGCTGTTTCCAAAATCTACCCTCGCGAAAGCGCTCCCCTCTCCAACTCTTCGATTACCACTTCCGGACACACCATTGCTGTCTCACCTGCTTGCGGGCGTGTATGCATGGATGTGTGCATTCACTTGTGTGTGTGTGTGTGTGTGTGTGTGTGCATGCACGTGTGTATTGTGCGTGTATGCTTTTGCGCATGTGTGTGTGTGTGTGTGTGTGTGTGTGTGTGTGTGTGTGAGGTTCACCGAGAGTGTTGGTGTGCGTCTGTGTTGGCGTGGCTGTGGATTTGTGTGCGTGTGTAGGCAGGCCCGTCCTGTCCCTTCCTTCCTCTGGGTTATTGTTGCGCTTCCTACTCCTATCCACACGGCTGTCCCGGCTTTTGCATGGGAGAGGTGGGAGTGTGCAGTGCTGTGCGACACTGGTTGATCCGATTGGGCAATGGGGTGCGGGAGATGCGGGGATGGGCAGGGGGAGGGCATTTGGGCCGGCCAACAAGAGCAGGTGGCTCTTGCTCTTCTGAAGGGGGTAAAGTTGCGCATTTACCAGGCTGGCCAGCCTTCATGGGTCATTGCCCCAGAGTTTGTTGAATGTGAACCGGTGTGCCTTGCTGATTTTGTTGGAAATTATGTGTGCACCTGTCATAACAGATGCAGCACGCAAAATATCCATCTCTGCTGCAATCGTGTTGCTTCAAGTAACACACACTTGGTATTACTATTCCTAAGGTTTGTGAATAACTCGAAAAGGAAAGGACATGCGGGCTTGAAGGAGGAGGCATCCTCCTTTTGCATTTGGGGATTTTCACAGAAAGTAAAGAAATTTTCTCTGCATCTTTCCTAAATGAGTTTCAGTACACGTTTCAACGGAGAAGAAAACAAAGGAGCTCGAAGAGGAAGCAGCACTGTTACTTTTCTGTTGAATGGCATTTGACATGTAGAGGGAGGGGAGAGGCTCCCTAAGCCCTCCTTCTTTGCAGTGTGAAGGCTGTCAGGAGGAGGGAAATGTGCTGTGATGGAGGCACTCGTTCTTTTTACCCTTCCCCCCCCCCCCCCCCATAGCAATTAGAGTCGCCAAGGAAGCGCTGCTCGCTGCTTTTTGCTTCAGGAGCCCCCCCCCCACCCCAAAAAAAAAGGGGGGGGGGGGGGGGGAAGCACTGCATTCTCGTATGGCTAAGATGCTCTACCTAAAACTCCTGAACACAGGGGATGCAGGACATAAATGACATGTATGGATGACTGTTGGACATGATCTGTCATGATGACTAGATGTGTCTGTGAGCCAGCTCATGGGATTCATCCATTGCTTGCGTCTGAGCAGGAATCCCACCATCTGACTAGGGTTCCTCGTAGGCCTTGTTTCTGTGACAAGAATATTCCTCTTGGATTAACTCTTTTATGGATGTCGAGGCAAAATGATATGCTATGTAATACATTCAATCAGACGGGTGCGGGAATGCAGGCTACTCGAGAGTTACACCTGTCATACCACAATGAGGAGCACTACAACTCAGTGCGCTTGATGGGAGACTACAGCGGTGGAGCCCCGCAGCCGATCCCCATCGATGCCAGTGGGAGGCCCCTCGTGGGAGCCGCGCCGCTCCCCTCCTCTTGGGACGCTGATTTGGAGGAGTTGGTACAGCGTGGGACGGGCTGTGATAGCCCCACCCGCATTCGAGACGCTCTGTCAGCTGCTGGAGGATCACCTGAGCAGGTGACCGCACTGTTGCTTGAAGGACTCAGCTGGGGGAAGGTGGACCAGCCTGAGAGAACAGTTGTGAAGGGGGGGGGGCAGTTTTTGACTCTGTCATTGCTAGGGCTCTTTTTCCTTTTTTTTCCCCGCGTGGGGAGGGGCCAGTTTTTTGAAGAGTGTAAAATAGCGGGGTCTGGCGAAGTCGGAGAGCGTAGGGCATTGGACTTTGACAATGTCACCTGGGAAAGAATGGGAAAGAGGGACAGGGTGGGGCAGCAGAAGTTGGCACTTGCGCCTGGATCTGAGCGCAGGAGAGGGAAGAGTGTGGGGGGGGGGGGGAGAGGTTTTTGAACTGTGTCGGGTGTAGAAGACCAGCTCTTGAAGCAGTGCGGTGGTGTGGACCAGTGCAGGGCATAGATTTTGACAACATCACAAAAGAGCAAGGGTGGGGGGGAGAACGGAACAGAGTGGGGTGCTGGTTTTGTCAACGTCGCAAGAGAGCCACGGGTTTTGGGGAAAGGGAACAGAGTGGGGCAGCTGGTTTTTTCAATGTCACGTGGAATGGAGGGCCCCTGGCCAAGCAGAACAGAGTTGAGGGGCAGGTTCTGACCATGCCATGGGGGATCAGGGTCGGACCGGGTTTATGAAAAGCGTGCATGGAGAGAGTAAGTTGTTTTTGGGGGAATAAAGTGAGTGAGAGTGGAAAGAATAAGTTGAAAGTGTACCAGAGCCCATGGGGGCACCGTTTTGGTTGATGCCACTCCGGAATGACAAGGGCGTGAGGAAGTGCGATGATTGAGAAAGCAGGGTTGGGCAATGCTTTAGGGGAAAGAGGAGGCATCGGAAAAGGGGACAGAGTGGGGTATCAGATTTTGGAGCTTGCCGCCTAACAAAGAAAGGGGCATCCATGACTGGTACAGACCCTGTGAGAAGATTCTTATTAAAGTCAGTTTGGCGAACTGCAGCAAGCGCTGGGGGAGTGGCGAGACGGGACCATGCGCTTTGGAGAATGAAAGGGGCTGGGGACAAGGGAACACAGGAATATGTGTGAGAGGGGCTGTTATCAGGGCAAGATGATGGCAGCAGGTAACGCCAGGACCGTAAAGGGGTTTATGCCAGGCTAACAGAGAGAGGGCGCATGGAATGGCCAGGCGATTGAGCTGTTGATCGAGCGCATGGCGCTGGAGGAGGAGATGCCGGGGATGGAGTGCATGACTCCCGACGACGCTCCTCAGCCGACCACTGCCCCTTCCGGAGGATCGGCGCAGCTGCCGAGCCAGCTGACCTCCGTGTCGATGCGCTCAGACGCAGTGGAGGAGGCCGTGGAAGTTCCGGGTGAGGGCCCGGGGCCCACGGGCATTGGGGAGAGTGAGGAGGGGGCGGTGGAAAGAAACAAGGCGCCCAGCCGGAAGCAGCCGTGCCCTTGTGGCAGCGGGAGGAAGTACAAGGACTGCTGCCGAAAGTCTGCCCGAAGCAGGGAGGAACCCACTGCTGCGGAGAAGATTGCCCTGGCGGAGCTCAAGCTTATGACAGCTGCGATTTATGTTTAACTTAGCCTCTGGATTGGCCGCCCCTGGCACAGGTAGACCTAGTTAGGGGGGTAGGTACTAAAATTGGTTTGCACAGCAAAATGAAGCGCCTCTTGCAGAGCTCGAGCTCAACACAGCCGCAAGCGTATGTCAGACTTGACCTGCCTTCTTGGCCAGCCCTTCGTGCCGGTAGATCAGGGGTTCCTGATATTGTTCAAAACAGAAGAAAGGCTGCTGGTCGGCTGCAAAGGTGTGCGTGACGAGGCCTGCCTGTTGGCTGGCCTTGGAGAGTGGAAGCCCACGCTTTAGGATTTGGCCCAGGTGAAAGCCAAAGGACGCCGACTTTTTAATGATGCGTCAACAAATGATCCCGCGTTCCCGCATGCACGATTTCTGGTGTGCGGTTAGGATAAGCTTCACTCTTAATTCTAAATGAATTGTGCGGGCTGTGCCGAGAACTCGCCCTAGGTGACTTCAGGGGTTCGTTTGTTCTTCCTTCACACCCCACATTTGGTGCTTCCCTCTGCGCCTGCGCCATCTTGTCACAACGCTGGAAGCAGAGCTAGCTGCACGTGCAGGAGTCCACGTCGCAGCCTGAAGCCGTACACGTTTGGAGGCATGGCAACGTGGCCCAAGGCCATTGGCAGGGCCTTGTATTTGAGATGGCAAGGGGTCCAAGCCGCACATGCAATCTCCAGAAGGGGAGACTTTTCAGTCGTTAAGGGTGATCTGAAGCTTTTTTCGAAGCTCATCTGCTAATGCGTTGGTGGCAACGCAGTTGTCCGGGCTTACATACTGTGTCAAAAACCCATGAAAGTTTACAATACCTGCACACCGTCTAGGCTATCTGCATTCCCAACCGGTACCGTTGCAGCCCCTACGTCTGCTTCCTTGACGAGGTTTTTTTTTCCAAATTGTGGGGGAAAGTGGTTGAAGTGTGATCTTTTCTGTCTTCACGATGGAAAACCTTTCTGATGATACAAATGTAATCTTGAGAATGTATACAAGAGACGACGTAATTAGAACAAGCAGACGACAATCCCGTTAGTCTGATTGCACTTGCCGTTCCCTCGCCCATTTTTGGTATCTGCGCAGGCCCCCCGTCGCCATGCCCAGGGGAGGGGGAGCGACGACCTGGACGTTCGTCTTGTTTGCTTGTACGTGCTCACCAGCCCGAACAGCATTCCAACATTTCGTGCCGGCCAAACTGCCACACCTGCTGTCCAAGACACGCAAAGCCATTATCCCGGTGCATCAGCCGCCAGCGACCTTCCGAGTTAATTTGTTTATTTACTTTTGTGCAAACGGATGCCCTTGTCCTTTGAAGCGGCTACAATGGCGTCTGAAGAAGCGCAGTATTGAACAGGGAGGAGGACCTCAGTGTCGGGTTAGTCTTTGTATTGCAGCGGGAGTGGGCCACCAGCAGGCGTGGCGAGTGTGACACACTGCAATGAATTGGGATTACGGGGTCACAACTGCAGGCTGCTCCATTCCGTCCGCTTCTGTGTCTCACAGACATCTGTCATCATATGGAGAACGGAGGCCGTGTACTGTTATATGTCAACATTGTCGAATGGTCCCTCCTCCACCACTGTCCCGCCTGTAACATTTCGTGCTGGGTGGGGGTGCCACCCTTGCTGCTCGAGATAGGCAGACCCGCTATGCCATCTGACTGGCACGACAACAGCCGCCGGTGGCCTTCTAGGATGTTCTATTTAACAGTTGGGGGAAGGGAGGAGGATGCACCCGGATGCCTTGCCCTTGTCAAAGGGTCTCATAGGCTTCTGATCCTCGCCATCATTGCACGGAAATTGTGGAAGGGGATACTTTGTTCTATGTCGGGCCAGTTCCAGCTTAGCTGCTGCAGGGCCGCCAGCTCGCTGCTGAGTGCCCATGTGATACCTGCACACACGTGCGCCACTCTGTCGGTCTGAGGTTTGTTGAACGAATACATCAGAACATGGTGGCATATCGGGTCACCCTTCTGAAAGCCAGCATGGCGCATGCGAGACAAGCTGCACGTTTTAAGCCCAACTGCCTTATAAGGAAAAGTGAAATATATCAGTCTCAGGCTCCCGATTCCCCTAATAGTCACGTGTCAACATCCGTGTCAACTGCCTTGCTTGTGCTAGAGCGTTGGACGTAGGACATGCACACTCCCTCACTCCCTCCCTCTCCAAATAATAGCAAACTGGGACACTCCTTTATATCGTACAAATGCGACGATGAGGAGGATACAGACAACGCCAGCTTGTTTAATAAGTGGGTTGATGAGGTATTATGAAGCGGAGTCTACTCAGTCTGTTTAGCATGTTGAGGTGCACCATCAAAACCATACGCAGGCTGAAAGCCCTTGTGTTATTGTATTCTCCGCGAGGGGAGGCCACATTACCGCCGTCGCAATGCCAGACTGGAGCAACTCACCGGGGCCATGGGCGGAAGCCCCACCGACCGCACCCTGGCGCACAGCCATGTGGGCCACACGGTGTGGGCGGAAGGGAAAAGGGAAAGCCGCGTCAGGCCGCGCCGGGCGCATCAAGTGATGTCCTGGATCAACCTGCGATCCTGCAAATGGCCGTGTCGAGGCATATCTCTGCATATGCCATAGGGCAGCCTTGTCAGTGAAGTTGGACAATGGTTTCACTTTACTCAGCAGAATGTGATATGAATAGTTATCGGGGCTCCCAAACCGAGACGGAGGCCACTTCTGCTGCTGATCCGTGCGATTTCACCGTCGGAGCAGGAGGTCCTCTAAGTTTTCGTTTGATCCACTAATTTTCAATAATGGACGACTCCTTTGATGTATGAATCTGAGGCTCTGCTAATATTTACGTATTGGAAGGGGAGGTTGGTCTGGAAAGTAAAACGTTAGGCACGCACACTGAATTGGGAGAGTTGTCTTTGCAAATCTTTTAGTGGATGGTCAGCTTAGTTGCGCATGAGACTAGGTTGCAATTCCTATTTTCAGGGTATTTTGGACCGGGCCTGGTTCGACTTGTCTCCGGTGTCGCTTGACCACACCCATCGTTACCTTTATTTCTCCGATGAAGCTTTAGGCCTTTGAGGATGTTCCCCGGAAAAGTTTGCTGTATGGCTTAATAGTGAAGGGCTTGGTCCCCTCGACCTCAACGTGCTGTGCTTCTTCATGCAGAATGATGAGATCTTCGGTGGAGATATTTATGAGTCATCAAATGTACAGTTTGCCGGTGGAGCCTCTACATATGCCCCTCAGTTTTTTCAGCAGCCCCAGGTAGGGAGCATTGCCTTACGACACGTTGTGCAAGAGGGGCCATGCTTGTTATCCTGCCAGGGAAGACGTTGCATTTCTCGGAATTTAGACTTTCTATTCAAGCTTTCCTAGGTCAAGCTGGCCTCTAGTGAAGTAAATCGTGTCTGGTGTGAATGCTTTCAGCTTCGTTCGGCCCACAGTCCCCACTTTATGTTAAAGTCTAGATAATTGCTTGCGTTGTGTTCACCGGTGTAAAGAGTGTCATAGTAGAGTCATTGATCTTGCAGATACAAGGCATGACTAATGGGAAATCATCACGTGCAGGGGCATGATGCCAGGGGGACGAACAGGGCCATTGAAGCGCTTAAGGACAAGTATGCCTTGGCTAAACTTACTGATCATGTCAAGAGTGGGCAGTCATGCATACATCTTATGTTGATGGTGGTTAAAGCATGATAATTTTGGTTGGAGTGTTTCCAGTCTGCTTGTCTTGTAACACATCCTGTTTCATCCTTTTCCAGGCTATCTTTGCCCTTCAGCTTTCTAGCCAACTTGTCTTTTTGCATGGTGTGGGCGTCGTTCTCGAGAGAATTGCACAGTTACGGCGTGGCAGCCTAGTAGATAACAGGCGGTGTGGTGCTCCAGACGCGCTACTGGTCCGTCACTGCCATTCGTGTTGGTCGTACAGTTCTGGGCGGCTCCGTGTCCTTCTTTTGTGCTACTTTTTGCTAGTTATAACTATATTTTATAGTGTAAGGGTAGATTGCGGGCCCGATCTAGTCTGAGGCTTCTGTCCGTGTGCTGATTGTGACTCA
This sequence comes from Botryococcus braunii, assembly GCA_002005505.1. Classification (NCBI taxonomy): domain Eukaryota; kingdom Viridiplantae; phylum Chlorophyta; class Trebouxiophyceae; genus Botryococcus; species Botryococcus braunii. Next base: position 452,431 of record KV908422.1, read on the forward strand.
TCAGAACCTGTCGTCTGGAAGCTTGTGGGCGTGCTTGTTAGCTGCTCAGGGACACCTGCATCCACGGCTCCTTGAGATCTAGGGTAGGAAGACATTTGTTCGTCTCGAAGGAGAAGTTGCTCCATGTAGGTTGATGGTGAAGGCCAAATTTTAAGTGAGGGCACCCGGGGACTTGAGGATGCCTCACAAGGTGGACAAGTCAGAACTTCATCTGAATGATCTCTTCCTGTCGATTGTGGGTGGTATTTCTGACGCTGGGCTTGGTGTGTCGCAGATTGGCAGTCTCAGAGTCAAATGTCCGGAAGTTGAAGGTGGTCCTCTCCCACTTTTTTTCTTTCTTTTTTTTTTTTTTTTTTCTTTTTTTTTTTTTTTTTTTTTTTTTGGTTTTTGAGAAGATCTGATTGGGTTAAAAAGCCTTTGGATAGTTTGAAAGTGGCATTCACAGTGGATAGTTTTTGTGCCACCACCCAGGAGCAACTGGAAACGCTTCCTTTGTGGTCCCCTTCTTCCCTTCTTCCCATTGGCAAAACTTTACTTCTGCTGTTTCTGTGCCCTATCCTTGCCTCAATTCCTCTCTCCCCACCTCTTCTTATGTTAAGAGTGGGCGGGGGGGGGGTGGTGCATAAGCCATGGGGCTTGGCAGGGTAAGATATGTGAGCTCCGGGCTAAGCAAGGGATGGGCTGATGTATTGCTGCTCTCCTACACCGCTTTATCGCCACTAACTTGACAAAACAGGAAACCTTAATCAACTTTGATAACTTGACAAAACAGGAAACCTTAATCAACTTTGATAACTTGCTGTCACAATAAAGTTTTGTTGATTGCAAGGGATTGCAAGGGAGGGGCAGGGGGAGGGAGTTTGAGGGGGTGTGCCCATGACATTTGACATGGGAGGGCCATGCCTGCAGGAGCTGGTGGAAGGAGAATTTGGGAAAGCACGTGACTGGGAGTCCGCTTATCGGAAGCTGGAGCAGACGTACACAGAGTTACGTAGGAAAATTGCATGGACGGAAGAGCAGACCAAGTCTCACCCTCAGCCCAAAGTAGGAACCATTTTACCTTGCAGGCTTCTGATCTGAGATTGTATTGCAAGTTTCTCCTTTCTTATGGGACATCTCCAGAGTTTCCTCTGTATTCTTCGTTGTTGCTATAGGGATTGCCTGTAGGCTTCTAGGCGGATGTCGGCTTTGCCGGGAATGGGCCATAGATCCAATCCCCTTCTTCCCCACCACTTACTAGACTCCCACTTAAAAACCACATGCGCGCAAAACCCCCCCCCTTCGCTTTCCCTCCTTTCCTTTCCCTGGTCTCCCTACTCTCCGTGCTTTCTCTCCATGGTGTGTGTGTGTGTGTGTGTGTGTGTGTGTGTGTGTGTGTGTGTGTGTGTGTGTGTGTGAGAGAGACAAAGAGAGAGAGAGAGAGTGTGTGTGAGAGAGAGAGAGAGAGAGAGAGAGAGAGAGAGAGTTACACGAGGCCCACTTTGACTTCCACATTTCTTCACAAACATGTGCGCATGCCAGTTTGAGACACAAGCCATTGCGAAGGGCCTACTCCGTTCCCGTCGCTTCCTTAATGCCGTTAATCTCCTGGCAAACCCCTCTGTCGCAAGGTCCTCCGTTGATGCAGAAGCATATTTGCGATTCTAAAGGGCTGGGAAAATGATTTGCAGGAAGGTCCGGAATCCAAAGCTCGTGAAGCCATGCTGGCCGTAAAAGTTGCAGAGCAGCACTTGGACAACTTGGAGCTTCGGAAGGCACTTCCCATGGCTCGCATATCCTTGGACCCCCACATTGCGCAGGTTTGTGTCCTCAGCCGGCAGTGGATGTTGGTATTGAAGCATAGGAGAGGAAAAGTATGTTTGTCGCGTCTTTATAGTCGGTCTTCCTCCCCTTGCCACATTTTGGTACTTGACCGGAGGGTGTTCTGGGAGGGGAGAAAGGGAGATTTCGAGCAGGGAGAAAGGGATAGGGGAGAGCGAGAGCGAGAGCGAGAGAGAGAGAGAGAGCGAGAGAGAGAGAGAGAGAGAGAGAGAGAGAGAGAGAGAGAGAGAGAGAGAGAGAGAGAGAGAGAGAGAGAGAGAGTGTCTGAGAGACAGAGAGAGGGGGGAGGAGAGAGAGAAGGGGAGGGTGGGGGAAGTGAGATGGCTTGGTGTGTAATGAGTACTGGTTCTCTGAACTCTGTGGTGTAGTGCATGCGTCCTTTTCTAAGCATGCTCCCCCTCTCTTGTTTTGTGTGGGGGGGGGGGGGAGGGGGGGGTACACACACCTGCGCTCTCACATAATACCTTGCCTTGGAGCAAAGCTTGGGGTGTAAAGTGATCGTTATCCACTTTGCCCTTCTTTTGGCGGAACTAGAAGAGATCTACTTGCAGGTGATATGGAAGGGCCTTTTTTTCATGAGGGGCAGGTACGGCAGCTGTTGCTAGACCCAACAGTGACGCGAGAGTCAAAGCGGTTGAGGGGCCTTCTTACGGAGCGGGATGTAACCATCAAGCAGCTCAAGGAGAAGGAGGAGATCAGGCACTTCATCCTCAACACACCGGAGGGCCAGCTTTTGTTGGCCCGTTGCAAGGCTGTGTCGGTGTGCCCCTGCAGTGTTTGAGTTACTGACTGACACATGGCGACAGATGATTTATGGCTTGAGACACGTCTGCTGTGTACCTTCTCCAGCTTCTTGACGAGCTGAAGGTTGTCATGTACGACTACAAAGATGGAGTTTATGTGTTGGAAGGTGGAGACGCTGCCCAATTTATGTAGTGGTGTTGCTATAGAGGGCCCCAAGGACTTTTCCTTTCTTGCTAGTTACTAGTAGGTCGCTGGTGTGAATGCATGTGTATAACATTCTTCCTTCTGTACAAGTGGGATGCACACTTATGCGAGGAGTCTCACCTCTGCAATGCCACTGTTTCTCTTTGATGCATACAGGCTCTTATTTCCGCAGAGAGATGCGGAAGATGGCGATTCTGGGGTTTCGCAAGGAGGGGGTTTGGGCATGTATGGGAGGGCTTTTAAATTAACCGTCCATCCCTTCAGGGTGGTTTGTGAGCTGTGAGGCCTCCGGGCCCCTTACGGGGAAAGATTCTTTTGGGGAGACCACTTGTTTGCTGAAGGCACTTGGTGGGTGTAATGCCAGGTCATGTCGACAGTGGCTTCAGATTGCCTAATGATTGGGACTGGGACTCCAGGATGAGAATGACGCTTGGTTCGTCCGAGAAAAAGGGCTGCAAGAGCAGCAAGAGCTGGTGAAGGCACGGAGCTATGCCGAGGAGATGCGGAGGCTGTACAAGGAGCTTCAGGAGCATGCTGCCCTGCTTCAAGAGGAGAGTGAAGAACTTAGCATTCAGGTACTTGTCCGTCATGCGCTTCATGATCTAGCCTCTCAGAAACTTTGTTGTTGATTTGAAAGGTTTGTAACCAGGACCTTCTTTGAAAGGGAGTTTGCAGGGAAGACACAATCTCCCCTCTACTGGGACGGGTCGTGCACAGTCCACCAGTTGGCAGCTTCCTATGCCCTGTCCTATGGCGACAGGGACTCTGATACTCTGATGTTTTCCCCAGAGTTTTAATGTATTCCAAATGTTCTTTAAACTGATCATCAACTCCTTGATTCCAGTGTTTAGATTTTCAAAATTGGGTAGGGGACGCATGGTCTTGTCTCCTTGGCATGATGTATCTCTCTCCCTATACTTTCTGCCATATGTCCTTGGAAAGGCTGCTACCTGCATCTGCCTTCATATTGCAGGGACACATGAATGGTGAGCCCCTTGCCAGAATTTGTTATTTCTTTCTCCGTTCTGTTCCTTTGGCTGTTAGGAGTGAGCACCACGGGGTGGGGCCTTCTGGGGCAGGTGTTCCAGATGAAGCGACAAGTGCGTGACCTTGAGAAGAAGGAGGATCGGCCTATGGCAACCCCAGGGTCCACAGAACGCTGGGGGGTCGCGGACGATATGGTGGTCGGGCGAGCTGGGGGGGCCGGGGTTCCGCTGGGGGTGCTGGTGGCGCCAGAGGCACCCCACGTCTGGATCAAAGGCCCAGAATTCCCCGTAGCGTTGACCGAAAACCAGCGGTCAAGCGGTTACGGTGACACCTAGTTTTCTTTTTAATTTGTTCGTTGCGGAGATTATGAGTTCGCGTGCGGTCTCTGGCTTGCTTTGCAGCCTACCATGTCTCATGTAGATCCAGTTGGAGTCGCTCAGCAAGAAACTGTGCAGGGCCCAATACAAAGCAGGGTTGCGGGCATGGTTTCCACCGTATTAATTGTTTGGCAAGTAGAGCTTATCAAGGCGCAGCGCAGCTCGTGTTGGGGAAGGGGAGAAAAAGGACGGGGTTTCAGAAGAGAGTAGTTGTACTTATGCAATCGCGCAGAAGCATAAGGGGGGGGGGCAGGGGAGGAGAAATTGTGTTGTTGGGGCCAGGCCCATGTTGTCAAAGTCATGGAGATGAGGCAAGGGGAGCCTTATGTCTTTGCTGCGTGCTGGAGCAAACCTCCATTGACAATGCTCTCTCTCTCTCTCTCTCTCTCTCTCTCTCTCTCTCTCTCTCTCTCTCTCTCTCTCTCTCTCTCTCTCTCTCTCTCTCTCTCTCTCTCTCTCTCTCTCTCTGCCTCCCCCCCCTCTCTGTCTCTGCGCGCGCGCGCGCGCGTGTGTGTGTGTGTGGGTGTGGGTGTGGGTGTGTGTGGGTGTGGGTGTGGGTGTGGGTGTGGGTGTGTGTGTGTGTGTGGGGGTGTGTGTGTGTGTGTGTGTGTGTGGTGTGTGTGTGTGTGTGTGTGTGTGTGTGTGTGTGTGTGTGAATGTGGGTGGGTGGAGAGGCTGTATCTCAAGGGACATGTCTGTGCTAATCTAAAGAGTTGACCTTTGGATGCGGAGGCAAAGAGGTGCAGTCCTGCAGTCGCCTTGCTAATGCTGTTGCTGCCTTAATGACTTTCGTGATGTGATTAGCCATTTGACAGGAATTGTCGATGCAGCTGTTGAATGCTGAGTGGGCCATGCAAAGGTCCTGTCGTGTGCAGACCTTTTTAAGTGGGACTTACCTGAAACGATCTTTGGGCTATCGGCCGCTCTTCGGAGGCTCGCAGCTGTTTGGTGCTGCATTATTAGCTTAGTGTCACTCCTTACATTTTGGCATTTTGAGGTCTGTCATCATTGGTCAGCATGTTGTGGACTCTGCAGCGACATGGCAGTGGTTAAAATTGGCGTTCGCCATTTTCATAAAACTATGGGGGTCGGGGGAGTTTTTTAGAAGACCCAAAATTAGACATATTAGTAAAGAATGACACATCTACTCTGTCGACTGAGGATGGTTAATGGGAACTGTTGCACACAGATTATGCCCTTTAAGCAGTCCTGGGAAAATGCCACAGCCTTATGAAGGACTGACCGTCGGAAGTACATCAGCAAATTTTTCACCTTCACAAAGTTGTGTGGATGGTGCGCACAATGTCTTGGCTTGCAAATGGTTGAACGATGTTGATCGTCCACATTTCCTGGGAACACATCACATGTCGCATGTCGTGGGACTTGAACATAAATGGCAATGGTGTAAAGCAACGTCCATGAGGGACTGAGAAAACCCCTCAACAATTAAAAATAATGGAAGCAGCTATGGATGAAAAGATATGGGTTGGGGGCTGGATCTAACGGGAACAATTTGAGGGGGTGACAAGATTTATTAAAATTCGAACGAACTAGCTTCCTGGTCATACTGGAGGCCAAACAAAACATTTCCTTCGATTCATGGTGTGAGGGTGGGCAATGTCGACGAAGGTGGTCGTGATAGAGGATTGTTACATTCGGAAGGGCCCACCACAGAACGGGCCCTTACAAAAAGATGCAACCACCCCGCCCAAAACCAGACAGGGGCATGTGGACGGCATAAGGGAGTTATAGTGCCAATACAGCATGAACACCATCAATATGGCCAATGTCCGGGTCATGTATGAGGAGGGAGTTGGCGTTAGTCATGTGAGGTAGCGGGACATGACAAGCTTGCGGATACGCCAAGCCAGGTCGCTACTGTCGCACACCGGCCTGCGGTTTGGTGGGGTTGGCCCACTGACCAAGGGTGGGATGTATGAGAAATGACGAGTTGACGGGATGAAGATGACAGTGCACCGGAAGGCCGAGATTGCAAATCTCAAAATCAAGCTCATAAGGTGGCGTAAGCAGTGAAGCAAGTCGTTTTAAGAAGATAAATCCCTTTCGTACATATGGTCGCCAGGAAGCATTGCCATATCGAAGCATTAGTAAAAAGCCGGGTTAAAGCAAGCTGTTTTCCACTGCAGTCTGCCCAAAAATATGAATTATTGCCAAGGATCCATTCCGAAGTGGAGCCCATTGCTAAGACCAAGTCCAACAATTACTGGCTGCCAGGGAGATGGGGAGGGAAAGCAAGGAACCAAACACACACACACACACACACACACACACACACACACACACACACACACACACACACACACAGAGGGAGAAGAGACACCGAAGGGCGTAACAAGCAAATAAACCAAGATGAAGGGTAAAAACAACAGACATCTAAGCTCTCATGGGTAGGCTTTGACACCACGCTGAAATCATGTTGTCGCGGGCATGATAATTCACACAACTGTGGATTGTCATGGGTTTATTTTCCTCAGCATAACCCCCTTACTGCTTCGGTACCTTGACTTCAAAATGACTTTGTTAAGTGATCGCGATCAAGCAATGGATTTTTTTAGAGCACATGCCAGTCTAGGGTGCTATCCCGGGCCATTTTTGAGGAAGATGCTACATTTTAGACAGTGGTAAACTGTCTAAACACTACTTTGCTGGGTGAGTGTGGGACACTGAGAGCCGGGGGGGGGGGGGGGGAGAGGGAGCGAGAGACAGATACAGTGACAGAGTGGGGTTCCTCCCCTCTCTTTGTAGGTTTGTAGTTTCTCCCCCCTGACGGACTTCTCAATTCACTGGACACCAGCTTACAAAATTTCAGATACATTCTCTCCTCAATGCCTCCCGCACAGGCCTTGACGCCTCATGATCAGTGAAACGTACAATAATGGCTTGGCAACGCTAGTTGCCATGGTTGCCCTTTTCCCTCCACCCCATACTCGAGATAGAGCCCCCTATTGCACTCGGTACATTGCCTTCAAAGGCTCCACCATTTTTAGCAGAAGACTTCGCCCCCTATCCCCCAGCCCCTATCTACTTCGAGCTATCTCAGTGTTCAGCCCTTCCAATGAAGCTGCTATCCTACAGGTATCCAAACCATGGATCCTTACGCCCAAACCAAGAACCTTACGATCTGTACTCTATATCCTTTCATCTTAAAAGCATCCTCCCACTCAAGCCACACAGCGTTTTGAACTAGCCCAGGAATCTTCCGGGCATTTAGTCAATTATTTCTAAATATTGGAATTCGCTCGACGCCGAGCTCCTTCCGGCTTAACGTACAATGTTGCTCCCATGAAAGAGGTCACTCCATGAGTCACAGTTTATAACACGTACATCAGAAACCATGGCAGGACAAGTCTCACAAACATCTGCCGCTGGAGCTCTCTGACATCTGCCTCTCAGCTCTCGGCTCTCAACCATCTCCCGGTGATGCTCTTAATACTAAGCATGCTGACCGTCGACCACAACCCGACGCAACAGTCTCTGCAAACCGGGGCACTTCAAGTGCTTGAACTACGTGTGTAGGCAGGCTCCAGGTTTCCCTCTATTTTACGGTGGAACAAAAAGCCACCGTCTAATTGCCCCAGGGAGCAACTATGCTTATGCTATGGATTTTGAAACACAATGCACTCTCCTTTCAAAAGGCCCAAAATCATGATACTGAATGGCTGCAGAAGAACCATAATTTTCCCTCGTTGCCCATCTAGTGACAACAACATCAGCATGCAACAATGCATTTGGGTCGAAGGTGTTAACGAGTATGCATATCTACAGCTGCTTGCCTTCAGAGTTTTGTTCATAGACTACTTCTGAATCAGTTCACTTGTAAAGCAATTCACATGCAAAGCATTGCATGGATCAAACTTAACTTGAAGTGCCATTCAAATGTGTTCCCCAAATTGCTGAAGCGATGCAATCTGTATAAGGGAACCCATCGCCTGTGATAAAAGGGTGAATGTCTTTGGGCTTCACTGAAATAGACATTTTCATTATTGAATCACTTGGGAAGTACACGTACAACAGTAAGAATGCAAAGACAAATACAACCTGCCAGTGTGCGCATGCATGGACCATTGTCCCTACCAGGTGATAATTCCAGGGCATAAACTTACCGTTTGACGCGTAGTCGGAACACTGAAGGTCGCATCCGAACCGACCTTCCAGACTGCCTAAAACTAATCTCGCCCACTCTCCTGCCTTTGATGAACGGAGCCAGAGTTCCAGACAACGACCAGTTGCCGGCAAGTTCCCTGAGCGGACTACATACTGAGTAAACACCCATGCCAAAAAAACAGCATGAAAGCTTGCTGCGACCTTTCTGTCCCAGCAGACATGAGCAGTCACTTCCTTCATCAAAGTCACAGATTACATCCAGCCAATTCAAGGTCTTCGCGGCCGCCCCTCAACTTTGCCACTTATTCCCGGGAGACACCAACAACATGCGAATCGCATGATGCGATTCCTGGAAAGTGGGAATCGCGAATATCTAAGCAAAAAATTTCTACCTCATGTAGAAGACGTGGAGACGTCCCTGTTTGCAAGATGAATTCTGATCCTACCTCTAGCCTGCGTCAGAATCCTCCTACAAATTTAACGGACATGCTGCGCGAAAATCCACGTTAGCGCTCATTAGGTGCCTCGTCTGGAGAGCGCAAAGAAGGTGCATACAAACACCTGGCACACACCACGTGAATCAAGTAGGTACTTTGCCTGCACGAACGGGGGAGCAGAGGACAAAGTCTTTACCGCCCAATCGCAACAATTTATGATACAACCGAAAGAAAAGCGCAACCCACTGGGTAAGTGCTCAATCTCTTGTCCAAAGACCGGGCCAAACCAAGGAGTGAAACACAGGCAGCATCACATGGCTGCATTTGTGCCCTCCACTTTCAGAGGCAGCATATCTGCAGAGTTCATCAAAATACCTCTGTTAGCCCTCGCAGGTGTAAAGCTAGAGTGAACCAGGTCCAGATGGCATCTAGGAGTTCATCCATGACACAGAATAGCGCACATTTTGAAGAACACATTATGCAAACCACTTGAGGATCAGCAAACATCTGCAGGATACATACTTCTCAGCAGCTTGTATAACAAAATTGATGACAGCGCTACCTGTCAAGCTGGACAAGGATTGCCCAGGGTGAAACCCGTTATTACTGCTTGCAGTGAGTGCTAGTGTCTCCTCTTCTTGGATAAGCTCAGCAATTGCCAACATGTCTGGCTGATGAGGGTAAGCTGCTACTTGAGCACGTGCCTCTTGTACAGCATCAAGAGTCTGGCCACCAACCATGAGCAAGCAGTCGAAAAAGAGAGCTACTCGCAAGGGATAGACTACACGACAAGAAAAAACACAAGACCTTCCTCTACTGCTGCTTACCTGAGCATACGACATGCCGGCTTCCAAAACACAGTACCTCAACCCCACCTTTCCGAACCCACCTTTTCCACGATTTCCCCGAAAAACCTATGCCATGACATTTTACAGCTTGAAACCCACCTCATCACTCTTAAGAATTGAAAACAAATGAAGAAGCATCGACGCAACTAGATAAACAACGTGAGGGACGAACTCCAGATTCAAACTGACAAAGACAGGAATGGTGCCCTTCAGGGAATACGCCAGGGCAGCAAAATGACACTGGCAAAAGGACCCCATGTAACTAGAGCTACTTGGGTGCATTCACATATGCCCAGAAAACAAGAGATTCAGACACATGGGAAAGTGAGCCTGTCTCAACATGGATGAGGGCCCCACCTTACTGAAGCAGCTATTTAAGAACGAATGATGAGCACGTTGCTCAGCCTCAATATTTGAACGGACTTGCTGTACCAGGTTTTGTGGTGCAAGTGGTGTATAACCTCCCACAGAGTTGGGAAGTGGCAAAGTGGACTGCAATCGCAGTCAAAACTCTCAGCAATACGTCCAGAAAGCCATGCCACTTGAAGCAAAAGGAGCCAAATTGCTGCAGCACTTCCAAACACGTCTTGGCAGGTAGTTACAGGGGGGTTATCTGACTCCAAAACCTCATCCACTCTTGAGAGCAACGGACAGTGCCACTGCATCTACTACACACAGCTATTCTGAATCCGCAACTTGCCTGCAGAGATGTAATGATTTCATGCCGCTGACGACCAACCTCAGTAAGCTGGGATAGTAACACTTTTCGATGTTCGAGCAGATCCATACGTTGTTCTAATGTCAATCTCATCACTCCAAGAACTTTTTTCCATAAGCCCGGCCTTGGCCCAGGGTCTCCTTCAGCGTCCCCGAGATTCTGCAACACAAAGAAAAATGGAACATCCATAAGACCAACATGTGCATACTTCCAAAAAACATGGACCCACATTTTGAGCATACAACTTCATATCAATGTAGCTGCAATGTAAAAGCTCGACCAGGGAAGTAGACATCCTAACTTATAATTCCCGTTAAACGACGTGCCAACAGCATGTGACCCACTTGCCACCTTGTGCATACGATTAAACACATCATCACCCCATTGAAACAGCTTCAGACAACCAGCGTTTCTAAGACACCAAATCCTTTTCCAGTGCAGCACATGCTCTTCTGAAATAAACCCTTCCCAAAGAGCTGGAAACTACAGCATAAGCAAATTATCGCTGCAGCATACTCCACACCGAAAAAAAGGCGGGAAGCTCTCAATGATGAGAAAGCAATGCCGCGTAGCTTAGATATTATCTTCACTTACACACCATCGGTTATGCTGTTTGGAAAATGTGTATTGCATGACGCCAGAAAAATTCCGCTCACAGCACCCTTTGCAGACATTAACTGTTGCGGTCAAAGAGGTAGGCCTCAAAACAAATGGAAAGCCCTCATCCAGAAGGACATCAAGACTCTATCAGAGGAAGAAGGCCTACGAGGAACCCTAATCAAATGCTGGAATTTGTGTAGTGACCATAAGGACCAACAGATGAATCACATGTAAGATGGCTAACGGCACATCTAGAAATCATGACGGGTGGAATGAAACATTCCTTCGTTCATTTTCACATAACAGCTAGGGGCCATGACTATCATTTTGTCATGCACACTAAAAGCACTTGAGCAAGTGCTGCCAAACGGGTGGGCCAGTTTGCGCCTGGGATTCGACACAAACAATCAAAAGGTTAGAACATATCAGCACATCACTTCCCTTTCACAAGCACAGCAATGTTTAAGCCAACAATTTCCTGAAGGATCGGGTTTAATTATGCATTTAGCAGAGGTCATAATCCTGGACAGGAAACTCTACTGGAGGCAGAGGTTGAGCACTGCAAGCACTATAAATCAAACAACCACAATCCCCTATTATTCCACCACAAGAATGGTGGAACCTACAAGGCAGGCGGATATTAGCCCAGGTCATTTTGCCGCATGTAAACAAATTTTCAGTAATCTACGAGACCCCCCCCCCTTCCCCCGGTGCATGGATGAACATTACCATAAGCCAGGAGCATGAGCAAACCATAATTTTGCCAACCCAGGGGCAAAGCAGACAACTTTTCCAACTCACCGTTTGCTGTGGAGGTACCGCATGCCACCATGAAACTAGTTGAGGATCTACCAGAGCCATGGTTTTTGCCAATGTCCGCGCTGACAGTACCAAAGCTGTCAAACGAGTATGAGCCTCAGACTGCGGATCCTCAACACCTTCTACAAGGCAGTCACTCAATGCACTCACGTAGTCCTGCAAGGAATCATCACCGCTTTAAACACAGTCTCGACAACCACAAAAAGACTTTCGCGTCAGACTCTGTGTTAAATAGGAAAATCAAAAACAACATTTGAAAAGGCCTGCATCCAAGTGGACGACCGCTAAGGCTCTGTTGGAACTCATAAATCATAGCCACCCAATTCCAGGACAGAAGAATAGGAGACGAATGACAAGGTTCATTTGGACATAGGACAAGAGAATGGCCATCATAGACAAGGGATAGACCCATTGGACCCAATCGGTGACCATGCGAAGAAATAAATAATAATTATATAACTATACTTATATACTTATATAATTATATAATAATTATTTATAATAATAATAATAACAATAATAATAACAGTAATAATAATAATAACAATAATAACAGTAATAATAATAATAATAATAATAATAATAATAATAATAATAATAATAAGACAATATTATAATTATAAGTATTATTCTAATAATAATTGTAATAATAAAAAAGCAGCAAAATGCAAATTACATTAACCCAGTATTATTTCTACCAAAACCAAGGCCGGTAAGGCAATAACTGCGACCACTGAAACGCAGGGCAATCATATTCACTACCGGGCTTACCACGAATCTGTTGGCACACATAGCACAGGCAAAGTTCATACATGGCCCAGGCATGCAAAGCAGTAGGGCCTTGTTACTCACCCGATGGTTTGATCGAACAGCCTCTGGGGTCCACTTCCGTGTCCCTTCTATACCTTCCTCTGACTTCCCGAGGAGCTTCCGGAATGATATCATGTCGGCTCTCAGAACATCATGCTCCCTGGGGTTAGCATCCTGAATATCATGGACACCACCTTAGTGGCAAGCACTTACAAATCAAGAAATAACATGGCAAATGCTTACAAGGACCCGGCATACCTGGCTTGCCTGAAGCTTAGCAATAACTTCATCCTTAATTTTCACCACCTGTTAACCCCATAGTTCACTGTCACTAAAGACAGCCAACCTCACAAGGCAACAAAATCTGCACCTGGTAGCAGATCATACCTTTTCCAGCACAGCAGATGAATGCTCAAGGTTTGTTACGGTTGTGGTCAACCTTGCCACCTTAGCCGTTAAGTCATCAACAATCTGCTGACTTTCTTGGTATTTCAACTGCATGTCCAATTCCCGTTGGTCAAATGCAAATCCATGGAAGTTACGTCATGAAGTCAACTGACTTTCTTGGCCAATCAATTGCAATTCCAAGCCCAGTTTCTCAAATATAAACCCAGTCATTCCATGTTAATCGTTTAAAACAGACGTCGAACCCAAATCCAAATAGTTAAATGTCAGAAACCTCATCCCCAGTTCTCCCCACTAGGTCACGAGTGATCTAGTGCGTACCTTCTGACGGTCGCGAAATCTTTTTTGTGCTCGCCTGCAAACCCGATACACACAGTCGTAAATTCTACTGAATATGGGAATCATCAGCAACTTCTGGACAAAAAAGCCGACAAAACCAATGCTAAGGGAGGAAATGTCAAACGGGCAATTGCCACTGAACTCGTGACGGTACCGATTCTTTTCTTGCAATTTTCTTTGTCGCCGGGCAGCCTGCATCGTTTACCAACGACCATTTAATCTAGCTTGGATACGTCACAGAAAAGCCAAATTCAAAAGCGACACCCGGTTGCCACTGTGCCGGCAGTGGTAGTATCTACCTTGTCTTCTCCAGGAATGTCTTCAGTAATATGCATATCATGGGCATCTGTTGAAGGTGCGACGGTTCCGGGAGCCCCTTGATTCGCTTGCTGAGGATTCAACGCTGCTGCTCCTTGCCCAGTTAGTGTCGGGATGAGCAATTGAGCCTGCATACTCCGCAACAACGTCGCGGGGTACGCCTCTGGGTTTCCATCCAATTGTCTTTGAAAGAAGGCGGCGGGGTTCATGTAAATCGCCTGTATAGCTTCCGCACTAAGTCCTGGCACTGGGGTAGGAGTCGCAGAACTTGAAGCTGGCCACGGCCAACCAGCAGGAGGAACGGTACCAGGGGTGTTTGGATCCTGGCTTTCCATGTCTAAGACACGCAATGCCAAAAAAGTATGCTTAACAGCTTGAGATTTGAACTGGGGATTCGTAGGGATCAGTCATCTGTAGGCAACCCATGACGAGTCCGCTAGCAGGTGTATAGGAGACGTTCAGGCAGTTGCATCGGCAACCTCACGTACTACGTAGAGGGGCTGACGTGAAGGGGAAGCGAAGTGTCTTGCCGTATCACGTAAACATCATGTAATCGACGCACATTATCAGCGACCACCAGCCCGGGTTTACTGTTAATACTTGAAAAATCATTTTTTCATGCGGTATCATGCGGGATTTATGGTGTGCGGTTGGAATAGCTCTTATTCTAAATCATTTTTTTGCCGATGCCCTTAAATTTCTCGAAAAGGGCACGACAAAACACTGTTGTGACAACAGCAGTGAAATTTTTAGTGGCAGAATTATGCCATTTTGGCAGAATTAAATAATTCCGAGCGGTTGGCTGGCAGAATAATCCCATTTTGCACCCTCCGACTCTGCCATTTCAGGCAGCGAAAAAGAAATGCGGAGAGGCTGATTCTGCCACAGAGTGGCAGAGGGAAAAAAATTCAAGATAGGGATTTCTGCCACGGTGGCATTTGAAAATGTATTTCTCAAGGGACGATTCTGCCACCCCTGTATTCCGGACGAGGGTCATGATCTCTCAGAGCCCTCTCACTGAGAGGCTGTCAGAGTGGGCTGCTAGTAGGCTGCCAGCAGGGCGGTCCGCATAAAGGGCCTTCTTCCGTAGCCGCTGGCCTTAATTTAAGGCCAGCAGCTACGGAAGACGGTAGGCCGGGGAGCGCAAGCGCCCGAAGCCCGACTCCCGAATCGCCATTCGGGAGTCCCTGCCAGGGAGTCCCGAATGAGTCACCACCGCTGGTTCTGTTGACTGGCGAACTCGGTTGCCAAAGACGGACGGACCTTCTCACTTTGTTTTCTGACATTTTATGAACAAATTTATCAGATCGCATTATGACATGAAGAATGCTGAAGGGCTGATTTATGAGGCGTTTCGTAATTACCTTATAACCTAATAAAGATTCAAGCGTCTCCGTCAAAGTTGAGCCCTTTTGGCTTTTAATGGGCCAGGGGGTCGGCTCACATACACATCAGATGCCCATCGTTCATACCATAATCTTACATCTGGAGGGAAGAGTATCACCAAGGAGTCATGGCAAGGGTGCCTTGATAAAATTCTCATGAAGGTTTGTGATATTGGAAGGCCTTAGGACATTGGCTGAGCAATTATACGAGCGTTTCCCGCATACGGATTTGTTGGATGCACTTATTGTCTTGCAAGCGTCCTGTTGGAAGAAGCCACAACTTGTGGATCTTGAGGATTCTGTCGAGGTCCTAGTTGGGTTATATGGTACAGAGAAGTTGCAGATAGTGGGCTCTTCTAACAACATCACCGTTTCCCCTATCATAAAAGGGGATTTGCTTCGCACACAGACCAAGCGGTTCAAGGAGATCATGCGTGAGAGAGTGCCATCAATCCGTGCAGCAATCACAAAACGCAGAGCTGAGGATCAGGCTAGAAAGGATGAGGCTAGAAAGGCTCGCTCGCATGTTGAAGATGAAAGCTCCTTAGATGATGCAGTTGAGGAAGAGGTTGAGGTGGAGGAAGAGGTTGAGGTCAAGAGTTTGACGCAATACGTCTGGGCCTACCTTTCTAAGGCAGGAGAAGGGCGTGATATTTCAGAATTTGCCAAACTAGCGGTGATCATGTTGATCATTCCAGTTAGTTCTGTGCAAGCCGAGCGCCTGTTCTCTTGTATGAATTTCTTGAAGAACGATCGCTGGAATCGTTTGGGTGAAAATCACTTGAACGACTGTGTGAG
>KV908422.1:473165-513102 GCA_002005505.1 Botryococcus braunii
GGGGGAGGGAAAGGGGCAGACTTGACATGCTGCAGGTCCTGAAAAAGTGCAGGACTGGGGGGCGTCGCATCCGGTAATGCAGGGGGCACAGTGGAAGGGGCAAGGAACCAAATGAAGGGGGTCAAGATTATCAACATCTAAGTGAACATCCTCTTCACAAAGGGCGAGGCTTACTCATAAACCCGTAGGCCCTAAAATGACAAAGCCACACTTGCACACTTGTGCGCACGTGGGTACAAGGCAAAGAGAGAGACTTTTGAAAAGGGGGGGGGGGGGGTGGGGCTTTCTGATTTGCACACTGATTGCATGCTAAAGCATGGAATTCCCCCCCAGTAAGTGTGTATCGGAGCCTAAAGAGGCACAAACTGTTCCACACCACTTCTGATACTGCCTTAGTTCTAGGAGAAGGGTCGTGCTTTGCCTGTACTAGCAACCTATCTCAGTTGGTGCATTACAGGGTCTGGATGTCCTTATGCTACTCAAAGTATTTGCTTCCCATAGTGTTTGATAGTTGCCTGCTTACGCCTGGTTTGGCTTCTCTTGATGACACGGAAGTCCCTCAGGCTTTCGTGATGGTGGGCACAAGCAGATCACGTCTTAACCGTGTCCTTCAACACATCACCCCTCAGGGTCTGCTGCTTGATCACAAGCCTGGCTTGGAAACTTTCGTGTCCGCTTATCATGGAACCTTGGCCAGGGGTTTCTCACCGTCGTGGAGGGCAGAAGCGTCGGCGCTTGTCAACCTCCATGTCCCTCTTCTTCAGTGAAACCTGCAGCACCCCAATCTTAATTGACATTATGGGATACCCAAGAAAAGGGGTAAAGCGTTTACTGCCCGATGGGTACCTTGGGGTGTTCGCCAAAGTGCGGAAACACACACACGATCATCAGATGCAAATCCAAGCGAAAAGAAAAATACCTACAAATTGATGCTTTCGTGCTGTCCTAATCAAATTCATTTGCCATTGTCTCATGGGTGCTTTCGCAGCCGCCATGGATTTTTGGTCAATTACAGCTGGCATGACAAGCCAATCCGAGACAAGCGGCAACAAAGTAAAAGCAAGGGCATTGCTCGAACTCTGGCATGCTTGTATAGGTGTGCGTAAAGAGACGAACGATTTCAAGCCCGGCGGACTGCCGAGTGCGGCGTGCCTTCGAGTCGTCGCACCATGTACCGTCTCTGCTAGCCCAGGCACTGGAGTCCAGTGACTGGACCGCACGTGCTTGCACGTGCAATATGTGGAAATTAGGTCGTCCGCTTTATCCGGCTTACACAGGGAATAATGCATGCTCATCATTGCAAGTAACTCGCTAGGAGTCTTCGTATCATCTGTGCCCATGCATTGTTACCTCACGGAATTTCGATTTGTTTTTTAAATGAATGCGTTATTTGGTTGACCTACCTTCAGGACTCACGGTGACTCACGGAAGGAAGGCACAGATTTCTTAGTGATAGCAAGCATGCCTTTTAAAAATCTGGTGTTTAAGGTCTGCCGATCATGAGGGGGCTTTTTCGTGCTAGGAGTCTTGTCGCTCGGCAAGGGGTGTTTGGGGGGTCACAACGACTTTGTGCCGTTAACGTCAAACCAGAACTGCCTCTACCGTTCCTTCAACATGCGGCACGGAGTTGCGCGGTCCTTGAAACTCCAGATCATAGCGAGCCCTGGAAATTGTACTGCTGGGGCGTATTTAGCTTTGCCGCGGCCGCACTTTTAAGTGCTCGCGCAGATCCCGCGGCATGTGAAGAGTTGCCAAAAGGGATAACCAGAGTACGAGCCTTCGAGCTTAAGTGTCAAAAAAGTATAGATGCATTTGGAGACGAGAGTAATTTAATTGGGCGACTGCGCAGGAGATAACCAAGGAGGAGGTTGCTTTGCATAAGACGTCTGAAAATCGAATTTGGGTGACTTATAAGGATGGGGTCTATGACATCACAGATTTTGTAGAGCTGCATCCTGGAGGCACTGCACGAATAATGCTGGCAGCTGGAGGGCCAATTGACCCCTTCTGGGCGCTTTATGCCCAGCACGTTACTGATGAAGTCCATGAAATACTGCAGGAATACTACATTGGAAAACTGGTAGGCCTTGTTTTGTAGGCAGAATTGCGTGTGCAGCTTGTCATATGGGCTCACAAAGACCCGTAGAACGCATGTGCCATTTGAGTCTCGCACGTGCGGGCGTGTGTGTGTGTGTGTGTGTGTGTGTGTGTGTGTGTGTGTGTGTGTGGGGGGCGGGGGGGCGGGTATATCTCTGTCCGCATGCATGTGTAAAGTGTGCACACAAACACACACCCACACTGGGTGGTTTGTGTGATGCATACACTTAATCGATCTCACACTGCGTGTATGCATGTATGTAGGTGTGCGCTAGCATGCTCGTGTGTGCATGCGCCTACGCATGTGTCTCTCTCTCTCTCTCTCTCTCTCTCTCTGTGTGTGTGTGTGTGTGTGTGTGTGTGTGTGCGTGTGTGTGTGTGTGTGTGTGTGTGTGTGTGTGTGTGTGTGTGTGTGTGCGTGCGTGCGCGCGTGGGCGTGTGCATGTGCGTGGGTATGTGTGGCACGTGCGGGCGAACACGTGTGTGGGTTTTCGTTTTATTTGTTTTTTGGGGGGGGGGGGGAGGGGGCAGCTAGCAGGGGGGTTAAGCAATTTCGAAGTTGAACTCTTCGGTGGACATCTCTCTCCAGACCCACTCCAATGTCTGGAGCAGCGAGCACCACAACCAGGAAACTTTCTTTTGGGGGGGGGGGGCTGCCACATTGCGATATGGCATGGCCAAGCAGCCACAGCGCCATATAGCACGGCAAAGCAGGCAGACCTTGATCCTTAACAAAGCAGTCGTGCCAAGGGGAGTTTCTCTGGTTACCCTTGCACAGGTGGGAGGGGCTCTGGAAGTGAAAGATGTCAATGACCCATATGCTGGTGATCCTGAACGGCATCCTGCCTTGATAGCACGTATGCAGAAGCCTTACAATGGAGAAACGCCCCCTGAGATCTTGGCATCTACGCCTTTTACTCCAAACACCCTTTTTTATGTGCGGAATCATCTGCCCGTCCCCACAGTGGATGCTGAAACATGGAAGGTGTGACATCAGTTACATAGCCCCTCCCTGTACCACATCGTGAGTCACGGCTTTAAGCGGAGTGGTCTCCATGAGGCCCCAAGCTCCATGAGGCCCCAAACTCCATGGAGCGGGGAAATGGGCAAAAGCCGAGTGCCCGCCCGGGGGGCACGCGCGTGTGCGCACACATACTCCAACTCACATACACAGCCAAATGCACGCGCACACATACACACACACACACACACACACACACACACACACAGACGCACGCACAGACAGACAAATGCGCACACACACATGTACACACACACGCACCCACACACACACATACGCGCGAGCGCACGCGCGCAGACACAGTCGGACAAGTGCGCGCACACAAACACACACACACACACACACACACACACACACACACACACAGAGAGAGAGAGAGAGAGAGAGAGAGAGAGAGAGAGAGAGAGAGAGAGAGAGAGAGAGAGAGAGAGAGAGAGAGAGAGAAATGCCCGCACACACACACACACACACAAATTTGCGCACACACATGCACATGGGGGCACGCGCACCCCCCCCCCACCACACGTACACACACACACACACACATCTCACACACACGCACAGGAGGGCCCGGGGAGGGAGGAAGATAGGGGGGAAAAGGGATTCGAGCATGTTTGCCCATGCCTGAGTTACTCTCACATGAAGTCATGACAAATGTCAGACGTTTATGGAGTCCTCCCATGTCAATCCACCGGAGGTTTTGCAACCCTCTTGTTTTGTTGCCCTTGGAACTCAGTGTCATTTGCGTCAACAACCAAAATGCCATATGCTTCCCTGGACGAGATTTTCTTGCACTAAGATCTTGTTGTTGCATGCGTTGATACAAAACTGTCGTGTGTGGGCATGTACGAAGAGAGGCGGTCCTCATCTTTTCAGTGTCGCATGTGCCCGACTTTTGGGATTCTCTTTCTGACGGGAGATTTTCTCACTGACACACAAACATGTTTCATGTGCATCCATGAGCGGAGTTCTGTTCCTCAGCACCTCAATGTTGTATGCATCATTCAAAAGATTTCATATTTTGCCGTGGGCAAAGTTGATGATGACCCTTGGATCTCAGTACTCTATGAGTCAACATTACAAATGTCATTTAGGTCCAAGAGGCGATGGGTTTAAGTTCCCAGACTAGCAGGTCCTATCCGACGTCTAACGCCCTTCTTGGTGTTTGAAATGCGTTGGTCCCACAAAAAAGAATTTCCCAGGATAAGTGCGCTTCGAGGAGCATGTAGTTGTGCCATAAGAAAAGGTTGCCGAATTGCGAAATGTTGCAGCTTCCTGGGTGATGGGTGATGGGAGGGTCCAGGTCCGAATAGAAGGCCCCGCTCTGGAGCCCCTGGAGTTGTCATTGAAGGACCTCAAGACGAAGTTCAAGGAGGTGTCAATTCCCGTGACTTTGCAGTGTTCGGGAAACCGCCGGAACGAGATGTCGGAAGTCAAACATGTGAAAGGCTTGGAATGGGATGCTGGTGAGTTGTCCTTGCACAGCAGATGCGAATGCGTGTTCGGAGGGAAGCGCGACTTATCTTGCGGGGGAAGGATCCGTTGTTAGTGCAATGAGTCCCGCTCCCCCACCATATGCACATTTTGGTTTGAATGGGTTCTTGGTCTCCCTCCTCCCCCCCTTCCTTGTGGAAGGGAGAGTCGCTGTGCGGGCCGACGTGAGAGGTTGAGAAACCGCCTTTCGGGCCTGTGAACGTCGTTCGCATTGTAAAACGTGGGGTAGACAAAGTTGCTGTTCCTTGTGCCTGAGCCTGACAGAAAACAAGTTTTGAAGTAGCGATCTTCAATTCCAGACTACCATCGTGTTTGCAAAGCGTCAAAACCTTTGACCTAATTGTATTGGAGGTGCTCAATACCCTAAGGAGCGTAGGAAGATATCTGATATACTTTGTAAATGCATTGGAGTTGAGGATCGTACTCCCCACCACCCCCTCTCTTCCGCTCGCTCCTTGTTGCGCTCGCTCTTTTTTTCCCACCTTGTCTCCCCCCCTGCTTGGACCCCTCCCCCTGGGCCCTTTAGAGCATGAAGCCTCCCCATGGCCCCCCCAGGGGTAGCCCCACTCCCCATGGGCCCTTCAGGTTTAGAAGTCTTTCCGAGGGCTCTGCAACGCTTGCCAATCGCATTAACAAATCTTGTACAGGCCCTTTGCACTCGTTTTGAAGCCAGGACAAATGCCAATCCCTGCCTAGGCTCACAGGACCAGGCTGGGCTTCAGCAGCTTGGAGCCATTCCAGGATTTGTGATTCATTTTCTGGAGGGGGCAGGGGCTATCAGCACGGCAGTCTTCACGGGGGTGCGCCTGGCCGACGTGCTGGCCCATGCCGGCCTCACTGAAGAGAATGCGGAGAAGGCGAATGTGAGGCACGTACAGTTTGAGGGTTTGGATCGCGACATCGAGGGAACCACCTACGGGGCTTCAGTTCCCGTGGACCGAGCCCTGAACCCCTACACCGACATACTATTGGCATGGGCCATGAATGGCGAGTGCGATCCCTTCGCCCCTTCTCTCTCTCTCTCTCTCTCTCTCTCTCTCTCTCTCTCTCTCTCTCTCTCTCTCTCTCTCTCTCTCTCTCTCTCTCTCTCTCTCTCTCTCTCTCTGTGTGTGTGTGTCTGTGTGTGTGTGTGTGTGTGGCCGTGTGTGTGGCCGTGTGTGTGTGTGTGTGTGGCCGTGTGTGTGTGTGTGTGTGTGTGTGTGTGTGTGTGTGTGTGTGTGTGTGTGTGTGTTTGTTAAATGGAGGAGGTGATGCTACCATCCACTGCTTTCGTTCCCACCTCCCCCCCTCCTCATGGGCACACAATTCCAGTCCTCACGCTGTCTGTACCGACTGGTATGTCCAGGGTTGCAGGCAGAGCTCCGTTGTCCTGCTCTTATTTGTGCTCACTGCTGTTGGAAGGGTGTGAAGAACGAAAGAGGTGTTGGAATGAGTCAGGGGGTGTGTCACCGCCTGCAGCAGTCCGCCAGGGGAACTTGATGGGCATCTGGGATTCCCGGCAAGGTTGTCTGCGCATTTCAGCAGCTGCAGCTGCATTTTGGCAATGCCAAAGTAGATACATGCGCGTCCTGGGACCGGGCACTTGCTAGATTACATAATTCAGCTGGCTTGGCACCTCATGGCATCCTGCTAGTGGACAGAGCCTTACTACAGTAGTTCGTGGAGTACTGTAATGAATGGAGTTGAGAGGATAGTAGTGGGTGCGGGGCGCAGGGAGCTGCCCCTGGACCACGGCTACCCAGTGAGGGTGGTGGTGCCCGGCGTGACCGCAGCGCGCAGCGTCAAGTGGGTCAGCCGCATCCTGGCCTCTGACGTGGAGAGCCCCAGCCACTGGCAGCAAGTGCGTGCTTCCCCTTCCCTCCCTTTTCTTCCTTAAAAGGGGTGGTGGTCCTTCTAGTGACTAGCGTCGCATGGTACTGTGACTAGGGTCACATGATACTGTTACTAGGGTCACATGGTACTGTGACGCAGGCTCGCATGCTTCCCGGATCACGGTCAAGGGTCCTTGATCAGGGTCACATGGTTTTTTCTGCAGGGTTCAGATGGTTTCTTGATCAGGGTCGAATGGTCTAGTGGTCCAGGGTCAGACGGGTCCTTGATCAGGACACGTGGGTCCTTGATCACGGTCACATGGCTCCTCCATCAGGGCCACATGGGTCCTTGATCAGGGTCACATGGGTTCTTGATCAGGGGCACATGGGTCCCTGATCAGGGTCACATGGCTCCTTGATCATGGCCAAGTCGCCTTTTTCACCAGCCCAAGGTGCTGTTTCTGATTTTGAAGGATTCGACTTGGGGATTCGACTTGAGGTATCCCAGAAAGTGGTCCCATGTACCCGGGATTTGAAGGAAGTGACTGGGGAGTTGCCTCAATCATCAGTTACCATTCATGATGTTGTTCATGATCCTGAAGCAAGGGGCTGGGAACTGAAGCAAGTTCCACTGGGAACTTGCTTCAGTCATTCCAAGCGTGTTATTCCAATGTTGTAGGAAGACACTGGGGAGTGTTGCCTGGATCATCAGTCAAGATGTGGCTGCAAGGGGAGCTGCACTCACTAAAATAGGCTGTGGAGGTGTCTCAATTTTCATCCCATGTAGCTGGTTCAACGCAACCTGCTTGCTGGAGGAGGGGACTGGGGAGTGGCCACAGGTATCCCTTCCATCGAACCTAGGATTGGAAGGGAAGCAGGAAAGCAGGGGGGCCAAGGGCAGGGGGAAGGGGGAAAGAAAGCAAGGTGAGGGGGGGGGGTGCAAGGGGAGCGTGGAAAGCAGGGCTCGGGGGTGCGGGGACGACTACCGCCCAAGTAGGCTGACCAGGCGGAATGGCTGGGGGCCCCAGAGAGATTACAAGACATTTTCGCCAAGTGTGGATTGGGACAATGTGGATTGGGACTCTGCTCCTGCCATCCAAGAAAGCAATGTACAATCCGCGATTGTGGAACCCAAGCCTGGCAGCTCTCTGGAAGGGCCCTTGGACGAAGTGGAGGTGCGTGGCTTTGCTTACAGCGGCGGTGGCAAGGGAATCATCCGCGTGGACGTGTCCGCGGACGGCGGCAAGTCCTGGATTACTGCCAATCTGCACCCTGTGGATTCCAACTTGTACAGGTTTGCAACCCATCTTTTCCAGCCCGTAGTCTAGACCGATCTGGATTCGGCTCAGGACATGTTCGGATTTCTCCTCCTCCCCTTGGGAAGTCTGCATCTATTTAGATTTCGGGAGAGGTCAGCAATTCGTCTCTTCTTCCTCTCGAAAGCCTTTGTTCAACGCGTTTCAGCTTGATCAAGTTCGCAACCTTCAGCTGCCCCCTGAAAGTCATCTTCTATGCGGATTTTCCAGGTTGCAGAGGTCTGACCTCCCCCGGCCCCCCTTCTGAGAAGTGTACACTCATTTGGATTCCAGTTTGTAGAGGGTATCAACCCCCTATTTTCCGTATGGAAAGTCTGTGGTATTCTGAATGTTCACTCAAACACGCAATGCAGTCCGCCCTTCCTCCCCGAAGGTCCGTACCCTGAGGATTTCCTTTGTAGCAACGTTGGACTAATCTTCCTCCTAGAAGGTCTACCCGCCATGAATTTTATGTCTACACGTCAAAAGCCTTGTGACAAGGCTATGCCCGCTGGATTCCACTTCATACAATCAGCTTTATTTTCCCTCAGAAAGCAACTACGCATGACTTGTTGAGAAGATACCGGTAGGTCATGGACACATCTCGTGTACACCTTGCCTGTAGAGTGACCATCTCCTTAATTAACTTAACAATCTGCTGACTTTGCTGAGAGACAAGTTTATGTTGCTGATACATATTTGGAGGGAGATCTTGTTTTCATCCTGCACAGTCAACAAATCTACGGGTTACCATGGTTGGCTTTGGTGTGTGGTGCTGCTTGTGTTAATCCATCTGCAAGTTCAACAAGGGGGTTTCAGGAGTAGCGTTGTGCGTCCACTGTAAGCTTGTGGAAGGCATTAGCTCTTTGATCTGCAAAGTCAAGCCCGCTGCTGTCTTACTGCTTTCTCGTCAGGCATAAGTGGTTGCGAAGATCCATTGCTTCATGCCTATGCTGCCACTCTTGCACTGCTGTGTTTTCGTTCTGAGAATGCCGAAGAGCATGGATTATGAAGCTGGGAAACAGTACATGTCACGCAGTCGTTCTGCCATTCAAATGTGGATATACAAAAATAAAATCTGAAGGGGGCAAATGTGGAAGCAGGGCTTGGGCGTGGACGCTCTGGGATGCTGTCATTCCTCTGCCACAGGGGTTTGAAGGGCCTTTGGAGCTGGTTTGCAAGGCGACTGACGCCTCCTGCAATACACAGCCAGAGTCAGCTGCTCCCATATGGAATCTGCGAGGTGCGCTTGTACCCTATTGCTATTGGATGTGTCACACCAAGTCTTTTGCGCAATCAATCATGTCCTTGTTCAAAAATGTCCTAACATGTCCATTGTCCTCGTTTGCAACGTCATGTACGCTCTGATGTGTCGTCATTTTACGCAGCTGCGCCTGACTGCTTAATGAGCACGCGCATCTTCTTTTTATTCTTCTTTGTGACATTAGCGCATTGCAAACGGTTCTATGGAACGCTCACGACGTGTGAGAAAGTGAGGCTGCTTTACAGGAGCTGCCCTGCACAGGCCTCTGGACCGTCATTTCAATGAATGAATACCGTTGCGGGGTGTGGTGCAGGTGTGATGAACAACAGTTGGCACACTTCAAAGGTGAAGGTGAGTGCAAATTAAGGCAGGAGAGATGCACGGCTCATCTTGTGCAGCATGCGTGCTCTAGGTTCTCTCGACATTGCAAAGGCTCCATCAAAGGCGATGCTTGTTTCAGTCCAAGTTGTTGCACGTGGGATGAGTCTGCAAGAGAGACGGATTGTCGAAAAGTGTTTGTATGAGTGACACCTGTCGTTTCTCGAGTGGCCCTGGGTTGAACTGGGTCTGTCAGGGCGCTGCCTTTGTGATTCGTGTGTTTGCACATTGTAAACATCTATGTGTCCAACATGAAGGATCAGTGTAACTCCTACAAGTTCTACGTCTCTTTGTTATAAAAGAATGAACCGATCCTAAATTCGGGAGAGGCTACGACATCAGGGCAATCCTGTGGATTTCAAGGTTCAAATCCGTGTTCTCACATAGAAGGAAGGTGTGTGGGTGTGCAACGAGACGATTTGTTAATGACAGATTGTGATTTGACAGGCCTGCAACTATGCGGTTTTCTTCTCCGTGACTGTTGTCCATGAACGGACACAATTTTTGAAGATGCAAACAGGGTCGGGAATGCACGCCGGGGTAAAAGGTGCTTGTTACGTGTACTACCCATCACTATTACATTTGCTGCTTCCACCTACCCATTATGTCACGAATCTGGAAGTCCTGCTTTGCCACTAGTCAAAATGAGCAGTCAGCAGAAGTGAGTTTAAGGGAAGCTACAGGCTAAGGTGCAAGCGAAATCCAACACCCAAATGACCTGTAATATTTCAAAGGATTTCAGGAGAAGGCTTGCGCAAATGGTGACTCAGCTTTACAGGAGTCCTTCCAAGGGTGGACGTAAGAACAAAGAATACTAAACATAATAGTAACGACAACATCAACAGCAACAACAATCATGATGATGATGATGACTTGATGATCATCATCATCACAACAACAACGATAACCATAATCCTAGCAACAGCAGTAACATAACAACAAGCAGTAACAATAAGAACAAGCAGTAACAATAACAAGTAGTAACAATAACAGCAAGTAGTAACAACAACAAGTAGTAGTAACAATACCAAAGCAACAGCAGTTGCTATTGCTGCTATCCCCGAGCGATAGCAATGATATCAACAACAACAACAACAGTAACATAACCGAAATAAAGTTTTATAATCATCACCATCATCATATCCAACATCATTATCATATTAATCAAAATCATATCATAGTCATCATCATCATCATCATACGTTTCCAGGCGGGGGAAAGGATATTATCCACCTATGTAGAAGTTGTGGAAGCCGGTGGGCACTAATCGCCTTCATTGCATCAAAATTGATATTCCTTACGAGATCTTAGTATCGTGGTTCCGGATAAATCAGAGTGAGATGGTACACGGATGTGTAAGCCCAATTAGATCTACCCTCACATATGTCATCGAAAAGAGGGTGGAAAGGCCCGGGCTACCAAAACAGAACAATGGCAAATAAAATATGGAACACGAGCCCACCACAAGATCCCCAGTCACAGTCCGCATAGGGCGAGGCTTCACAGGAGACAGAGAGCTGTACGTTCCCTGCCTCTGCGGCTGTATACTTGTGCACATCCAAGAGATTTCATGTACCTCTTCTTTACACGTAAGATCCACTTACCGGTAGATGATATCTAATGGAAACCTATCCGATGCCGTGGATTGGATCGTTCATGGCACAACGAGTCCAACATGTCAACAAATCAAGGCTAAGCATGCAAGACCAATGATGCAGGCGCGATAAGTCAAGTTTTTCTTATGTGAAACTTCTGTTAGTTCCATATATTCTGCTCTTGAGCTGCTTCGATGTGAACATCCTTTCTAATGAAATATCTGCTAATGGTTGAAAGTCTTGCAGGAAATGTTTCCGAAGTCCTCTCTCTTTACCTCTCCACCTTCAACTTTCCTTTTTCCTTCAACGCTCTCGGTCCCTTGCCTATGCGAGCGTGCGTGGTTGTGTGTGTGTGTGTGTGTGTGTGTGTGTGTGTGTGTGTGTGTGTGTGTGCGCGTGCGTGTGTGTGTGTGTGTGTGTGTGTGTGTGTGTGTGTGTGTGTGTGTGTGTGTGTGTGTCGTTCCTGTTGGGGATGCACGCCTTTTGCATCGAGCATCGGTATTAATCAATACGGACTTGAGTGCCGAGGACTACGTAAGAAGCCACTCAGCCAATGCCCTAAAGTCTCCGCAGCGCTCTGTGGGCGATCGTGTCCACGTTGCTGCACGGTTCACTTGCACTCTTCAAAGCCGATTGCTTTGAAACACGCAGGCCATAATAGTTCGAGGTTGTGCAGAATATCATATACTCAAATATTGCATTGAAATCAAGTGTTGCTCTAAAGTCTCCGGTGCACTTTATGGGCATGGGCACGTTTCTGCACAGTTCGCCTGTAGTTCTCTAAATCTGATTGCTTCGTCGTAGGACTTAGTAAATATGATATTATTATCTAATTAGGCTTCATCGCCGACAGGTTCTAAGACCACTTACATTGGCTTAAACGCTCAAATGCGTTTTGAAACGTTGAATTTCACTTATCACGGACGGCGCTTGTCGACACTTACAATCTGCCTAATAGCAATGGGCCACTGCTCCTAAGGGGCGCCGCCGATCCTTCGAGGTAACTGTGGATCTACTTGCATGTTCAACGTTGGGTTTTGTTGCTGCAGATTGTTTTCTTTCCGAGATTGAGAAGGCCTTTCCAACAGGTTTACACCCCAGCAGGATCTGTCAAGTGTGCACGAAGCGACCTTAGTGTCTGAAGGTCGTTTCGTGCGTGTGCGTGTGCGTGGGTGCGTATGTGTGTGTGTGTGTGTGTGTGTGCTTGTGTGTGTGTGTGTGTGTGTGCGTGTGTGTGTGTGTGTGTGTGTGTGTGTGTGTGTGTGTGTGTGTGTGTGTGTGTGTGTGTGTGTGTGTGTCCCCTGTCGGGGATGCACGCCTTTTGCATCGAGCATCGGTATTAATCAATACGGACTTGAGTGCCGAGGACTAAGTAGGAAGCCACTCAGCCAATGCCCTAAAGTCTCCGCAGCGCTTTGTGGGCAATCGTGTCCACGTTGCTGCACGGTTCACTTGCACTCTTCAAAGCCGATTGCTTTGAAACACGCAGGCCATAATAGTTCGAGATTGTGCAGAATATCATGTTCTCAAACATTACATTGAAACCAAGTGTTGCTCTATAGTCTCCGGTGCACTTTATGGGCATGGGCACGGGCATTCGTGTCCACGTTTCTGCACAGTTTGTTGTAGGTAATGACCTAGACCAGGTAATTACTTGGGGAACATTACTGTTGGACTTATTCAGAGGTATTCTTCTGACTCATCCTTGGCAAAACAGTCGTGAATGCCAGGCTGACCTGGACGGCGCGACACTGTTGCGCCTTAGGTGTAAACTACTGCATATGTCTTTCAGCTAGTCCTAGGAACTTGGCTGTGAAGCGACATAATTCTATGACAGACTGAAGCGTAACTTCACGTAGACGTTAGGACAACTTTGCATTGACTCACGCAGCATCGTGGCACTCAGTGGAATGTGTTTTTTGGGACCTCGAATATGTATTCGAGGTCGGTCAAACTAATTCTCACGCGGCCGCATCAGTGTGTTGCCTTAGGGGCATAACATGGGACCTTCTAGTTATTTTGTCTAGGACACATCTAATGTATTGGATTACGAATTAGGGACCTTTTGTAGTGAGAGTTCTTGAGGGACTCGACTTTTATCGAGTCCCTTGGGCGCCAAACACGGTCAGGTATTTAATTGTTGGAGGCAACAGCCTCGGCATTCTTTGGTTGGCCGAACCTTGAGCCACGGACTGGAAGTCCTGTCGGATTGCAAATTGGAGCTTGCTGTTGCATATTTGATTTGTCTTTGAGACAGTTGTACTTGTTTGGTTGCCGCAACGGAAGGCGCTCCTGTCGAACCTGTATCAGTCGCGCCAAAGGGTACGTCGCCATTATGACAGAGGATAGACTAGCATGATCTATTTGATTTACATCGTATTTGCAATGTTGCACTTTTCTTTGTCTAAATCGTAATGCTTGGGGCAATAGGTGTGTCGAGGTCTGACTTACGAAACCTCTCCAGTGCATTGACAAATCCTTTGCGGACTTACAGGTATTAGAATACATCCTTTATGTGTATAGGAATAATATTTGTGGCCTGATGCTGGTATCGTGAATTCAATGTGGTCTTCAGACCCAAAGGGGCAAGGCCGTGCCTGACGTACGTCCGGCACACTGCTGTGTCTAAAGAGGGAACACTGAAGCAAATTGTATCTGATGATATTTATCAAATGAATAAGTTGTGAGATGTGTTGGTAACTGGAGTAATACTATGTAATCGATTCTTTGGTTGGCCGAACCTTGAGCCACGGACTGGAAGTCCTGTCTGATTGCAAATTGGAGCTTGCTATTGCATATTTGATTTGTCTTTGAGACAGTTGTACTTGTTTGGTTGCCGCAACGGAAGGCGCTCCTCTCGAACCTGTATCAGTCGCGCCAAAGGGTGTCTCGAGGTCTGACTTACGAAACCTCTCCAGTGCATTTGACAAATCCTTTGCGGACTTACAGGTGTTCTCTCTCTGTGAAAGGTTATGGGCCCACATGCCCATCGAGCTACGCCGAAGCCAAGGTCGCAGGAGTGATACGAGGAGTCCGCCTTGAGTACCTCGTGCACGTCCACAACGATTCGTATCTGCAGAGTGACCCAGACTTGCAGAAGAACATAACCTTTCACACAATGACCCAGTCTGCAGAATCATCTCCAATGGACCAACAGAACCAACAGCCTCCTGTAAGTCTGGGTGGTCAATCCGCAGAACAGGAGAAGACAGCACTTCCAGTGGTTTCGATTCTGACAGCCTTGCTGCACGAGGACACAACAAAACCGTCAATAGCAAATGTCAAGGTTGCCCATCCCCTCCTATCAGATGGGTGGAATTTCAAAACCTCGCTTTATGATCTGACCACTGTAGCTATACATAAAGAGTGCACTGAAGGCTTCCAAAAACCCCTGCCTTTTACAAGAGCGAATGCCGCCGCCATGATGCTCATCACCAGCAGTGTTCCTTTGGAGTGGGGTCCTATGTTGGCAATGAAGTCCTCTGCGTTTGATGCCCTTTTGTACATAGCCAATAAATTCACTTGAGGACACAACAAGTCTGTCAACCGTCAGTGGCTTCATACATTGAAAACAGAGAGCATGACCAGGGACGAGACGTTCGAAACATTTGTCATGAAAAAATTCGTACTTTTTCAGAACCTCCTGGATAACGCACACTCCATTGACCCAGAGGATGTAACCAATGCTATCGTGGATTGTCTCCCCACTGAGCT
This sequence comes from Botryococcus braunii, assembly GCA_002005505.1. Lineage (NCBI taxonomy): Eukaryota > Viridiplantae > Chlorophyta > Trebouxiophyceae > Botryococcus > Botryococcus braunii. The sequence continues at coordinate 487,835 of KV908422.1, forward strand.
AGCACAGTTCAAGGGGGCACTTTACGGGCATTGCTGTGGGCGCTCCTCAGAAGATGTGGTAAAAATCCTCCTGAGCCATGCCTATGGTTCTGGATTCAACGACCAGCTCCCTCGACCTCTCCCCAAGGCAGCGGCAGTCCTCCCAAAGTCTCAGGAGCCTGATGCAGACCACGCAGAGCAAGACGGAAAAAAGTCACGCTAAGTCAGGTGTTGGGAGTGTGGGAGCCGTGGTCACGTCAGCAAGGAGTGCACAAAGTGGAAGAAGGGCTCTGGAGAGGAGCAAGCTGGCGACAGAAGTAAGCGTTCACTGCCAAGTGCTCCCTCTGCATCTAACAGTACCCATGTCCTCAAAACGCAGAAGCCATTCCTATCTCACTGCCCAATGTAACGTTTAATGTGTTATAGGGTGGTGGGATAGGGCACCCGTGCGAGGACTGGCTTGTGGGCTCTGGTGCTACTGTGCGCCTGGTGTATGACTTTGGTGTATTGCGACAGAAACTGTGTGGACTTGGCTTGCAAGACGGTTTACACTGCTTTCCCCGAACACAAGGGTCACAGTGAGTATCGCACTTGGAACAAGGAAGAAGGGACACAGGTATCCAAGTACACAAATCCTCCCTGCTCAAACGCTCTGTGGCTGTCTTCCCAGGATGCCCTAACCTCTCATGCCAAAGTTTTCGCAACTTGCGGTTATGTGCAGGTTTGTGCGCAGCATGATGTGCAGACATAGGGTTCACACACACTTGACAAGCCACCTGATATTTAGTGGGATAAATTCCCCTCAGAACATTCAACCCGTATCTTTCTACAATGCTGCACTCCCAACCCATGGGTCCCACTAGACTCCTGTAGGTCCCATTTTCACGTGGAACAAATTAAATACAATCCCTTACCCCAGCTGATACAGACAAGAGATTTGTGCTGGCCCGTGGAACACATTGTACATTATGGAGCCACAGTAATTGCCCTTCTGCATTCACCAGACACAAACTCCCACTAGCAATGATGGAACCATGAGACTCTGATTTAGCCAACTGCAGTTGACGTGGTTCTGTGTAAACCGTGGGGTTCTGCAATACACCAAAGTCACCAGGTGCACAGTAGCACCAGAGTCCACAAGCCATTCCTCGCACAAGTGCCCTATCCCACCACTCTGTAACACATTAAACGTTACACTCGGCAGTGAGATAGGAACGGCTTCTGCGTTTTGAGGACATGGGACATGGGTACTGTTGGATGCAGAGGGAACACTTGGCAGTGAACGCTTACTTGTGTCGCCAACTTGCTCCTCTCCAGAGCCCTTCTTCCACTTTGTGCACTCCTTGCGGACGTGACCACGGCTTCCACACTCCCAACACCTGACTTTGCGTGACCTTTTTCTGTCTTTCTCTGCCTGGTCTGCATCAGGGTCCTGAGACTTTAGGAGGACTGCGGCTGCCTTCGGGAGAGGTCGAGGGAGCTGGTCGTTGAACCCAGAACCATAGGCATGGCTCTGCAGGATTTTTACCACATCTTCTGAGGAGCGCCCACAGCAATGCCCGTAAAGTGCCCCCTTGAACTGTGCTAGCTCAGTGGGGAGACAATCCACAATAGCATTGGTTACATCCTCTGGGTCAATGGACTGTGAATTATCAAGGAGGTTATGAAACAGTCTCCTCCCTGGTCATGCGCCCTGTTTTCAGTGTATGCAGCCACTAACGGTTGACAGACTTATTGTGTCCTCCAGTGAACTTATTGGCTATGTACAACAAGGCATCAAATGCAGAGGACTTCATTGCCGGCATGGGACCCCACTCCAGAGGAACACTGCTAGTGATAAGCATCATGGCAGCGGCATTCGCTCTTGTGAATGGCAGGGGTTTTGGAAGGCTTCAGTGCACTCTCTATGGATAGCTGCAGTGGTCAAATCATAGAGCCAGGTTTTGAAATTCCAACCATCTGATGACAGGGGATGTGCCACCTTGACGTCTGCTGTTGAAGGTTTTGTTGTGTCCTCATGCAGCAGAGCTGTCAGGATGGAAACCACTGGAATTGCTTCTGTCTTATCTTTTTCAACAGATTGACCACCCAGACCCACAGGAGGAGGCTGTTGGTTCTGTTGATCCAATGGAGCGGATGATTCCACAGACTGGGCAGGCTGGGACATTGGAAGTAGTGATTGGAATTGGTTGAATAAAGGGTTATGTTCTTCTGCAAGTCTAATCACTTCGCAGATACGAATCGTTGTGGATATGACGTGCAGCAGGTACTCATGGCGGACTCCTCCTGTGATGGAATGTAGGGATTTCCCGGCATTTCTGGACATTTCCCTTACCCCCTAGCCGAGGCGCACATGTGGTGCACATGTCGTACGAGCAACGCGAGTACGCACGTGCCTAGCGTCTAGCCTTGGCTTCCTAGCCGTCGAATTCCATTGGATAGTTATGGACGTTACTCTCATAGTAGGATTCTAGGATATTTTCTAGATACTATTGTAGAGGTTTGGTGGACTAGTGCGCTACCATTGGAGGAACGTGAAGACACGATCACGAACCACGGGAAGGAACGGATAGAGACATAAGCCACGGGAAGACACGCACTCAGGTAATCTGGAAGCTTAGTAGACCACAAGTAGGGAGTGGAAGCTCCGTGAGGTGGGGGTTACTTGTAATTGGAAAGAGCGTCCAACTTGTCGGCCATCCGGCCTTGTCTCTCTCTCTCTCACAACTTGGAAATTCTCTCTAACTTGTGCATTCTACGACATCTGGTATCGGCGAGATGCCGAATTGTTCTCTGCAAGTCTTTCGCGTGGTGGAAGGAGGAAAGTCGTAGGAGGGAGATCGTTCGATGGAAGGTGCCAACTCTCATATGTGGGCCGTAGATGTCACCGCCCTCTTCTGGGAGGTTTAAAAACCTTTCTTCGGAAGAAAGAGAATTTTTGGAAGCGTTGAAAAGCTCAGGGGAGCTGGTAGAGGACTTGATGGAGGGGGCATCTCTCGATCCGTCGCCCGCTCCGTCCACACCAAAGACAAAGAAGATCAAGTTGACCAATAAAATAAAGGAGCAGTTATTTTTGGAATTTAAGGAAAAGCTTCTTGCCGAAAGGCAAGTTGGAGGGGATGGGGTGGAGGGGACTCCTCGCCCTAGTGGACAAGTAAGAGCAACTCCTCCTTCTTTGTTTTCGGGAAAGAGGGGATCTTTTTGCTATTTTGCAAGGAAGTTGGAAGGCTATGCAAAACTAACCAATGTGCCTGCAGGAAAGTGGGTGGCCTTGGGAGTGCAATTGATGGAAGAAAGACCCACAAAAGTTTGGGACACACATGTAAGGAAACTAGAAAAGGAAGGGATACATGAGCATACATTGGAATGGAAGGATTTTAAAACTTTTATGGTTAAAAGATATGATTCCACAGACACAGTGGCCATTGCCAGGGCAAAATTAGACAAAGTCTTTCAAGGAAATGAGACTGTCGAGAGATATATTGAAAGATTTATGTCTCTCTTAGCAGATGTAGAGGTTGACTATCAAATAGCCATGCAAGACCAGTTACATCTTTTTACCAAGGGTCTTAATACTCCTCTCAAACTTGCATGCACTGTGAACCCTGCAACAGGCAGTCCTTTCACTGATCTGGAAGACATTTGCACTTATGTTGTTAAATATGAGGCAAGTCTCAAAAGCACATATGTGGATGCACAGGGACCCAAGAGGAAGAGGGTCTACACCCAGACACCTCAAGTGGCAGCAGGAGTGGTGGAACAACAGCCCCCTGCACCACCTTCCTTGGGTTTGGTGGGAGCACCCCCTTTTGGGTCCAGGAGAAAAATTGATTCTAGAACCTCTATTCCAAAGGATAGGGAATGCTATTTTTGTCATAAACTAGGCCACGAGTCATGGCAGTGTGTTGCTAAAAAGCAATATCTAGCTGCCAAAGCTCAAGCTAGTGGGCACATGTAGCGCGCCGGTAGGCAGACGGTGCCGGGGCTCGTCCCCGCACGTGCCGGGCGGTACATTGGTACTGGGTGTAGCCTCGTAGGCTCGCACAGTATATGGTATGGTGTTCGGACCATACTAGCACTTTTCGTCGGTGCAGGGCCATCCTTTCCAAGAATATTACATTTTGGTGGCCCATATCCAAGTCGGTGGACTTGCGATGTTGGTTGTTGATCCCGCTTGACGCTTAAGTGTGTCTTGCGGATGGTGTCGATGCTTAAGTGTGTCTTCGTTGCTGCCTGTCGTCCTATTTGGGTTGTTTCCCACTAGATCGAAGGATCAACAACACCTTGGTATCACCTTCACGGACTTTGGTTGGGAGAATCCGTTCTTCGCACCCATATAAGTTCGGATGACGGGGATGGTTCTGGCCTACGAAGGTCGACGCCAAGCTTGGTGTGTGGATCCAAGCAAGAAAGTTCGGATTTTTCTGTAATCTTTCTAATGGCGTTTGGCTCCGCCGTTTCCGTGGGGACGGTGGGGGAGGAAGGTGGCACTTCACGATGGTGAGTGTGCGCTTCCCCTCGTTTGGTTTGCTTTGGGTTGCTAATCCTTTGCAATTGTTTTTCAACTTGCATTGCCTTAATGAAACTTTGGTGTTTCGAGCATATCGTTGGGGTTTCGGTGGTAAAGTGTCAACTTTTCCGGATGCCGATCTTACACGGATATGACGAGGTCTTGCTTTGTTGATTGGCGCCGAGAAGCATGGAGCTGAAAATACTTTCTATTTTCACAGTCTCTTTTAGTGCTCGGTTTGCTTAGTACTGCATTTATGGGGCCGTTGGAAAATGCCATAAATGTGGATTGAGCTTTGCATGCTGGTTTTGCTTCCATCATTGCATAATGAAGGATTTGTTCTTTTGTGTTGGGGCACATTAGACACTTCTTTTGTCTGCCTGGCCCAGTTGCCTCTGCTCCTTGCCTGGCATTGGTCCATAGACCCGTTCACCACGTGGGCCTCGTGGTGAGCAACGTGTCTCTGGGGGGAGGAGAGAGGGAGAGAGGAAGCTTACGCTGGATAGTGAGAAGAGAAAGAGAGATGAGGCTTACGTTGGGAGGTGAGAGCTGTGTACCCCATAGGGGAGTGACCATATGATGACGGCCTTTGGCTGATGGTTGCGCTACAAGTTCCACGAGGCGTTGAAGCGATTCTCTAGGGTGTCTTCTCACATAAGGCATAAAAGCGACTCTCTAGACATCTCCTCTTAGGACCTCGCAGGAGCTTGGTCACCTAGGAGGGGGAGAATGTAGCGCGCCGGTAGGCAGACGGTGCCGGGGCTCGTCCCCGCACGTGCCGGGCGGTACATTGGTACTGGGTGTAGCCTCGTAGGCTCGCACAGTATATGGTATGGTGTTCGGACCATACTAGCACTTTTCGTCGGTGCAGGGCCATCCTTTCCAAGAATATTACATTTTGGTGGCCCATATCCAAGTCGGTGGACTTGCGATGTTGGTTGTTGATCCTGCTTGACGCTTAAGTGTGTCTTACGGATGGTGTAGATGCTTAAGTGTGTCTTCGTTGCTGCCTGTCGTTCTATTTGGGTTGTTTCCCACTAGATCGAAGGATCAACAACACCTTGGTATCTAGTTCATGGACTTTGGTTGGGAGAATCTATTCTTCGCACCCATATAAGATCCGATGACGGGGATGGTTCTGGCCTACGAAGGTCGACGCCAAGCTTGGTGTGTGGATCCAAGCAAGAAAGTTCGGATTTTTCTGTAATCTTTCTAATGGCGTTTGGCTCCGCCGTTTCCGTGGGGACGGTGGGGGAGGAAGGTGGCACTTCACGATGGTGAGTGTGCGCTTCCCCTCGTTTGGTTTGCTTTGGGTTGCTAATCCTTTGCAATTGTTTTTCAACTTGCATTGCCTTAATGAAACTTTGGTGTTTCGAGCATATCGTTGGGGTTTCGGTGGTAAAGTGTCAACTTTTCCGGATGCCGATCTTACACGGATATGACGAGGTCTTGCTTTGTTGATTGGCGCCGAGAAGCATGGAGCTGAAAATACTTTCTATTTTCACAGTCTCTTTTAGTGCTCGGTTTGCTTAGTACTGCATTTATGGGGCCGTTGGAAAATGCCATAAATGTGGATTGAGCTTTGCATGCTGGTTTTGCTTCCATCATTGCATAATGAAGGATTTGTTCTTTTGTGTTGCGGCACATTAGACACTTCTTTTGTCTGCCTGGCCCAGTTGCCTCTGCTCCTTGCCTGGCATTGGTCCATAGACCCGTTCACCACGTGGGCCTCGTGGTGGGCAACGTGTCTTTGGGGGGAGGAGAGAGGGAGAGAGGAAGCTTACGCTGGATAGTGAGAAGAGAAAGAGAGATGAGGCTTACGTTGGGAGGTGAGAGCTGTGTACCCCATAGGGGAGTGACCATATGATGACGGCCTTTGGCTGATGGTTGCGCTACAAGTTCCACGAGGCGTTGAAGCGATTCTCTAGGGTGTCTTCTCACATAAGGCATAAAAGCGACTCTCTAGACATCTCCTCTTAGGACCTCGCAGGAGCTTGGTCACCTAGGAGGGGGAGAATGTAGCGCGCCGGTAGGCAGACGGTGCCGGGGCTCGTCCCCGCACGTGCCGGGCGGTACATTGGTACTGGGTGTAGCCTCATAGGCTCGCACTATATATGGTATGGTGCTCGGACCATACTAGCACTTTCGTCGGTGCAAAGGATGGCCGTGCAAAGGATGTAATATTCTTGCAAAGGATGGCCGTGCACCGACGAAAGTGCCAGTGTGGCCCGAGCGCCACACCGTATGTGCTAGCGCGAAGCCTAAAGAGGCTACGCCTGGCCTAATGTACCGCTTGGCATCCGACGGGGCTAACCCTGGCGGAGTCTGCCTGCCGCGCGCTACATTCTCCCCCTCCTAGGTGACCGAGCTCCCGGGAGGCCTGCCAAAGCAAGCCGCAGTCACAGGCAGAGGTGTATAGAAGGTCACTGCCACACTTCTATACATCACACTTTGAGCCGGCGAGTCTCCTCCAGACACCAGACCGCAGCCTGGGTGTACACTTGCCTGAGGTATCTCTATGGTACGCCTAGACCAGAATCCCGCAGTGACGGGGCCCAAAGGGCAGTCGTCGGCGTGAACAAATGTACACTCCACGTGTACAGGTTCCCATGAAGAAGCAGTGAAGTTGCTAGCTTCAGGGCGGATAGTAGGGGCCGGGGCTGGACGACACTTAGCCACCAAGTCAGGGGACGTTCTGTGATCACGCGAACGTATGGGTAAACCACGACCCCCCGGTGACGCAGCTTGACAGGCTCGTGCTGCTGTGTTTCCCCTAGTCAACCTGCCCACGACGGCGTGCCCCGCCTCGTGGTGCCCGTGCGTTGACTGTGTCCCAGTATCCCTTTACAACATTGGGAGCATTTGTCAAATTCCGTTCCTCTTCCCAGGTGTCATGCTCTGACGAGTAACCCTTCCAGCGGACAAGGTACTCATACTTGGGACGGCCACGTGAATTGACACGACGGTGGTCCATTAAGGCTTCCACCTCGTACTCATCTTCCCCCTCCAGCACCTCGGCAGGTGGTGGGGGTTGCATCGAACCATCCCGCCGGTACCGTTCCAGGTTGGAGACATGAAAGACATCATGAATCCTCCATCGTGCCGGGAGGTCAAGCTCATAAGCTTGGGTACCCACACGTTTCACGACTTGGAACGGCCCTACCCAACGCGGGAGGAGCTTGGGCGTGCCTACCTTGAAACGGAGGTTCTTTGAGGAGAGGAGGACCCAGTCCCCCACACCAAATTGAACGTCCCTTCGTTTGGTGTTGGCATACTGCGCTTGTCTCGCAGTGGCCACCCGATGGGTCATCCTGGCCTCATTGATGAGGCGTTGCATGCCCTGAACAAAGTCAGACGCACCAGGTACCCGTCTATTGGGGAGAATCGCGACTGGCAGGTGGGGGTGAAACCCGTAGTTCAGCAAAAACGGCGAGGACCCCGTGGACTCGTGATCGCAATTATTGATCGCGAATTCTGCACAGACCAACTTCTCATCCCAATCATCCTGGGACTTGGCCACATACATGCGTAGCATGTCCTCGAGCACTCGATTCACTCTCTCAGTCTGCCCATCCGTCTGCGGATGGTAGGCTGTTGACATGGCTTGTCGAGTCCCAATGGATTGACACAAAGCTCTAGCAAAGTGGCTGGTGAAGAGCTTATCTCTATCGGACACCACCACTTGGGGAACACCATGCAACTTCCACACATTGTCAACGTACAGCTTAGCCGTCTGCTCAGCCGTAGCCTTGGTGGTTGTGGGCATAAGATGCACCATCTTGGTCAGCTTATCCACTACGACGAAAATGGCATCATGACCCTTGCCTGTCCTAGGCAATTGGGTAATGAAATCCATAGTCACCGTGTGCCAAGGATTCAGCGGCAACTGTAAAGGTTGCAGCAACCCCGCAGGCAAAGTGTTCCGAGCCTTGTTCTTCTGACACAAGTGGCACGTTAGCACGTAACGTTCGATGTCAGCAAGCATGGTAGGCCACCAATAATGGCGCCTTACCAGGGCCAAGGTTTTCTTCACTCCTTGATGGCCAGCATACGGGCTATCATGCAGTTCCTTGAGGATGTGAGCTCGCAGCCCGAAAGCATCCGGAACCACGGCCTTCCCCTCCCTCAGAAGGAAGCCGTCAAAGTCTAGCAGACCTTCAACATTCTGCTTATCTTGGAACCATGGGTCTTGAGTATAACCCTGGACAAATTTGTCCTTCCAAGACAGAGCAACCCCGGCCGCAGCACTCCCCTCCCCCGCAGAGCGGATAGTGCCAACCAAGGCACAAAGAGAGAGCGTTGGCAGACAACGGTGCGCCGGGTGCGAACACCCACCAATCACCACGCCATTGATGATTGGACAAGGAGCCTCATAGTCGGACGGATGCCGACTCAGAGCGTCAGCCACCACATTGGACGTTCCGGGGGCATAGTCCATGCGAAAATTGAACCTTGAAAGGAACTCTGCCCACCTGGTTTGCCGTCTACTTAAAGTAGGCAAAGTGTCCAAATAAGTGATGGCCTTGTGGTCCGTGACTACACGAAACTCAGGGGCCCCCTCTAGGTAGCACCTCCAGACTGTCAATGCATGCACCACAGCTAGAAGTTCTTGCTCCCCAGTAGGATAGTTAACCTCAGCGGGAGTCAAGCGACGACTCTCGTAGGCAACTGGGCGACCCTCCTGGTACAACACGGCCCCCAACCCTGCCAAAGACGCATCGCAATGGACCTCAAACGGCTTTGAGAAGTCAGGATACGCTAAGCAAGGTGCATGTGTCAAGGCATGTTTAATCTCGGTAAACGCCCGAACACACCCAGCACTCCATACCCAGGTCACACCTTGGCGTAGGAGTCTGTACAGTGGCGATGCAAGTGCTGCAAAATTGCGAACAAACTTGCGAAAGTAAGTTGCCAGCCCCAGGAAAGACCGCAACTCGCCAACATTCTTCGGTGTGCTCCAATTAGCAACTGAAGCCACCTTACGTGGGTCCACTTTAATCCCATCGGCTGAGACTAAATGGCCCAAGTACTCCAGCTCATCCTTGGCGAAAGAGCACTTCTTTAGGTTAGCATACAACTTATGCTGCCGCAACAGTTCAAGGACTTTGCGGAGATGCTCCCTATGCTCTTCAATGGACTTGCTGTAGATGAGGATGTCATCAAGGTACACGAGCACAAACTTGTGCAGGTAAGGAGCAAAGATAGCATTCATGGCAGTTTGAAACGTGGCCGGGGCATTAGTCAGCCCAAATGGCAAAACCCGCCACTCGAACAACCCCGCGGGTGTTCTGAAAGCTGTCTTTGGCATATCCTCATCTGTGATCCGGATCTGGTGATAGCCAGACGTGAGGTCAAGACTAGAGAACACTGTAGAACCCTGCAGTTGATCAAGAGTATCATCGATACGAGGCATCGGATACCTGTTCTTGACCGTCTGTCGATTCAAAGCTCGGTAATCAATGACCATCCGGAGGCTTCCATCCTTCTTTTGCACAAAAAGAATGGGCGCACCATAGGGTGATGTAGACGGCTGGATATACCCTTTGTCCAACAATAGCTTTGTCTGGCGTAACGCCTCATCATACTCTAAGCGTGAAAGCCGGTACAACGGACGAGACGGTGGACGAGCATGTGGATCGCTCAAGGGTATAGTGTGTCTAACCCCTTGCCTCTCAGGCGGAAGGTGCGGGACATCTTCAGGGAAAACATCTTGGAATTCACTGAGTATGTCAACAACAGGAGAGTTAGGAGAAGGAATGGAGACATTCGGATCGGTAGACAGATCGGTTACAATTGCCAGAAAGGACTGACAGCCTTTTCTGCTTAACCTTCTAGCCTGCACCGCAGACAAAACCAATCTAGGCACATCCTCCACTTCTGAACCCTTCAAAGGCCTCTCCTCCTTAGGCGGGCAACGCAAAACGAACGGCTTGTTCTTTCTTGTATACCCCCTAACGGTGTCCTCTTCAAACATGAGATTTGCACGGAATGTCTTTAACCAGGGAGTCCCCAACAGCACATTCCAATCCATGGCAAAGTCTAGCACAAGACACGACACCTTAGCAAACTGTACCCCCTGGATGACAATGTCTAAGACAGCACATCCGATATGGTTTACAGTTCTCCCGTCAGCCAACTTAATGCTTAAAGAATCCTGTATGGTCTAGGCGTACCATAGAGATACCTCAGGCAAGTGTACACCCAGGCTGCGGTCTGGTGTCTGGAGGAGACTCGCCGGCTCAAAGTGTGATGTATAGAAGTGTGGCAGTGACCTTCTATACACCTCTGCCTGTGACTGCGGCTTGCTTTGGCAGGCCTCCCGGGAGCTCGGTCACCTAGGAGGGGGAGAATGTAGCGCGCGGCAGGCAGACTCCGCCAGGGTTAGCCCCGTCGGATGCCAAGCGGTACATTAGGCCAGGCGTAGCCTCTTTAGGCTTCGCGCTAGCACATACGGTGTGGCGCTCGGGCCACACTGGCACTTTCGTCGGTGCACGGCCATCCTTTGCAAGAATATTACAGCACACCCCATCAAATTTTCAGCCTGGATTCTATCCGAGGCAAGGAAACAATCAACCAGTGGCAGCACCACTGCAAGGTGTTTCACCTCCCTCACACATTGGGCCTAAGGGATTTAACAAGGGAAAACATTGGAAAGGGAAAGGGAAAGGCAAGGGCCCTAAACAAGATTAACCATGAATGAAATTTGTTTTTCATATTTAACTTTTCTTGTTCAGAAGTCCTTGGGAAGTTGGAATACACCTCTGATTGTTCCTGGCAAACACAAAGCTGAGACTTGTATCGAATCTTTTCTTGCTGAACGAAAAGAAAATTCACAAGTCAGTGCATGCTTTGTGATAGGCCAGAAGGTGTGGAAAAGTAGGAGTTTCTTTTTGCGGTTACGCTCTCGCGCAAACCTGAAAGTTCTTGCTAGGGGCGCAAAAGGGGAATGCTTTTCTTTTCAAGGGCAGCAATGTACATTTCCTTTTTCCTTTGTTTTAGCTTATGCAGCACCCAAAGCATCTTGTCAGTTGGGTTCAACGTCAAGTGCTGCACCTCTTAACCTCACATTTCCTGTCATGACCAGGGGACAACAATGTAAAGCTTTAATGGACACCGGGGCCACACACTCTTTTGTCCGGGAAAAGTTTTGCAAGGTTTGAGGTATAACAAGAGGACTTCACCCGTCACACTTGCTGATGGGACAGTAACACACACAAATGGGAAAGTGGATTTGAGTGTCCGGTTTGCTCCATCTATCATTACGAGACACTCCTTTCTTGTGTGTGACTCAGTAATGCAAGGAATTGACATTATTTTGGGACAGGATTGGCTAGCACCACGACATGCTAATGTTAATGTGAGAGCTGGCAAGGCTCATATTAGACACAATAACAAATGGGTCTTGTTAAACAAACATGGCAAAGGCTTGGGAAAGAAGTTGGGATGGGGAATCAAATTAGGAAACACCAGGAAAGGGAAACGGGATCATTGGAAAACCTGCTTGTTCAATGTCATGGCCAAGGATGAACATGTTGGTTGGGATGAACAGGAAGAGATGCCACCTTTGGTGGACATGGACGACCCCTCGACGGAGTCATCCGGGACTTCCTTACACAACTCTGCGCCGGGGGATACCTCGGGCACGGCCCCGGATATGGAGAGTTGCCTAGAAGTGGAGAAGCAAGTGGAAGAGGAAGAGGAAAGGGAAGAGGAAAAGGAAGAGGAAGAGGGAGAATCCGAGGTCACCACGGGTAAGCCTTCGGACCCTCTAGAGGAAATTTGTGCTAAAAAGCCTGAGCGGCTAGCACACTTGCTCCGGGAGTACAAGGACATTTTTCCAACTGGGCTACCAGGACTACCCCCACACCGACAAGTCTATCACACTATTAATGTGCAGGAAGGAATAACTCCTCCAAACCGTCCTGCTTACCGCTTGTCCGTGGAAGAAACTGAGGAATGTGAGCGAACTGTGGATGAACTACATTCTAAGGGACACATACGCCCCTCATGTTCACCATATGCTTCACCAGTCTTGTTTGTGAGGAAGAAGGAGGGCACATACCGAATGGTTATAGACTACAGGGCATTAAATAAAATCACCATTCATGATAGGTACCCTCTCCCTCGCATAGACGACTTGCTTGATAAACTTAAAGGTGCTAAGATTTTCTCAAGTCTGGACCTCCTCAGTGGTTATCATCAAGTAAGGCTAAAGGAGGAAGACATTCCTAAAACAGCGTTTCGTACACCCTTTGGGCTGTATGAGTTCTTAGTGCTTCCTTTTGGACTCACCAACGCCCCCGCTACCTTTCAACGCCTAATGAATGAAATCTTTCATGATTTCATAAGGGAAGGGTTTGTGGTAGTGTACCTTGACGATGTTCTAATTTTCAGTCGGGATGAAGAGGAGCATTATGCTCATCTTCGGAAGGTGTTCCAACGCCTTCGGGAAAACGAATTGTTTGCAAAACTTGCCAAATGTGAATTCTTATGCTCAGAACTCAAATACCTCGGGCATATCATTGGCAAGGATGGACTGAAAGTGGACCCTCAAAAGGTGGAGGTAGTCAAGGATTGGCCCACACCCCAAAACGTCACCGACGTGCGTAGATTTTTGGGGCTTGCAAATTATTTTCGAAAATTTATTCAGGGGTTCAGCTCACTTGCTGCACCTTTGACTAAACTGTCTAGTAGCAAAAGTTCTTGGACTTGGGGAAAGGAGCAAGATGAGGCCCTTGCGGCTCTCAAGGATGCATTAATACAGGCACCCATACTATCACTGCCAGACCTTCGTAAACCCTTCCAGGTAATTTGTGATGCGAGTGATTTTGGGGTTGGCGCTGTACTATTGCAGGAAGGTCGAGTCATTGCTTATTACAGTAAGAAGCTCAATAGTGCAGAAAGGAACTATTCTGCAACTGAGAGGGAGTTACTTGCTGTAGTGTATGCCTTGACTGAATGGAGATGTTATGTCCTAGGGAAACAAGTCACTGTCACCACAGACCATAAGTGTAACACTTTTCTTCAGCAACAGGTTGGTTTAAGCCCTCGGAGGGCAGGGTGGGCTGAGAAGTTGCAGGAGTTCAACATTCTTTGGGTTTGGGAGCCTGGAAAGACTAACGTTGCGGATGCGTTGTCCAGGAACCCAGTCCTCCAGGGACAGCTCCAGGGACAACAGCAGCGCAACGTCTCCACGGAGCCCAACCCGGGGAAGGGGATCAATGCAACCTCGATGGATGGGGACGGGAGGGCCCGCTCGGGCTCCATCACCCTCGGGTCTGACGGGTGTGACACCTTCTTGGAATTGTTGAAGGGTGCTTACGCACATGATTCGTGGTTGGGAACAAGGGCAAATAGGAGAAAAGTTCACTTTACGGACGGGGTTTGGGAATTTGGAAGGGAGGGAAGAAAATATGTGCCTGCATTTTATGAAGTCCGGGATAAGGAAGGTCCAGTTGCTAGGAATCTGCGGCAGGACATATTGAAAGCTTTGCATGAACCTCCTTCTGTTGGTCATCCAGGCTTTGCGAAGATGTATGATCTAGTGAAGCGGGACTGGTGGTGGCCGGGAATGGCGGAGGATGTGCGGGAGTATGTGAAGTATTGTGATTCATGCCAGCGGGTGAAGGCCTCAAACCAGTTACCCGCAGGACTCTTACACCCTTTACAAATCCCCACAAGGAAATGGCAAAGCATCTCAATGGATTTCATCACGGGACTGCCTAAAAGCAAACACGGGCATAACGCAATATGGGTAGTGGTTGACAGGTTGAGCAAATGTGCCCACTTTGCCCCTACCACTACCAATGCAGATGCTTATGAAGTTGCTGTTCTGATGAGGGATAAAGTATGGAAGTATCACGGTTTCCCTGAGGAAATTGTTTCGGACCGAGATCCTCGGTTTGTGAATAATTTCATGAACACACTTCTAAGTCTGACGGGGTGCAAGCCGGCTCGAACTACGGCATATCATCCTCAGTCAGATGGTCAAACGGAACGGGTGAATTGGATCTTGGAAGATTTTCTGAAACACTATGTCAAGGATAACCCAAAGGAGTGGGAGGGTTACCTTTCAGTGGCGGAATTTGCCTACAACAACTCTTGGCAAACTTCCCTAAACTCCACACCCTTCAGGTTAACATATGGGCAAGATCCAAATATACCGTTTGCGGTGGGACACATGGAGGGCACTAAGGTGGATAGGGCTGATCTCTTCATGAGAAAAATGCAAGACAAAATCACCCTTGCAAGGAAGTGTTTGCGTGCAGCTCAAGACCGTCAGACGGCCTATGCCAACCGGCATAGGAGGGAGGCCATCTACCAGGAAGGGGACTATGTCCTCCTTTCAACCCGTGCGGCCCCCACGCTAACTTCAAACAGATTCAGCAAGCTGCAGCCCAGGCACGTGGGACCCTTCAGGGTCATGGCGGTCACGCCCGACAACGTTAACTTCGTCACAGTGGATCTTCCGGACCGGTTGGACATCCACCCCCGCATAAATGTCTGCTATTTGAAGCCATACTGGACACGTGAGGAGGCGCAGTCGCGTGGATACTGCCCCCCAAAAGTCATCACCAAAGCGGATGGCACCACTCACCTGGAGTGGGTAGTGGATGCACTAGTCGATCACCGGCTGTTGCACGACAAGGATGGGTACTCCTACCATTTTGAGGATGGCACACCCTTTCTCGAGTACCTTGTAAAGTGGGCAGGCCATGGGGCCACAGAGGACTCATAGGAATCTCAGGAGGCATTCGAGACCCATCCCGGGCTGGTTAATACCTATCATAGACTCCAGGGGCTCGCCCCGCCCATTTGGGACCAGGTGGCGCTGCGCGACACCTTCCCTTGAACGGGCCCCTCCGGACGGTTGTCCCCCTCATTCCACTTGTGGAGTTCCCACCTGGTGTCTGGGAATACATGGGACGGGACCTATGGTAGGGACTGTATATCTTGTGTACTTTGGGACAAGGGACGGGGTAGGTTGCCTACCTCGGTATGTGTGGCATGAGGCCTCATACCGCTTCGATGCATTGAACTCGGGGTTCTGCATTCAGGGATGGGAATTGAAGTACACATGGCGCGCAACCGCAGTCTGCTTAAGTAGCACTTGGGACGTGGGCTTGAAGTACAGAAGTGACTTGGAACCCTTGGCTATGGGCTACTTGGAACCCTTGGATATGGACTACTTGGCATCTTGGGATGGATTTCTTTCTATGTACTATATGTGTACCTTATGTGTACAGTATGTGTACAGTATGGACAATGTATCATAAAGAAACTGTGTTGTATGGATAGCCACTTTAGGAAAGCATTGTGAACTGAGCTACACCTGTGTCATATTTATCTTGTTCGGATTGTTTATCGGTTGTGTCACAAGCATTGTATTGTTTTAATAAATAATAAATAGGGATGTGTCAATAAAGGCGGACTTGGATAGTTCGAAAGGAATAAGGCGAACGTTCGTCGTAGTTCGCCGTAATTTATCGTAATTTATCGTACCGTGTCGTATCGTACAGTATTGTATTTAGGACTGGAATAAAGCACACCTAATAAATAAATTAAAAAAAAAACAAAAAAAAATGGACGCTTTAGTCAATTGCTTGGGATGATAGGGGAATAACTTGGAGGCGGGGACCCTAATGTAACCCATTCGGCAAGGGTCTAACGGCGCTGGTGGATGGGCCGTTCGGTGACGACCATTCCCTTATAATTGTGGTCTACTGTATGTGTGTATGTGGCTGCATGAGGACATGCAGGAATTAAGGGGGGGATGATGTGATGGAATGTAGGGATTTCCCGGCATTTCTGGACATTTCCCTTACCCCCTAGCCTAGGCGCACATGTGGTGCACATGTCGTACGAGCAACGCGAGTACGCACGTGCCTAGCGTCTAGCCTTGGCTTCCTAGCCGTCGAATTCCATTGGATAGTTATGGACGTTACTCTCATAGTAGGATTCTAGGATATTTTCTAGATACTATTGTAGAGGTTTGGTGGACTAGTGCGCTACCATTGGAGGAACGTGAAGACACGATCACGAACCACGGGAAGGAACGGATAGAGACATAAGCCACGGGAAGACACGCACTCAGGTAATCTGGAAGCTTAGTAGACCACAAGTAGGGAGTGGAAGCTCCGTGAGGTGGGGGTTACTTGTAATTGGAAAGAGCGTCCAACTTGTCGGCCATCCGGCCTTGTCTCTCTCTCTCTCACAACTTGGAAATTCTCTCTAACTTGTGCATTCTACGACACCTCGTACTCACTCTGCGACCTTGGCTTCGGCGTAGCTCGATGGGCAGGTGGGCCCATAACCTGTGAAAGGTTATGGGCAGAGAGAACACCTGTAATGTCCACAACAGAGGTGTTAACTATTCGTGACGGAGGTTCAGCAAGCCTCGATTCTCAACACACCCTGGCGCGACGACAGGTTCGAATCAGTCGAATGGTGAGGAGTGCCAATCACTACTGCTACCAAACACTTTCGACTGTTCCAACAGCAAATGCAATTATAATACAAGCAGACTACAAGTGCTATTTGCTTCACTTCGAACAGGACGCTCGGACGTGGCTCGTAGAGGCCAACCAACGAAATTTACATGGGACATCATTACTGCTTGCCCTACTGGCACAGTCTCATATACGGATGAATTGCTTCTCACATCAGCTGGTTTCACAGCATCGTCTCAGATAAGTTCTGTGCCGGACCTGAGTCCGGCACGCTCGTTCCCTTGACGACAGATCAGCACAACTTTGCGAGAGTCAACAAAATATCTAACCACATAGGAATTATCTAATTTAATCGCAAGTACATTCAATACCTGTAATGTCCACAACAGAGGTGTTAAGTATTCGTGACGGAGGTTCAGCAAGCCTCGATTCTCAACACACCTATTGTCCCCAACACTGTGCTTCAGCCACACGCAAGTTGCATTACTGTAACCATAGCATTTGCCAAGAGCCTGGGGCTTCTACATAAGCATAGATGTTGGAGCATACCCTGGAGCGACGACAGGTTCGAATCAGTCGAATGGTGAGGAGCGCTAATCACTGCTTCTACCAGATACGTTCTACTGTTCCAACAGCAAATGCAATAATAATACAAGCGGAATACAAGTGCAATTTGCTTCACTTCGAACAGGACGCTCGGACGTGGCTCGTAGAGGCCAACCAACGAATGCCGAGGCTGTGTAGTGAGGTGCCGCGTCAGCGCGACGCGTCTCACGTGCCCTGCGCGTAGGATGTGCGCGTAAGCATAATGTTCGTAATGGTGTGCGCGCAGTTCATGTTTCTTCGTGCCCTTTGGGATACGAGTAGATCTCGTTGTCCTCGTGTGTAGGAAAATGACTGTAATGTCCTAGTGGGTCTCCTCTCGTCATCCATCTCGTTATGCTCGCGAGAGCATCTCGTGGAGGGGCGACGTAGCCGGATCCGTGCATAGTTGGAGTAGGAACTCGGGTGGCTATCATTATCTTTGGGTTTTCTACTACAAGTGAGGAATCTAGAAGCATCTTTATTGATTCATATATATTTTTCTTTGGAGACTCGGACGACCTGCGTGAGGAGGGCTGCGAGCTTGTAAAGGATTGGAACTTCGGTGTCACCCTTGCCTAAAACCCTTGATTAGCTTGTTATAAATCTTAGTTACACGTCTCACTTCGTTATATTGGTATCGGCGAGGCGGTTAGAGCCTCGAACCGAAGGGAGACGTTAGGAAGGTTGTAATTGCATTGTCCCATTGCAATATGATGGCGTCCACACGGAAAGGAAGCAAGTACACCGGTCTCTCTCTGAAAGAAAAAGAAATGTTGGAAGGATTAGAAAAGGAGGGTGTTGAAGTTGATGATCTCTTGGAAGACGAGTCCGAAATGGAATTGGCCCCATCGCCCAAACCGACCACACCCAAAAAGAAAACAAAACCCACTCCATTGAAGACACCCCTGAAGAAAACCAAAACCAAATCTCTTATTCTAAGGTTACTGAAGCGGATTGAGGCTTTGGAGGGAGAACGAGCCTCCAAGCGGACAAGATCCACCACTAACGTCGTGCGTGTGCCTACACCAGCTATGTTTACGGGCAAAAGAGGAAGCTTCCAATTCTTTGCTAGTAAGGTGGAATCGTACGTTAACATTTCAAGTGTGTCAAGGGACAAGTGGGTGGTAGTCGCACTTCAGTGCATGGAGGAGCGACCTACAAAGGTGTGGGGGACATACCTCAAAAGGAAGGAACGGAAAGGAGGTCAAACAGAGCCAACATGGGAAGACTTTGAAAAATTTTTATGGGAAACCGATACGACTCTACAGATTTGATTATGGCTGCCCGGCAAAAATTGGACCATGTGTATCAAGGGCAAGAATGTGTGGAAAGATACATAGAAAGGTTTATCACCTTGTTGAGTGATGTAGAAACCGAGTATGACATCTGCGAAAATGATAAAATATATATGTTTCTCAAAGGCCTGAATGCTCCTATTAGAGTTGCTTGCACAGTTAACCCTCAAACTGGTGTCAGGTTCACAAGCCTCGACTCATTATGCACTTATGTGGTGCAATAGGAAATATTCGATTATTTGATGTCAATTTGATCAAAAAACAGTTTCAGGATTCCTGCATAGCAAGCGACAGCTGAGTTAATGCAGGCAAAGGACGGTGCCAAACGGAAATACAGAGGTCCGACTTGAGGCACCGGAGACAGCAATCGAATGTCTGAGAATACGACTCTGTCTCTACCCCTTTATCAACCTAGAATCGTTGTTCCGTGCAAAACAGATTCCTATTGACAGTGTTGGCAAAGACATCTTTTATTGGACATATAATGTCTTAGCATAAGTTGCATGTTCGTATGAACCTTAGTTTATGGCCCTACAATAATGAACAGTTAACTTACTTTGCAAAAATTGGGTCGTTCCGTAAAATCCGGAGGTTCTTTGAGATACGGATATTTTAGGACGACAACGGATGTTTCGGACTCTTGTTGATTCGGTCGATTTCGAAGTACGAGTCGATCGGAAATTCCATTGCCACGGGAGGGCTAGTAAACCCCCAAAAGGATTGACTAATGGCGAACAAGCACGTGACTCCAGATCACGAATGGAAAATCAAGGATATTTCAGGTGAAACAACGGGGGAACAGGCTAGTTGATATAGAAAACCAAAGGATAGGATTCAAACAAGCAACTGAGGAAACCATTAGGTGGGTCCCTCCCTCTTGACTGATATACCCGGGGGACGGGTGGCTCTACGCACCTTCATTGGTGTTACTGGCCGTCGCCACTGGTTTTGGTAATATAAGACGATATTGCGAGTTTCGAAGCATGGAGTTTGGTGCCAGAGCACCTGGGAGGTTCTCAGGGCAGTTCGAAGCCTGGGCAGCGAACTTAGGGGCCCCAGACGAGCTTGGTGTGCAAGCCCCGCCGAGTAAGACGTTATGTAGCGTGCTGTTAAGCAGGGAGGGAACCCCACATAAGCTTTACGAGGTGGCAGCGGTTCATTTCGGCGACATTGATGCTCTGACGCAAAACCAATTTGTGAAGTTAGTCTGCAAGACGGCGGTTCGGTCCCCAGGGGACGCTCCGCACACTGTGGTGGTGGTGCATACTAGTCTGGTCAGCGCAGGTCGCGAATACTCTGAGGCTGTGCTTAAAAACCCAGATGCAGTAGCCCAGTTTGATCCTGAGAGGGTGCTACTGACGCCTCCAGCAATATTCGACAAGCTAGACCGGGTTTTTGTCACGAAGATAGAACCGCCGGCAGTGTGGGTGGGATACAGCGCACAGATTGCCAGACAAAGTCTTGGTTCGCCGCCAGCGAAGATAACAAAAAAGGTAAAAACCAAACAAAAAATCGAAGGCACAAGCAAGAGATCAAGAAGCCGCTCAAGCAGTGCGTCTTCGTCACAGTCCGAAGAGGACAAAAAGAAGCCTCGAACTGAAGCAGAGAAAGTGGCCCAATTCAACAAGGTAAGTTATTTGTAAGCACGGCAATTTCGGTTGGCTGAGGATTGTATTATTTTGGCCCAAGGGCATGATTGATTGTGCACCTGCAAGAAGTTAAACCTGTGTGGCATGCTAACGCTGTGAGACCTATCCAAGGGAGCAAGGGACCTGAAGTGTGCAAAAGTAAGGATAGAATTAGTTGTCGTGAGCGGTGAGTGTTGGGAGAGAGAGGTAAACCAGGTTAGCTAAGTAAGAGAGGCATATCCCTTGGAGAGGGGGGGAGGAAAAACGGTGCTGCGATGGCAGGGCAGCAGCAGGTGCCAAAAGGGGAGTGGATTATCTTGCAGAAAGGATGGGGCTGGAAGGCAAAGACCAGCCAGGGGACTTGAGCTGGGAAGGGTGGGCTGTAACCCTGGAGGTTAAAAGCATAAGACGGTGCTGCCAGGTAGGGGCAGCGGGAGATGCCCAAGGGGGCTGGATCCTCGTAGAGAGAGGATGGAACTGGATGATAAGGTGCCCAAGGGGGCTGGATCCTCGTGGAGAGGGGATGGAACTGGATGGTAAGGTGCCCAAGGGGGCTGGATCCTCGTGGAGAGAGGATGGAACTGGATGGTAAGGTGCCCAAGGGGGCTGGATCCTCGTGGAGAGAGGATGGAGCTGGATGGGATTGGACCAGCAAGGCAAACGGAAGCAGGGATGTTGATTAAGACAGAGCAGCCCTTGTGAACTAGGTAGGCTTAGCACACAACTGTACAGCAAATTTAAGGCCCAGTGACGTTGGTTATTAAACACACATAAATGTACTTGCAGTCACATAACCACATAAGGAATATATGTATTGATACATTGTTGTAAAATCCTGACGTTTAACCAGCAGGACAGTCAGTACAAGGA
This sequence comes from Botryococcus braunii, assembly GCA_002005505.1. Classification (NCBI taxonomy): domain Eukaryota; kingdom Viridiplantae; phylum Chlorophyta; class Trebouxiophyceae; genus Botryococcus; species Botryococcus braunii. The sequence continues at coordinate 509,151 of KV908422.1, forward strand.
CTTGACATAAGGTACAAAAAAAAAATAATAATAATATAAAATAAGGTACAGTGAAGGTAAGTGATACTGCTATGCTGGATTACAAACAGGCTTGCTGTACAGAATAACACAGAGAGGTGGTGGAAGATCACAGTCACATGCTCCTCAATAAAGCTAGTTTAGGAGGGGTGCCAGGGGTTGGGCAGGTTAGATGGTAACAAGGCAAGGAATAGCAGAAGGGACCAGCTAGGCGCTGGTATCTGCTATGGCAGTGCAATGGAGGCTGAGGTAAGCCAGGGGCGCAGGGCAGCGCCAGGGAAAAAATCAAGGCCTTGGAGGAGAGAGTGGCACCAGCTACTAAGAACGAGAATAGAGAGAAATGGCGGGAGCTGGCCAGGAGGGCAGCAGAACTGCGACAGGACTGCAGCAAGGCTTACAGGAAGACGGAAAGGGGCGCGACAGACCTGTACAAGAAGGCGCTGGCACTGGCTGCAGATGAGCTCAAGCAGGGCAAGAACCTGGTCAATGGAGAATATGCAGACTTGTCGATAGAGGCCTGGTTTTCAGACATGAAGAAGCTTGAAGCTAAGGAAAAGGTGAGTGATTAGCCAGCCACGGGATAATGCACAAGTTTCAGAAGTCTGCTAGGTTAAGAGCAGAGAGAGAGAGAGAGAGAGAGAGAGAGAGAGAGAGAGAGAGAGAGAGAGAGAGAGAGAGAGAGAGAGAGAGAGAGAGAGAGAGAGAGAGAGAGAGAGAGAGAGAGAGAGAGAGAGAAAGAGAGAGAGAGAGAAGGGGGGGGGGGTTGCAGAACTATGCAGGCCAGAACAACATTTCCACAAAGTCATGCATGCTTATATCTGTGTGATTATTTTTATATGAAGCCAGTGGTGAGGCTGGAGGGATGACTCTCCACGTTGGGCGTCGCACCTAGACAAAAGGTTGCATCTGCAAGCGGTATAGAAGGTGGTCGCTCAGGTAGTAGAGAGCTGCAAGGGAGCAACCTCATACTGTTACTCTATGGTAGTAAGCGTCCACAGACACTTAGGAATTATGGGAGTGCAGATACAACAGCAATGCCAGAGTTGCAGGTTAATAGGCTGGCTGGGCTAAGAGGGCAAGCAGTAGGAAGGTCAGGGGCACATGAAGGGGTATAACTGGGAAAGTCACACCGGTTGGTGCAGTGTAAAAAATGTCATTTAGCATGCAGGGGTGAGAACAACCTTGGCTGCAAGGGCTGGGATGAGGAGGTTGGCAGGCTGGTGCAAGGCAGGTGACTGGAGCCCCTAGGGGCTAAGGGAAGGGCGCGCTAAACATGACTTGCTTGCGACCAGAAGGACACTTGGGCTTATTGTATTTGAAAAACATATTTAGTTGTAGGTGAAGTGGGCATGGAGGTAAGCGAGTGGGGTCCGGACGGTGGACGATCGTGAGAGAGAGTCGGTGGGGAGACCTCCCGGAATCCCACGGATAAGGAAGGTTGGCAATGGGTGCAAGGATGCAAGGCTAAGGAAAGAAATATGGTACAAGAATGGCGCGGGACGCAGGCTGGAGAGATAATCGGCTTGCTGGACTACTTGTTCGCCGAACACTGGGAGCTGCACTGCGCCCAGTTAAGAAAGCTGGCCTCAGAAGCTGGGAGGGAACAATTTGCATCTCAACTGCTGGCGGTAAACGTTCAACGTACCGCATCCGTGCCAAGCTACGTACCCAACTACAGGCCACCGGCAGGGAGAGGCCGTGGATTCCCGGCGAGTGGGAGAGCACGGAAGGAATTGTTTAAAGGAGGGTACGACCTTACCCATTATCCCAATGCCAAGCCAGAGCCCACACACTGCTGCAGGGGCTGGTGGCTGGATGGAGAATGTAATGCCACTGCAGGGATAGAGGGTTGCAAATTTCAGCATGCCCCTGCCCACAGAGGTCAGGGTATGGCATCTACGAGTGCCCAACCAAGGTTATGACAGGTGAGGGAATGTCAATGGGAGATTTGGAGGTTGGAGAACCTGGCTAGAGGGAGGCAGGTTGGGCAGAAGCAGCAGGGCAGCATGCTGGGACTGGCAGTGAGCAGGGGCAAGCGCCACAAGTTGCCAGATGCGCAACAGGGCTTACAAGGGGCCTGCCAAAGATAGATGTTGAATGGGAAGAGGTGCAGCATGCGTTAAGGGCGTGGCAGGAGGAAGGCGTGTCTGCAGGTGAAGGGCCTGAGCTAGGATCTCCACGCCTACTAGCGCAGGAGTGGGACAGGGCTTTAAAAGACGAAGAGTTTGTGGCAGGGGTACCCAATAGTCGGCTAAAAGCCTGGGAGAGGTATTTCGTGTGGGCACAAGGGCAGGCGCCTTTGACTGCTGAACAGCAAAAAGTGCTGAACTGGCTAAGGCATGGGATCAAGTTGGAATGGGTAGGGGCAGATTCCAAGACACAGTCGGAACATCCCAGGTATCAAGATAGGAAACAGCAAGTGCTAGAATTACTAAAGACCACACTGCCAGGGCAAGGGCAAAGGGTCCGAGAGCTGCTGCAGGGAGACAAGCCTGGGAAGGTACAGTTTGCTAATAGAAAATCGGTCGAGCTGCATGCAGAGTTTGTCAAGGCGTCTTTAGAAGACTTACTGCACACAGGGGCATTAATGGAAGTCACAGGCGACAAGGTACAGGTGTGCAGTGGGCTGGGGGTGGTGGCAAATAGAAAGGGCAAGTTGCGTCTGATTCTGGACGCTAGGTATATTAACCTGTTTGATAAATATGTCAGTTTCACGTATGAAAAACTGACTGACGTGCCACAGTATGCCAGGCCAGGCGACTGGCTGTGTCTCACAGATTTCAAAGCAGGTTACCATCATTTTAGGGTGCACAAGGAGGATCAGAAGGTTATGGGCAGAGAGAACACCTGTAATGTCCACAACAGAGGTGTTAACTATTCGTGACGGAGGTTCAGCAAGCCTCGATTCTCAACACACCCTGGCGCGACGACAGGTTCGAATCAGTCGAATGGTGAGGAGTGCCAATCACTACTGCTACCAAACACTTTCGACTGTTCCAACAGCAAATGCAATTATAATACAAGCAGACTACAAGTGCTATTTGCTTCACTTCGAACAGGACGCTCGGACGTGGCTCGTAGAGGCCAACCAACGAAATTTACATGGGACATCATTACTGCTTGCCCTACTGGCACAGTCTCATATACGGATGAATTGCTTCTCACATCAGCTGGTTTCACAGCATCGTCTCAGATAAGTTCTGTGCCGGACCTGAGTCCGGCACGCTCGTTCCCTTGACGACAGATCAGCACAACTTTGCGAGAGTCAACAAAATATCTAACCACATAGGAATTATCTAATTTAATCGCAAGTACATTCAATACCTGTAATGTCCACAACAGAGGTGTTAAGTATTCGTGACGGAGGTTCAGCAAGCCTCGATTCTCAACACACCTATTGTCCCCAACACTGTGCTTCAGCCACACGCAAGTTGCATTACTGTAACCATAGCATTTGCCAAGAGCCTGGGGCTTCTACATAAGCATAGATGTTGGAGCATACCCTGGAGCGACGACAGGTTCGAATCAGTCGAATGGTGAGGAGCGCTAATCACTGCTTCTACCAGATACGTTCTACTGTTCCAACAGCAAATGCAATAATAATACAAGCGGAATACAAGTGCAATTTGCTTCACTTCGAACAGGACGCTCGGACGTGGCTCGTAGAGGCCAACCAACGAATGCCGAGGCTGTGTAGTGAGGTGCCGCGTCAGCGCGACGCGTCTCACGTGCCCTGCGCGTAGGATGTGCGCGTAAGCATAATGTTCGTAATGGTGTGCGCGCAGTTCATGTTTCTTCGTGCCCTTTGGGATACGAGTAGATCTCGTTGTCCTCGTGTGTAGGAAAATGACTGTAATGTCCTAGTGGGTCTCCTCTCGTCATCCATCTCGTTATGCTCGCGAGAGCATCTCGTGGAGGGGCGACGTAGCCGGAT
>KV908423.1:0-25000 GCA_002005505.1 Botryococcus braunii
AATAACTCAGCGGAATTTATAAGGAAGTAAGGCAGGAGGGAGCAAGGAACGAGGCGCGACACGAGGTCCGTCACTTGGGGCAAGCAAGCGTTTACAAGAACCACCCCACCACACAGCTTACCCTTGTGGTTTCTCCAGTTCTGTCCTCTCGTGTTAATCTACTCGGCACGCGGGTTCCTAGCCAAGGGACGCCTATATTCGGACTCGGCCCATGTACGACTTCTGTCCCTCTATCCTTCGTGAGAGCCCTAGATCGTCCACTCGCTGGCGTGCTAACGGTGACAATTATTGTCATCAAACACACGCAATGACGGAGTGCCAACTATGCATGGCGTAAGCAACCATCACCGACGGAAGGTGCTACTCTCGTTCGAGCGGCTAACCACGTGGCTCCCACGGGCGTGCAGTATGGCGCCAAAGGGCGTCTCCCGCAAATGTCCCGAAATGCTCGGAAATCCTCGCATTCCGTTACATTATCCCCCCCTTAGTCCTTTGCATGTCCTCATGCAAACCCACTCGAGGATTTTCACTGAGAAGAACAACCAGAGAAACCGGTAAACTGGACGGCCCAAACCTCCAACTGCCGTCTGACCCCTGCCGAATTGGTGGTTCATGGGGTCCCCACTTCCAATGTAGAATATCTCCAAGTAAACACTTCCTTGCCATTTATTTATTTTTTATGGCTTTTCTAGTACACTAGGTAGACTTGCGTCTAATCTTATTCGAAGAACAAACATGAAGAAATAAACGTTCAAACATGAAAAACAAGTGTCCCATTTCCCAAGTCCAAGAGAACATAAAAATCTAATCCAAAAACATACAACACAAAAGAATAATTAAAGTGCTTAAGTCCAAAAAGTAGGGAACTTCCATGGAGAAGTTCCATGCTCCCAATGAGTCCCGTTCCCGTAATGGATGATCCCAAGTCAACATACTGTACAAATCCGCATAAGGTACACATTCCAGTTCATGCCGAACGACTCGGGTTGCGTTGGCTCTGAACCATGATCCAAAAGGAACAAACAAACAAACAAGAAACAAAGTCCAACGCAAAGTCCAACCTTCAAGGTCCAAGATTTCAAGAGAGTCCAAGTCCCCCTATTGACATAGACAGTCCAAGACCTGCCAGTCACATAGAAGAATCCCCAATCCCTCTCCAATTTCCAAGTCCCTTCTAGTCACATAGTCCACCCATCACCAGAAAAGTGCCCAGGATCCACAACTGATTGCTTGTGCTAGCAGGTGTACTCCCCCCCCACCTATCCAAAGCGTGCAGACTCCGGGCTGCAACATGCCATGGTGTGTGACATCTGTCCACCCACACCGGAGTGGGCGACCCACTCCCAATCCCATCCCGAGGGGGTGCACACATTTGCAATCCTACCACCGGCTTGTCTGTGCAGATCCTTGCGTACCCGACAAGGACTCCCTCCTAAAGAGAGCAAAGACAAGGTAACCAACCGGAGGAGCGGGCAGCAGGGGAAAGGCCTCAAACGGCCGTCTCGCCCCACTTGGGCGGGCCCAACTCCTGGTGACGGTGGTAGGCGTTGATGGTGTCCTTTGCGTGGTCGAACATGTCCAAGGGCTCCCAGTCGTCTCCGACGTCGTAACCTGACCACAGTACCCAGTATTGGTAGGCTGGGGTACCGTCCGGGAAGTGGAGGGCCCGGTTCCCCTTCATCCAGGGACGGTGACCGAGGATGCCGTCCACGACGTACTCGGCATTCTCCGTGCCGTCATCGCCCTTGACCATGCGTGGTCCCGGCTGGTATTTGTAAATGCTGAGGCGGTCTGGGTTACGTGGCCCCTTGTAGAGGTCCACATATTCCACGTTTATGCGTGGGTGAAACTTCAAGGCGGCGGGGACGTCCAGCTCAACAGAGTTGGGATGGACGGCAGTGACCCGGAAGGGTCCAATCCGGCGCCTGGCAAGCTTTATGTACTTCTGCGACGTCAGGGCGGCTGGGAACTTCGTCCGAAGGAGAACAAGGTCCCCCTTCTTATAGATCACAGCCCGGCGGTGGCGGTTCGCCTGGGCCGCCTGCCGCTCCTGAGCTGCAGCCAAAAACTTCCGTGCAAGAGTAAGGGAGTCTTGCATCTTCCGGAGGAAAAGATCTGCCCGATCTGCTTTCCCCCCCTCCATGTGTCCCATAGCAAATGGAATGTTTGGATCCTGTCCATATGTCAAGCGGAACGGGGTGGTGTTGATCGAGGCTTGCCATGTATTGTTATAGGCGAACTCTGCAACAGCCAGATGGTTTTCCCATTCTTTAGGCTTATCCCAAACATAATGTTTGAGGTAGTCCTCAAGAATCCTGTTAACCCGTTCCGTTTGTCCGTCAGATTGTGGGTGATAGGCTGTAGACCGTGCAGGTTTGCAGCCTGTTAAATTTAGGAGTATATCCATAAATTTACTCACAAACTTAGGATCCCTATCCGACACAAGTTCCTCTGGAAATCCGTGGTATCTCCAGACTTTATCCCTTAGCAAAACTGCTACATCATATGAGTCAGCTTTTGTGGTGGTGGGCACAAAGTGAGCACACTTACTTAACCGGTCCACCACAACCCATATGGCATCATTCCCGTTTGCACTCCGTGGCAACCCCGTTATGAAATCCATGGAAATGCTTTGCCATTTCCTAGTCGGGATTTGCAAGGGGTGAAGGAGGCCTGCGGGCAACTTGTTTGAAGCTTTGACCCTTTGACAAGAATCACAGTAGGCAACATATTCCCGCACGTCCTCTGTCATTCCCGGCCACCACCATTCCCGTTTCACCAGTTCATACATCTTGGCAAAACCAGGGTGTCCCACATATAAAGGTTCATGCAATGCCTTGAGTATATCTTGTCTTAGGTTTCTCCCCACGACTCCTTCCCCATCCTTCACCTCATAATGCCCTGGGACATACTTCCGTCCCTCCTTCCCATATTCCCATATCCCATTCCTGAAATGCACCTTCCTTCTGTTCGACCTCTTTCCCAACCACTCATCATCCATGTATGCCCTTTTTACTAACTCCAGGAAGGGTTCACACGTGTCAAGCTGCTGGGTGACTCCGCTCGGGCGGGCCCTCCCGCCGGAGTCCATTGCGACCCGGGGCTTGACACTCCTGAGCTCGGGCTCCGCTGGCTCGACGTTGCGTCGGAGCTGCCTGGCCGCGAGGATTGGGATCCTGGACAAGGCATCTGCGACGTTAGTCTTGCCTGGCTCCCAAACCCAGAGTATGTCAAACTCCTGCAATCGCTCAGCCCACCTAGCTCTTCTCGGGCTAAGTCCTGCCTGTTGTTGCAAAAAGGTATTACACTTATGGTCAGTGGTTACGGTGACTGGTTTTCCTAACACATAACATCGCCATTCCTGTAGAGCATACACTACAGCCAGCAATTCCCTTTCCGTAGCAGAATAGTTACGCTCTGCACTATTCAACTTTTTGCTATGGTATGCTACTACTTTCCCATCCTGCATGAGAACTGCTCCCACCCCAAAATCACTTGCATCACATGTCACTTGGAATGGTTTCCGAAGATCAGGTAGTGATAAGATAGGGGCCTCTACCAAAGCAGTCTTCAATGCTGAAAAAGATTCCTCCTGTTCCAATTCCCATTCCCATGCCCTCTTGCTGCTTGACAACTTCGTCAAGGGAGCAGCGATGGCACTGAAGTCCCTGATAAACTTCCTGAAGTAGTTTGCAAGGCCCAGAAACCTACGGACATCCGTGGTGTTTTTGGGTACGGGCCATTCCTTGACTACTTCCACCTTTTGTGGGTCCACCTTTAATCCATCCCTTCCAATGATATGCCCCAAGTATCGAAGTTCAGAACGCATGAACTCACACTTGGGTAGCTTGGCAAAGAGTTGCTTCTCTCGCAAGCGAGCGAAGACTTTTTCCAAATGAACATAATGCATGTTTTCATCCTTGCTGAAAATGAGCACATCATCCAAATAGACAACGACAAATCCCTCCCGAATGAAATCATGGAAGATTTCATTCATCAGCCGCTGAAAAGTGGCCGGAGCATTCGTTAAACCAAAGGGGAGCACCAGAAACTCGTACAACCCGAATGGTGTTCTAAATGCTGTCTTTGGGATATCTTCTTCTTTAAGCCGGACCTGATGGTATCCGCTCAATAAGTCCAGGCTGGAGAAGACCTTTGCTCCTTTGAGCCTATCAAGCAAATCATCAATCCGGGGCAAGGGGTACCTATCCGGAATGGTAATCTGGTTGACAGCTCTATAATCAATTACCATCCTATAAGTTCCTTCCTTCTTTTTAACAAAAAGAACAGGAGATGCATAAGGTGAGTGACTGGGCCGGATGTGCCCTAATGCGAGAAGCTCATCCACTGTTTTAGTACACTCTTCCATTTCTAGAGAAGATAAACGATAAGCAGGCTTATTAGGAGGTACAGAGCCAGGTTGTATCCTGATGGTGTGATACACCTGTCTATGCGGTGGCAATCCTGGCAAACCTTGAGGAAACAAATCACTGTACTCCCTAAGGAGCACCCCCAATTGTTCCGGTTTGCCCTTCAACACCTCCTCCAGTCCCAAGGATCCCGTGAACTTACCCGACGACGACGTTTGTTCCTCCTCCTCCTCCTCTATTATTCCCTCTTCCTCCCCCTCCACTGGGGGTCCGAGAATAATTCCGGGACCGGCCCGCCCTGGGTACCCGGTCCCGTGGAGTTGGTTGATGAGGTGCCTGATTCGTCGTCGGAGGGATCGAGCCCGTTTTCCTCCAGGGATGACTCCTGCTCATCCCATGCATACTCTTCAGGTCTCATGACAACATTCAACAGACAAAGTCTCCATTGATCTACTTTGTTCTTCCCCTTCCTCACTATGTTCATACCCCATTGCAACGTGCAGGGTAAGACTTTCCTGTGAGGGTCCAACGTTACCCACTTCCCTTGATGTTTTATTTGTGCCTTTCCAACCCCAACACTGATTGTGGCCTCCCTTAGAGACATCCAGTCTTGTCCCAGAATGAGGTCCACCCCCTCCATAATAGAATCACATACAAAGAAAGTATGGCGGGTGACTACCGAAGGGGTGAACCTAACACTAAGGTCAACCTTCCCCTTGGTTTCAGACAAGGACCCATCTGCAAGGACTACTGTTGTTGCTTCCTTGTGATACCTAAGCCCTTGTAGTACTTTGCCTCGGACAAAAGAATGGGTAGCCCCAGTGTCCATGAGTGCACGAAACTCCATGCCTCGAACAGTAACGGCAAAAGTCAGGTTGAGTGGTGAGAGATTTCCCACATGCCCTACATGACAAGATGGTTGTGGCATGACACATGCAAGCACAAATGAAAAAGGAAATATTCCTGCCTTGCCCGAGAACATGAATTGTTCTCCCCTACATCCCCGAGCAAGAACTTTTAGTTTGGCCTTTGTCCTGTACTCTAAGAAAAACCTCCTGCTTTTCCAGACTTTTTGGCTAACAACAAAGCAGGCACCAAGGCTGGGATCATGTTTTCTCTTTGCAAAGAAATCATGCAAGCAAGCCTCTGCACAATTTTTCTTAGGTACTACCAACTCAAAGGGTTCAGAGAGTGAAGACAAATAGGCCAAACAATGGGGATCCATGACCCTTGCGAGTCAAGTTTTGGGTTTCCCCTTCCCTTTCCCCTTCCACTTCCCTCTTCCCTTTCCTTTCCCTTGCCAATTACCTTGCCCTCCTTGAGGTGGTGGAAGCCCTCCTTGCACTGGTGCCACCACTGGTGGGGCCTGTGGTGCAGAGGGAAAGTAACCCGGTTGAAAGACTGGTGGTTGGAACCCTCCCGCTTTAGTTTTAGCAGCCAACCACTCCCTTTTCAACTGACATTGCCATGCTTCATGGCCCAACTGTTTGCAAAAGTAACACTCCCTATTAGCGGGGATGACCTTCCGAGAGTCCAACTTTCCCTTCCCTAGTGCACCAGGGGGTCCTCCAACAGCTCCCCAGAAGGGTGGTGACCCTTGAACTTCCTCTGGGATATGAGCTGCACCAAGATTGGTGTGGAAGTTTGATAGTGTCCTCCTCTTGGGGGGACCTCCCTGTGCATCCCCATGGGCACTCTTGAAACCACCTTCGTACTTGACCACAAAGGAGCACAAGTCATCCAGGTCTGTGAAGGGTTTCCCTGTCCCGGGGTTGATGGTACTGGCCAATCTTAACTGCACATTAAGACCCTTCATGAATAAGTGCAACTTATCCTGCTCTACCATTTCATATTCCACCTCAATATCCGAAAGCAAAGCAACAAATCTTTCAATGTACCTCTCCACACTTTCATTTCCCTGGTAGACTTTGTCAAGCTTTTGTCTTGCTATTGCTACTGTGTCAGTGGCATCATATCTTTTGGACATAAAAGCTTTAAAGTCTTCCCACTCTATGGCATCTTCCTCTCCTCCCTCTTTTTCCCACTTACGCACAAAAGCATCCCACACTTTAAGAGGTCTTTCTTCCAAGTGTTGAACTGCCAAAGCAACCCACTTAGCATCAGGCACGTTTGTGAGTTTAGCATATGATGCCAATTTCCGTGCAAAAAACATAAAACTTCCACGTTTTCCGTTAAAGAGAGAAGGAGGGGCAGCACGCACTTGCACCGGTTTTTGGATCGGTGCTTGAGCCTCGCCCTGCCGAGCCTCCAACTTTTCTTGAACCAAAGCGTCAACGTATTGTTCAATATCTTCCTTTGACAAGGGGCGTTTCTTCCTTTTGCCTTCCGATCCCTCGGTTGTAGGGGCGATCGGGTTCATGGAATCGACGTCCTCCTCTAACAAATCCGTAACCTCGAAGCCTTCCCGCAAAGAACCTTCCAAAAGGCTTCGGTCGTCCTCAGAAAGGTTTTTAAACCTATCTGATGTCACCGAGCTCATCTACGAGGGGCATCCCAAAGTTAGATCCTTGCATCGGCATCTGCCAACTTCCAACAACTTGATCGAAAACCCCAAAGGATTGATAACGGCTTTCGCCGATACCAAATGTAATAACTCAGCGGAATTTATAAGGAAGTAAGGCAGGAGGGGAGCAAGGAACGAGGCGCGACACGAGGTCCGTCACTTGGGGCAAGCAAGCGTTTACAAGAACCACCCCACCACACAGCTTACCCTTGTGGTTTCTCCAGTTCTGTCCTCTCGTGTTAATCTACTCGGCACGCGGGTTCCTAGCCAAGGGACGCCTATGATTCGGACTCGGCCCATGTACGACTTCTGTCCCTCTATCCTTCGTGAGAGCCCAAGATCGTCCACTCGCTGGCGTGCTAACGGTGACAATTATTGTCATCAAACACACGCAATGACGGAGTGCCAACTATGCATGGCGTAAGCAACCATCACCGACGGAAGGTGCTACTCTCGTTCGAGCGGCTAACCACGTGGCTCCCACGGGCGTGCAGTATGGCGCCAAAGGGCGTCTCCCGCAAATGTCCCGAAATGCTCGGAAATCCTCGCATTCCGTTACAGTCCCGGCTGCCTCGAGCTTTGTCCAACGCATTCAGCGTTTAGTGGCAGAAGCTCGGCGCACACATCGCATTGCGACGGAACGCCAGGCACGTTACGCTAACACGAAGCGTAAGGATGTCACGTTCGCTCCAGGAGATTGGGTCCTGTTGTCGGCTAAGAACCTAAGGTTCAAAGAGGGCACACCGAAGCTGTTGCCTCGGTGGGTCGGGCCGTTCCAAATTGCCAAGTCTGTTGGAGGCAACTCCTATGAGTTGATCCTCCCGGCACGCTGGAGGATACATGACGTGTTCCATGTGTCACGGCTGGAACGATACCGCCGGGATGGCAGTGTCCAACCACCACCACCTGCTGAGGTGCTGGAGGGGGAGGACGAGTACGAGGTGGAGAAAATTCTTCACCACCGGAAGGCTCGCCGCTCGTATGAGTTCCTGGTTCGGTGGGTGGGATACTCCCCTGAACATGACACGTGGGAATCAGAGGCGAACTTGCGGAATGCCCCTGGGGCGTTGAAGGAGTATTGGGCACGGGTCAAGACGGGCTAGGACCCAGGAGACACACAAATGGCCTTGAGTCGGGCTGTTGTCACTTCGGGGGTCGTGGCATTCGATCCACATGTCCAGTCGACGGGACATCCCTCGTTAGCGGCGAAGTGGTTGCGTTGTTCAACATGTCGTCCTACTCAATAGCTCCTCCCTGTCCCTGGCTATGCCATGTGGAAGGGCCCTATTCCGTTCACTGCGGACTTAGTAGCACCTCAGATAGTCTCAAGGGCATGGTGCACCCCGGGTCCTGGACTCGGTGTCTGAGAGTCTCTGCTGATGGTGGGTTGTGACTCTAGAGTAACCATGTACTCTAAGCGCTATGGTGATGGTCAGTGAAGCCCCCAATAGCTTGATTAGCCAGATGGATTTCTGGTGACGGAGGTTGTACTTCCGGGAGTGCTCCGCGGGCAGTCCAAATGAGCATGGGTGTGGATTGTCGTTACCACTAGTCTGCCGGGACTAGGGTGGCGGGTGGCTGGGCAAGAGGTATGGGACTCTTGTCTGTAGGGCTTCCTGCGAAGGTGGCTGGTCAGGACGTGATACACTCTTGACTGTAGTGCTTCCTGTGTGGGAGATGCATCCCCCTCAATCCGAGACGGCTTGAGCCTAGGTGGGGGAGGGTGTAACGTTCCGAGTGCGAAGGGTCCGTGTAGTATCTTGCTTGTCTCAAGTTCGTGTGAGAATGACCTCACACAGGTGCGACCCGTCTGATTGCACCCCGCCAGCCAAGCTGGCCAGATTACGTAATGAGGTCATCGTACCCCGCTCTCCGATCACGCGCTATCGGCTCGATGCCGATCGGCTCCCTAACGGACCCTTCGCACTCGGAACGTTACACCCTCCCCCACGTAGGCTCAAGCCGTCTCGGATTGAGGGGGATGCATCTCCCACACAGGAAGCACTACAGTCAAGAGTGTATCACGTCCTGACCAGCCACCTTCGCAGGAAGCCCTACAGACAAGAGTCCCATACCTCTTGCCCAGCCACCCGCCACCCTAGTCCCGGCAGACTAGTGGTAACGACAATCCACACCCATGCTCATTTGGACTGCCCGCGGAGCACTCCCGGAAGTACAACCTCCGTCACCAGAAATCCATCTGGCTAATCAAGCTATTGGGGGTTTCACTGACCATCACCATAGCGCTTAGAGTACATGGTTACTCTAGAGTCACAACCCACCATCAGCAGAGACTCTCAGACACCGAGTCCAGGACCCGGGGTGCACCATGCCCTTGAGACTATCTGAGGTGCTACTAAGTCCGCAGTGAACGGAATAGGGCCCTTCCACATGGCATAGCCAGGGACAGGGAGGAGCTATTGAGTAGGACGACATGTTGAACAACGCAACCACTTCGCCGCTAACGAGGGATGTCCCGTCGACTGGACATGTGGATCGAATGCCACGACCCCCGAAGTGACAACAGCCCGACTCAAGGCCATTTGTGTGTCTCCTGGGTCCTAGCCCGTCTTGACCCGTGCCCAATACTCCTTCAACGCCCCAGGGGCATTCCGCAAGTTCGCCTCTGATTCCCACGTGTCATGTTCAGGGGAGTATCCCACCCACCGAACCAGGAACTCATACGAGCGGTGTAGTATCTTGCTTGTCTCAAGTTCGTGTGAGAATGACCTCACACAGGTGCGACCCGTCTGATTGCACCCCGCCAGCCAAGCTGGCCAGATTACGTAATGAGGTCATCGTACCCCGCTCTCCGATCACGCGCTATCGGCTCGATGCCGATCGGCTCCCTAACGGACCCTTCGCACTCGGAACGTTACACCCTCCCCCACCTAGGCTCAAGCCGTCTCGGATTGAGGGGGATGCATCTCCCACACAGGAAGCACTACAGTCAAGAGTGTATCACGTCCTGACCAGCCACCTTCGCAGGAAGCCCTACAGACAAGAGTCCCATACCTCTTGCCCAGCCACCCGCCACCCTAGTCCCGGCAGACTAGTGGTAACGACAATCCACACCCATGCTCATTTGGACTGCCCGCGGAGCACTCCCGGAAGTACAACCTCCGTCACCAGAAATCCATCTGGCTAATCAAGCTATTGGGGGCTTCACTGACCATCACCATAGCGCTTAGAGTACATGGTTACTCTAGAGTCACAACCCACCATCAGCAGAGACTCTCAGACACCGAGTCCAGGACCCGGGGTGCACCATGCCCTTGAGACTATCTGAGGTGCTACTAAGTCCGCAGTGAACGGAATAGGGCCCTTCCACATGGCATAGCCAGGGACAGGGAGGAGCTATTGAGTAGGACGACATGTTGAACAACGCAACCACTTCGCCGCTAACGAGGGATGTCCCGTCGACTGGACATGTGGATCGAATGCCACGACCCCCGAAGTGACAACAGCCCGACTCAAGGCCATTTGTGTGTCTCCTGGGTCCTAGCCCGTCTTGACCCGTGCCCAATACTCCTTCAACGCCCCAGGGGCATTCCGCAAGTTCGCCTCTGATTCCCACGTGTCATGTTCAGGGGAGTATCCCACCCACCGAACCAGGAACTCATACGAGCGGCGAGCCTTCCGGTGGTGAAGAATTTTCTCCACCTCGTACTCGTCCTCCCCCTCCAGCACCTCAGCAGGTGGTGGTGGTTGGACACTGCCATCCCGGCGGTATCGTTCCAGCCGTGACACATGGAACACGTCATGTATCCTCCAGCGTGCCGGGAGGATCAACTCATAGGAGTTGCCTCCAACAGACTTGGCAATTTGGAACGGCCCGACCCACCGAGGCAACAGCTTCGGTGTGCCCTCTTTGAACCTTAGGTTCTTAGCCGACAACAGGACCCAATCTCCTGGAGCGAACGTGACATCCTTACGCTTCGTGTTAGCGTAACGTGCCTGGCGTTCCGTCGCAATGCGATGTGTGCGCCGAGCTTCTGCCACTAAACGCTGAATGCGTTGGACAAAGCTCGAGGCAGCCGGGACCCTGAACTCTGGCAGCACCGATACTGGTAGGTACGGGTGATGACCATAGTTCAACATGAACGGCGTGAAGCCTGTGCTGGAGTGCTCTGCATTGTTGATAGCAAACTCAGCACACGACAGCTTCTCGTCCCAGTCAGTCTGTGACTTAGACACATACATGCGGAGCATGTCCTCAAGAACACGGTTCACACGCTCTGTCTGCCCATCCGTCTGAGGATGATACGCCGTGGACATGGCCTGCTTGGTCCCAAGCATCCGACACAAGGCTCGAGTGAAGTGGCTGGTGAACAGGGGATCCCTGTCAGACACCACTTTCCTAGGCACTCCGTGGAGCTTCCAAATGTGATCCACAAACAGCTTCGCTGTCTGCTCAGCAGTCGCCGTGGTCTGCGTAGCCACCAAATGAACCATCTTCGTCAGCTTGTCCACCACCACCAGGATGGCATCATGCCCTTCCGCGGTGCGAGGCAACTGGGTGATGAAGTCCATGGTCACCGTGTCCCACGGTTTATGCGGAAGCTCAAGGGGATGCAACAGCCCCGAAGGCTTTGCATGCCTTGCCTTGTTCTTCTGGCAGAGGTGACAGTGAGTCACGTACTGCGTCACATCCTGTGTCATCGTCGGCCACCAATAATGGCGGGCAACCAGCTTCAGGGTTTTGTTCACACCTTGGTGTCCAGCATACGGGCTATCATGCATTTCTTCCATAAGGTGGGATCTAAGCCCAAATGCATGCGGCACAACAATCTTTCCTTCGTGTAACAGGAAGCCGTCGTGTGCGACCAGAGGCGCCACATTGCTAGGTTCCTTGAACCAAAGGTCTTCCTGATAACCACGCACAAACTTGTCCTTCCACGTCATGCCCTCTCCCCCACCTGAAGGAGGCCTAGACTCGTGTCCCACACCACGAGCCTCTGCAGCCAAGGGAGTACCCTGTGCCCGGGTAACGGCGCAAATGACATCCCGAAGGGAGCGATTTGGAAGACAAGGGGGACCCTCCGAAACGTATGAACGAGTGGAACGAACCACAACCGCGTTCACCAATGAGTTGGGAGGTGGATATCCCACCGGCGTGCGGCTCAGCGCATCGGCAACCACATTTGAGGCACCCGCCATATGTTCCCATGTGAAATGGAACCGGGAGAGAAACTCTGCCCAACGTGTCTGGCGGCGGCTCAACTGTGCCACAGTATCAAGGTAGGTAATAGCCTTGTGGTCAGTGACCACGCGGAACTCCGGCCCACCTTCAAGATAACAGCGCCACACCGTTAAGGCGTGAACCACTGCTAGCAGCTCTTGCTCCCCAGTAGGATAATTGATTTCTGCCGGTGTGAGGCGACGACTCTCAAAGGCAATGGGGCGGCCCTCTTGATATAAGACGGCCCCTAGACCTGCCAAGGAGGCATCCGTGTGCACCTCAAACGGCTTAGTGAAATCCGGGAAAGCTAAGCACGGAGCTTGAGTCAAAGCCTGCTTAATAGCATCAAAGGCTTGCTGACACGAGCTCTTCCAGTCCCAAAGGACACCCTTGCGAGTCATGCCATGCAGGGGCATGGCCAGCCTTGCAAAGTCCTTAATGAACTTACGGAAGTATGTTGCCAATCCAAGAAAGGATCGCAACTCCGGTAAGCACGTGGGCTTAGGCCAATTGTAGACTGCAGCAGTCTTGCGTGGATCAACCTTCACGCCCTCAGAAGAGACAATATGGCCCAAGTAAGCCACTTCAGACTTAGCGAAGGAGCACTTCTTCATGTTTGCATAGAGCTGATGCTCTCGAAGAAGCTCCAACACTTGCCGCAAATGCTGGCAATGCTCCTCTGGGGTCTTACTGTAGATGAGGATGTCATCTAAGTACACCAGGACAAACTTATGCAGATACGGCCGGAATATTGTATTCATTGCCGTCTGAAAAGTTGCCGGCGCGTTCGTCAATCCGAACGGCAAGACACGCCAGTGAAACAATCCGTCGGGTGTACGAAAGGCAGTCTTAGGTACATCCTCGTCGGATATCCGGATCTGATGGTACCCTGATGTCAAGTCCAGACTTGTAAACAAGGTCGCACCTTGAAGCTGATCCAGTGCATCATCAATGCGTGGCATTGGGTACTTGTTCTTGACGGTGAGTTTGTTCAGTGCGCGATAATCTATGACCATCCGCAAACCCCCGTCCTTCTTCTGGACAAACAGGATCGGTGCACCGTAAGGAGAAGTCGAAGGTTCTATGAACTTCTTCTCTAGGAGCAGCTTCACCTGCCTCTCAGCTTCCATCACCTCCGAACGAGACAGTCGGTAGAAGGGTCGTGATGGAGGCTTCGCGTGTGGATCAATCAGAGGGATTGTGTGAGAAACCCCAGGACGGTCAGGGGGAAGCCCTGGCACGTCTTCAGGGAAGACATCTGCAAACTCTTGTAGCAAAGAGTGCACACTCACAGGTACTTCCACAAGCGATGCTTCAGAAGACAGCAATTGCGTTACAGATGATAAGAACGTTTTACACCCCGCGCGCGCAAGACGCTTGGCCTGTACCATCGTTATGACTAACTTCTTTACATCTGTACAATCAGAGTCAGTCATGGCGATGTTGTCCTTACATCGTAACCGAAAGGGCTTACCCTTCCTAGTGTACCCAGTGACACATTTGTCATCGAAGTTCACACTAGCACGAGCTCTGGTCAACCATTGCTGCCCTAACAACACATCCCACTCACAGGAGTGAACATGCATCACTGTACAAGTTACAGCAGCAAAACGGTAACCCTGGATCGTCACAGAGATTGTAACATGCCCAAGATGATCAACTTCCAGGCCATTGGCCATTTGCAACACTGCCTTCTCCGTGGGTGACTCTATTTGTAGACCAAGTCGATCCGCGAGCGCTGCACTGATGATGTTGCAGCTAGCTCCAGAGTCAGCCAATACCTGGCAGTGCACGCCTTGCACCTGGCCACCAAAAATCATAGTCAGCTTTTGCACCTCAGCATCTGGGTGGAAAGCATTAGCTATAATCTGCATTGGACTTACATCAGCCCCCGCTTGGTCTGAAGGCCCATACCTTCAGGAAGCAGGTGCCTTGCCCTTGCCCTTGTCGTGGGCATCAGGCTTCTTGCAGAACTTGGCCGTGTGGCCCAGTTCCCCGCACTTGTAGCAGCGGCCTTCGCGCTTCATCCTCGCTGCATACGCGTTGGGCTGCGTGCCCGAAGGCCCAGCACCAGATCCATTCGAGCCCGGAGGCTTCCCAAAGGCAGCGCGCTTAGGAGGTGGAATAGCATCCCCGTCTGCCAGGCGCTTGCCCTTGATCAAGGCCTTCAGCTCCTGAGTCTCCTTCTCGCTCGCTGCACCCGGCAACATACGCAAGAAGGATTCAGCTTCCTTGGCAGCTTGAACAACAATGTCAAGGTTACCAAGCTCGTTACGAACGAGTGAATCTCTTGTTAAAACCTCCAAAATGTTTGGTTTTAACCCCGCCCTAAAGTAGGCACACGCTTCAGGGCCCGAGATAGGATATTTGACAGCTTCAACCATGATAGCACGAAACATAGCATGGTAAGCTGCCACGGACTTAGTCTGCCTCAATCGCGCCAACCGTGGACGCACAGTATTTTCTACTTCCACTTCAACAAAATGAGCGAGAAGAGAAGTCTTGAAAATGGCAAAGTCCTTCACATCCTTTCCCTGAACAGAAAGGGACCTTTTAAGGAGCGCCCATTCCTTAGCGGCTCGGCCAGTAAGGCAAAGGGACGCGTGGGACACTAATTCATCATCACGAAGGCCCAAAATACACGAATAATCGTCAAATTGACCGAGCCAAGTGATTATGTCAGTCCCCTCCTTTTCCCCATTAAACAACGGAGCCGGTGGGCGCCGAAAGGGCCCACGTGAAGGTTCAGTTGTTCTCTTCGCATTGAATTCTGAATTCAACACGTCAACGGAAGGACCAGAAGTGGGGTGCCCACCTGCAACGCGTTGAGTCAGCACCGCAACTTCGGCCTCCAACATATCCACGCGATCCTCCGTACGACCCACGGAAGAATCCGTATCGAGCTCGGCAGCGATGAAGTACAACTGCCAAACTCTCGTTTCGTATTCCAGTTTCGCCGTCGCGAGCCTCTGCATTTCGGCAAAATGCGCCACCGAGTCGAAACCCGGCTTAAAGCCGCCCTCTCCAGTTACCTGGAGGTGCAGCTGCGTCGACAGCTTCGCTAAGTGAACCTCGACCGGCTCAAGCTTCTCGAAATAGTCACCGATTTCACGAACCAGTTGCTGCGTAGCGATCTCGGCACTAGGAAGTGCTTGGATCTCCACGAGCTTCTGTTTCGTGAAAGCGCGACAATTTTCGTAGCTCAAGCCGTTCGAAAGGTCCGGGACTCGGGGATTTTTCCTGGCCCAAGTGGGCCACGAGTCGTCCCAAACCGTCCCAATAGCACACCTCCTCGTAGGAGGCACGGTTACAAATGTATTTCGCAACCCCTGCGGCACTTCGACAAGTGTCCGGAGTGCCATCGCAAACCCCAGGTTTACGACCACGGACCCCAGGTCCGTAAAACACACAAGATACACGAGAAATCGAAAACCCCAGGTTTTAGAATTATCGCCGATACCAAATGTAGTATCTTGCTTGTCTCAAGTTCGTGTGAGAATGACCTCACACAGGTGCGACCCGTCTGATTGCACCCCGCCAGCCAAGCTGGCCAGATTACGTAATGAGGTCATCGTACCCCGCTCTCCGATCACGCGCTATCGGCTCGATGCCGATCGGCTCCCTAACGGACCCTTCGCACTCGGAACGTTACAAGCGGCGAGCCTTCCGGTGGTGAAGAATTTTCTCCACCTCGTACTCGTCCTCCCCCTCCAGCACCTCAGCAGGTGGTGGTGGTTGGACACTGCCATCCCGGCGGTATCGTTCCAGCCGTGACACATGGAACACGTCATGTATCCTCCAGCGTGCCGGGAGGATCAACTCATAGGAGTTGCCTCCAACAGACTTGGCAATTTGGAACGGCCCGACCCACCGAGGCAACAGCTTCGGTGTGCCCTCTTTGAACCTTAGGTTCTTAGCCGACAACAGGACCCAATCTCCTGGAGCGAACGTGACATCCTTACGCTTCGTGTTAGCGTAACGTGCCTGGCGTTCCGTCGCAATGCGATGTGTGCGCCGAGCTTCTGCCACTAAACGCTGAATGCGTTGGACAAAGCTCGAGGCAGCCGGGACCCTGAACTCTGGCAGCACCGATACTGGTAGGTACGGGTGATGACCATAGTTCAACATGAACGGCGTGAAGCCTGTGCTGGAGTGCTCTGCATTGTTGATAGCAAACTCAGCACACGACAGCTTCTCGTCCCAGTCAGTCTGTGACTTAGACACATACATGCGGAGCATGTCCTCAAGAACACGGTTCACACGCTCTGTCTGCCCATCCGTCTGAGGATGATACGCCGTGGACATGGCCTGCTTGGTCCCAAGCATCCGACACAAGGCTCGAGTGAAGTGGCTGGTGAACAGGGGATCCCTGTCAGACACCACTTTCCTAGGCACTCCGTGGAGCTTCCAAATGTGATCCACAAACAGCTTCGCTGTCTGCTCAGCCGTCGCCGTGGTCTGCGTAGCCACCAAGTGAACCATCTTCGACAGCTTGTCCACCACAACCAGTATGGCATCATGCCCATCCCTGGTGCGAGGCAACTGGGTGATGAAGTCCATGGTCACCGTGTCCCACGGTTTATGCGGAAGCTCAAGGGGATGCAACAGCCCCGAAGGCTTTGCATGCCTTGCCTTGTTCTTCTGGCAGAGGTGACAGTGAGTCACGTACTGCGTCACATCCTGTGTCATCGTCGGCCACCAATAATGGCGGGCAACCAGCTTC
Source organism: Botryococcus braunii (assembly GCA_002005505.1). NCBI lineage: Eukaryota > Viridiplantae > Chlorophyta > Trebouxiophyceae > Botryococcus > Botryococcus braunii. The sequence continues at coordinate 16,800 of KV908423.1, forward strand.
AGGGTTTTGTTCACACCTTGGTGTCCAGCATACGGGCTATCATGCATTTCTTCCATAAGGTGGGATCTAAGCCCAAATGCATGCGGCACAACAATCTTTCCTTCGTGTAACAGGAAGCCGTCGTGTGCGACCAGAGGCGCCACATTGCTAGGTTCCTTGAACCAAAGGTCTTCCTGATAACCACGCACAAACTTGTCCTTCCACGTCATGCCCTCTCCCCCACCTGAAGGAGGCCTAGACTCGTGTCCCATACCACGAGCCTCTGCAGCCAAGGGAGTACCCTGTGCCCGGGTAACGGCGCAAATGACATCCCGAAGGGAGCGATTTGGAAGACAAGGGGGACCCTCCGAAACGTATGAACGAGTGGAACGAACCACAACAGTGTTCACCAATGAGTTTGGAGGTGAATATCCCACCGGCGTGCGGCTCAGCGCATCGGCAACCACATTTGAGGCACCCGCCATATGTTCCCATGTGAAATGGAACCGGGAGAGAAACTCTGCCCAACGTGTCTGGCGGCGGCTCAACTGTGCCACAGTATCAAGGTAGGTAATAGCCTTGTGGTCAGTGACCACGCGGAACTCCGGCCCACCTTCAAGATAACAGCGCCACACCGTTAAGGCGTGAACCACTGCTAGCAGCTCTTGCTCCCCAGTAGGATAATTGATTTCTGCCGGTGTGAGGCGACGACTCTCAAAGGCAATGGGGCGGCCCTCTTGATATAAGACGGCCCCTAGACCTGCCAAGGAGGCATCCGTGTGCACCTCAAACGGCTTAGTGAAATCCGGGAAAGCTAAGCACGGAGCTTGAGTCAAAGCCTGCTTAATAGCATCAAAGGCTTGCTGACACGAGCTCTTCCAGTCCCAAAGGACACCCTTGCGAGTCATGCCATGCAGGGGCATGGCCAGCCTTGCAAAGTCCTTAATGAACTTACGGAAGTATGTTGCCAATCCAAGAAAGGATCGCAACTCCGGTAAGCACGTGGGCTTAGGCCAATTGTAGACTGCAGCAGTCTTGCGTGGATCAACCTTCACGCCCTCAGAAGAGACAATATGGCCCAAGTAAGCCACTTCAGACTTAGCGAAGGAGCACTTTGTAGCGCGCCGGTAGGCAGACGGTGCCGGGGATCGGCCCCGCACGTGCCGGGCGGTACATTGGTACTGGGTGTAGCCTCATAGGCTCGCACTATATATGGTATGGTGCTCGGACCATACTAGCACTTTCGTCGGTGCAGGGCCATCCTTTCCAAGAATATTACATTTTGGTGGCCCATATCCAAGTCGGTGGATTTGCGATGTTGGTTGTTGATCCTGTTTGACGCTTAAGTGTGTCTTGCGGATGGTGTCGATGCTTCAGTGTGTCTTCGTTGTTGCCTGTCGTTCTATTTGGGTTGTTTCCCACTAGATCGAAGGATCAACAACATCTTGGTATCTAGTTCATGGACTTTGGTTGGGAGAATCCATTCTTCGCACCCATATAAGTTCCGATGACGGGGATGGTTGTGGCCTGCGAGGGTCGACGCCGCGCTTGGTGTGTGGATCCAAGCCAGAAAGTACGGATTTTTTCTGTAATCTTTCTAATGGCGTTTGGCTCCGTCGTCTCCGTGGGGACGGTGGGGGAGGAAGATGGCACTTCACGATAGTGAGTGTACGCTTCCCCTCATTTGGTGTACTTTGGGTTGCTAACCCTTTGCAAATGTTATCAACTTGCATTGCCTTGATGAAACTTTGGTGTTTCGAGCATATCGTTGGGATTTCGGTGGTAAAGTGTCAACTTTTCCGGATGCCGATCCTACACGGATATTACACGGATATGACGCGGTCTTGCTTTGTTGATTGACACCGAGTAGCATGGAACTGAAAAGCTTTCTCTTTTGAAAGGCTGTTTAGTGCTCGGCTGGATTTGTGGCATCTTGTTGATTGAACACAAACTTTGCGTGGATGGTCGATTTGGTTCGGGGTTCCACGGCAATCGGGTTCTTCAATTAAGATTTTGTGCATTTATGGGGCTTTGGGAGCTGCCATAAATGTGGTTGAGCTTTACGTGGGGGTTTGGCTTCCATCATTGCCTCATGAAAGATTTGTCCTCTTGGGCTAGTCTGAAACCCGCTCTGCTTCACCTCACTATGCAAGTTGCCGGTGTGGCGTGCAATGAGCGATGTGGCGGGGGTGGTGAAGCTACCACATATGCTGAATCTTTGTAGGCGATGTGCTCAGGTGTCTCCAAGGAAAAGGAGAAGGTGGCTGAACGCGAGGAAGGGGAAATTCCTCGGGACCGGGGGACAAAGCATCCTGCCAGCAACCACCTCCTACAGGAGGCATACGGCACTTGGCCAAGCTTCAAAAGAAGCATGGCCTAAGCCTGGACATGCGGGAGGCAACATGCAAGCTGGCTCGGGGAGTTTGCTTCAGATGCAACCCAGACCACTTTGTATTCGACTGCCCCGGCAAGAGGCCAAGAAGGGGTCTTCTGGCAAGAAGACAAGCCCGGGCACGGGACCTTCTTATGCTTGAAGGTGTGGGCCTTCGCTTGGCGATGTAAGCCTTGCATGTTTGACGTCTATTCATGCATTTGCTTGTCAAGAAGCCGTGTCACAGCTTGGTGTTTCCTGCCGAGGTGCAGGGGAGCAAGGCCACGGCGATGCTGGACTCGGGAGCTTCTTGCAATGTGGTCAGTGCAGACTTTGCTAAAGCCCTTCACTTGGAGATTGTGCCGCCGAAGGGGGATTCTTTAAGCATTAAGTTGGCTGACGGGAGAACTGTAAACCACATCGGATGTGCTGTCTTAGACAATGTCATCCAGGGGGTACAGTTTGCTAAGGTGTCGTGTCTTGTGCTAGACTTTGCCATGGATTGGAATGTGCTGTTGGGGACTCCCTGGTTAAAGACATTCCGTGCAAATCTCATGTTTGAAGAGGACACCGTTAGGGGGTATACAAGAAAGAACAAGCCGTTCGTTTTGCGTTGCCCGCCTAAGGAGGAGAGGCCTTTGAAGGGTTCAGAAGTGGAGGATGTGCCTAGATTGGTTTTGTCTGCAGTGCAGGCTAGAAGGTTAAGCAGGAAGGGCTGCCAGTCCTTTCTGGCAATTGTAACCGATCTATCTACCGATCCGAATGTCTCCATTCCTTCTCCCAACTCTCCTGTTGTTGACATACTCAGTGAATTCCAAGATGTTTTCCCTGAAGATGTCCCGCACCTTCCGCCTGAGAGGCAAGGGGTTAGACACACTATACCCTTGAGCGATCCACATGCTCGTCCACCGTCTCGTCCGTTGTACCGGCTTTCACGCTGAGAGTATGATGAGGCGTTACGCCAGACAAAGCTATTGTTGGACAAAGGGTATATACAGCCGTCTACATCACCCTATGGTGCGCCCATTCTTTTTGTGCAAAAGAAGGATGGAATCCTCCGGATGGTCATTGATTACCGAGCTTTGAATCGACAGACGGTCAAGAACAGGTATCCGATGCCTCGTATCGATGAAACTCTTGATCAACTGCAGGGTTCTACAGTGTTCTCTAGTCTTGACCTCACGTCTGGCTATCACCAGATCCGGATCACAGATGAGGATATGCCAAAGACAGCTTTCAGAACACCCGCGGGGTTGTTCGAGTGGCGGGTTTTGCCATTTGGGCTGACTAATGCCCCGGCCACGTTTCAAACTGCCATGATTGCTATCTTTGCTCCTTACCTGCACAAGTTTGTGCTCGTGTACCTTGATGACATCCTCATCTACAGCAAGTCCATTGAAGAGCATAGGGAGCATCTCCGCAAAGTCCTTGAACTGTTGCGGCAGCATAAGTTGTATGCTAACCTAAAGAAGTGCTCTTTCGCCAAGGATGAGCTGGAGTACTTGGGCCATTTAGTCTCAGCAGATGGGATTAAAGTGGACCCACGTAAGGTGGCTTCAGTTGCTAATTGGAGCACACCGAAGAATGTTGGCGAGTTGCGGTCTTTCCTGGGGCTGGCAACTTACTTTCGCAAGTTTGTTCGCAATTTTGCAGCACTTGCATCGCCACTGTACAGACTCCTACGCCAAGGTGTGACCTGGGTATGGAGTGCTGGGTGTGTTCGGGCGTTTACCGAGATTAAACATGCCTTGACACATGCACCTTGCTTAGCGTATCCTGACTTCTCAAAGCCGTTTGAGGTCCATTGCGATGCGTCTTTGGCAGGGTTGGGGGCCGTGTTGTACCAGGAGGGTCGCCCAGTTGCCTACGAGAGTCGTCGTTTGACTCCCGCTGAGGTTAACTATCCTACTAGGGAGCAAGAACTTCTCGCTGTGGTGCATGCATTGACAGTCTGGAGGTGCTACCTGGAGGGGGCCCCTGAGTTTCGTGTGGTCACGGACCACAAGGCTATCCCTTACTTGGACACTTTGCCTACTTTAAGTAGACGGCAAACCAGGTGGGCCGAGTTCCTTTCGCGGTTCAATTTTCGCATGGACTATGCCCCAGGGACGTCCAATGTGGTGGCTGACGCTTTGAGTCGGCATCCGTCCGACTACGAGGCTCCTTGTCCAATCATCAATGGCGTGGTGATTGGTGGGTGTTCGCACCCGGCGCACCGTTGTCTGCCAACGCTCTCTCTTTGTGCCTTGGTTGGTACTATCCGCTCTGCGGGGGAGGGGAGTGCCGCCGCCGGGGTTGCTCTATCTTGGAAGGACAAATTTGTCCAGGGTCTTCTCAAGACCCATGGTTCCAAGATAAGCAGAATGTTGAAGGTCTGCTAGACTTTAACGGCTTCCTTCTGAGGGAAGGGAAGGCCGTGGTTCCGGATGCTTTTGGGCTGCGAGCTCACATCCTTAAGGAACTGCATGATAGCCCGTATGCTGGCCATCACGGAGTGAAGAAAACCTTGGCCTTGGTAAGGCGCCATTATTGGTGGCCTACCATGCTTGCTGACATCGAACGTTACGTGCTAACGTGCCACTTGTGTCAGAAGAACAAGGCTCGGAACACTTTGCCTGCGGGGTTGCTGCAACCTATAGAGTTGCCGCTGAATCCTTGGCACACGGTGACTATGGATCTCATTACCCAACTGCCTAGAACAGGCAAGGGTCATGATGCCATTTTCGTCGTAGTGGATAAGCTGACCAAGATGGTGCATCTTATGCCAACAACCACCAAAGCTACGGCTTAGTATACGGCTAAGCTGTACGTTGACAATGTGTGGAAGTTGCATGGTGTTCCCCAAGTGGTGGTATCTGATAGAGATAAGCTCTTCACCAGCCACTTTTCTAGAGCCTTGTGTCAATCCATTGGGACTCGACAAGCCATGTCGACAGCCTACCATCCGCAAACGGATGGGCAGACTGAGCGAGTGAATCGAGTGCTCGAGGACATGCTACGCATGTATGTGGCCAAGTCCCAGGATGATTAGGATGAGAAGTTGGTCTGTGCAGAATTCGCGATCAATAATTGCGATCACGAATCCATGGGGTCCTCGCCCGTTCTTGCTGAACTACGGGTTTCAACCCCACCTGCCAGTCACGATTCTCCCCAACAGACGGGTACCTGGTGCGTCTGACTTTGTTCAGGGCATGCAACGCCTCATCAATGAGGCCAGGATGACCCATCGGGTGGCCACTGCGAGACAAGCGCAGTATGCCAACACCAAACGAAGGAAAGTTCAATTTGGTGTGGGGGACTGGGTCCGCCTCTCCTCAAAGAACCTTCGTTTCAAGGTGGGCACGCCCAAGCTCCTCCCGCGTTGGGTAGGGCCGTTCCAAGTGGTGAAACGTGTGGGTACCCAAGCTTATGAGCTTGACCTCCCAGCACGATGGCGGATTCATGATGTCTTTTATGTCTCCAACCTGGAACGCTACCGTCGGGATGGTTCGATGCAACCCCCACCACCGGCAGAGGTGCTGGAGGGGGAGGATGAGTAGGAGGTGGAAGCCTTAATGGACCACCGTCGTGTCAATTCACGTGGCCGTCCCAAGTATGAGTACCTTGTCCGCTGGACGGGTTCCTCGTCAGAGCATGACACCTGGGAAGAGGAACGGAATTTGGCAAATGCTCCCAATGTTGTAAAGGGATACTGGGACAAAGTCAACGCACGGGCACCAAGAGGCGGGGCACGTCGTCGTGGGAAGGTTGACTAGGGGAAACACAGCAGCACGAGCCTGTCAAGCTGCGTCACCGGGGGGTCGTGGTTTACCCATACGTTCGCGTGATCACAGAACGTCCCCTGACTTGGTGGCTAAGTGTCGTCCAGCCCCTGCCCCTACTATCCGCCCTGAAGTTAGCAACTTCACTGCTTCTTCGTGGGAATGTGTACACGTGGAGTGTACATCTGTTCACGCCGACGACTGCCCTTTGGGCCCCGTCACTGCGGGATTTTGGTCTAGGCGTACCATAGAGATACCTCAGGCAAGTGTACACCCAGGCTGGCAGTTGCGGCTGCGGTTTGGTGTCTGGAGGAGACTCACCGGCTCAATGTATAAGATATAGAAGTGTAGCAGTGACCTTCTATATGCCTCTGCCTGTGACTGTGGCTTGCTTCGGCAGGCCTCCCGGGAGCTCGGTCACCTAGGAGGGGGAGAATGTAGCGCGCCGGTAGGCAGACGGTGCCGGGGATCGGCCCCGCACGTGCCGGGCGGTACATTGGTACTGGGTGTAGCCTCATAGGCTCGCACTATATATGGTATGGTGCTCGGACCATACTAGCACTTTCGTCGGTGCAGGGCCATCCTTTCCAAGAATATTACACACTTCTTCATATTTGCATAGAGCTGATGCTCTCGAAGAAGCTCCAACACTTGCCGCAAATGCTGGCAATGCTCCTCTGGTGTCTTACTGTAGATGAGGATGTCATCTAAGTACACCAGGACAAACTTATGCAGATACGGCCGGAATATTGTATTCATTGCCGTCTGAAAAGTTGCCGGCGCGTTCGTCAATCCGAACGGCAAGACACGCCAGTGAAACAATCCGTCGGGTGTACGAAAGGCAGTCTTAGGTACATCCTCGTCGGATATCCGGATCTGATGGTACCCTGATGTCAAGTCCAGACTTGTAAACAAGGTCGCACCTTGAAGCTGATCCAGTGCATCATCAATGCGTGGCATTGGGTACTTGTTCTTGACGGTGAGTTTGTTAAGTGCGCGATAGTCAATAACCATCCGCAAACCACCGTCCTTCTTCTGGACAAACAGGATCGGTGCACCGTAAGGAGAAGTCGAAGGTTCTATGAACTTCTCCTCTAGGAGCAGCTTCACCTGCCTCTCAGCTTCCATCACCTCCGAACGAGACAGTCGGTAGAAGGGTCGTGATGGAGGCTTCGCGTGTGGATCAATCAGAGGGATTGTGTGAGAAACCCCAGGACGGTCAGGGGGAAGCCCTGGCACGTCTTCAGGGAAGACATCTGCAAACTCTTGTAGCAAAGAGTGCACACTCACAGGTACTTCCACAAGCGATGCTTCAGAAGACAGCAATTGCGTTACAGATGATAAGAACGTTTTACACCCCGCGCGCGCAAGACGCTTGGCATGTACCATCGTTATGACTAACTTCTTTACATCTGTACAATCAGAGTCAGTCATGACGATGTTGTCCTTACATCGTAACCGAAAGGGCTTACCCTTCCTAGTGTACCCAGTGACACATTTGTCATCGAAGTTCACACTTGCACGAGCTCTGGTCAACCATTGCTGCCCTAACAACACATCCCACTCACAGGAGTGAACATGCATCACTGTACAAGTTACAGCAGCAAAACGGTAACCCTGGATCGTCACAGAGATTGTAACATGCCCAAGATGATCAACTTCCAGGCCATTGGCCATTTGCAACACTGCCTTCTCCGTGGGTGACTCTATTTGTAGACCAAGTCGATCCGCGAGCGCTGCACTGATGATGTTGCAGCTAGCTCCAGAGTCAGCCAATACCTGGCAGTGCACGCCTTGCACCTGGCCACCAATAATCATAGTCAGCTTTTGCACCTCAGCATCTGGGTGGAAAGCATTAGCTATAATCTGCATTGGACTTACATCAGCCCCCGCTTGGTCTGAAGGCCCATACCTTCAGGAAGCAGGTGCCTTGCCCTTGCCCTTGTCGTGGGCATCAGGCTTCTTGCAGAACTTAGCCGTGTGGCCCAGTTCCCCGCACTTGTAGCAGCGGCCTTCGCGCTTCATCCTCGCTGCATACGCGTTGGGCTGCGTGCCCGAAGGCCCAGCACCAGATCCATTCGAGCCCGGAG